>RPOG01000072.1:600000-1110083 GCA_008086565.1 Thalassoma bifasciatum | reverse complement strand
CAGCAACTTGCTCTGAAGTTGACACACTACAGCTAGCAGGGAGGGAGCCTAGGAAACACCCGACTACACTAAAGCCACAGCAAGAAACAACGGAGAGAAAATACTCCTCTGCTATTTCAATATCCTCTCTTATATGGCATTAATAACTTTAAATAGTTCTCTAAACAAAAATACTAAAAACACTCAACGTCTCTTAACATCTTTAAATGTACAATATAATAGTTTTCAAATTTGCTTTAGTTAATAAAATAAATAAGACATGAAACAAGCATAAGACTGGTTGGATGTCACATCTTGAATTCAACATGAATCAAGCGAAGCGTTCACACAGAGATGAGACTTTAAGATGTTAGAATAAATGTGTGACGTCTTGATTTAGTTTGTACAGAAGCTGATTGTAACTGAATTAGTATTCACGTCACTGTTGCCAGTAAAACAAATCGTGTTCAATCATTTGATTAAAAATCCACGAGGACAGAGTCTGAAGACAGGACGTGAAGATGGTACTGGAAACTTGTGACTGGAAACACATTTATGGGCTGAATGGAGACAGAGACACTGACCCTTCACATGCCTGCTACACCCACTGTGCACATGTTCATATTGCTGTTTTGTCTCTAATAACAAAGAAGTCGCTGTGACTGGGTCACACTAACATCAGCACTCCCTCCATAGTTACCGAGGTCTTCACTCCAGGAGAAATCAGTGCTGTTCTCTGATTGGATGGAAACACAATGATGTGTGCACAAACATGATGGAGAGCTGACAGTAATAACTGCGATGAGCTGAGCGGAGCCTCGACTTTCTTACAATGCTCGACCTTCATGTGGTTCAGGGTATGATACTAATAACATTTATAGCTGTACCAGAGATCCTGGACCACAACACTTCACCAAAAAACTTCAGACACAAGAGATCAGAGTGTTTCTAGATTCACTTCTCCATAAGGGTGTAAAAGTATTAGACTTAAAATATCTGCAACGATAACAAACATTTTCAGGCCTTTTCTCCAAGCTTTGCCATAAGTCATTTGGTGCCCACCTGTTGCCATCTATGAGTCAACAATAACCAGGATATCTACAGCTAGACTCAACGTTCAATCATGTATTTCTGATGAATAACAAAGTTAATGTGTTCAAATGGAAAGGAAAAGGCAGACTGTGTTTTAAACAAGTAATCAACTAATTTAGTTTTGGGCTTTCACAAAGTAAGACCACAAGAAGTTACAGATTGAAATAAGATTTCTACACCTAAGAAACTCTGAAGTTTGAAATTTGATCCTACACTTATTGAATACAGGAAAATAAAACAAATCCATGTTTTTGTAGCAAGTTTTGTTTAAATTTGATGTCTCCACACCGAGTCACACATCAAAATCATACAAACATGTTTAATATTTCTTTTCTTTTAAACAAGACTTCCATAAAAGACATCAATCAAGTGTTAAGTGAGCTGAGGTGTTCCTCTTGTAATAAAAATCAGCACAGAGCTTCTTCGACTTGAAATTTGGGCACTTAAGTCAGACTGCTGCTCATGTTGCCTTCTTTCCCCACACTTATCCTCTTTTAAGCTGTCTAATCAAACAAAAGCCCAGCTTTCCACAAAATGAATTACACACGAAAGAATCTTCAGCTTTTTTCTTTTTTACTGTTAAATGAAACTGAAAATTACCTTCTCAAACACTTGCTGACATTGAGTACCTCCACCTTTAGGTAAAATGCATGAGAAAACAAAAAGCACACCTGCTGTAATAGTTCAAGCTGACCAGTCACGTTCATGTAGAGGGTTTCTGTGACGCAGAAATTGGCAGTGTTGAAACCAGTGCTCATGTCTTATACAATCAAGATCCCTGAATTGACACAAACAAAAAGAACCCATCTACCGTACTCGTCATGTGCATAAAAACTACCACAGCTCCTTGTTTAAATGAAATGTATTAAGACTGAACACATCAGCTCAACAAAAAAGAAAAGAAGATTTTGATCCATGAGTCTGATTGTTTCATTAATGGGTAAACAGGTTGAGGGAGATTGTAACTCTTGTTTGAAATGCTGCGCACTGACCTCTGGAGGTATTTTTCATTAATACTAAAACACATTTTATGATGAAGCATTCGTTACCGCTCCTGACATCACCATCCAACAAAATCCAATGAACCTCCCAAAATAGATTCTTGATTTACGCAAGTGACCCCTTAAATACATTAGAGTAACTCAGCTGATCATCTCAAGATGCTGCTGCTTAATGAATGATATGGTGTCAGTAACTTTGCAAAACAAGAAGCTGAAATGATGAATGATTGGAAAAATCACACACAAAAAGACACTTATATGCATGTGGCTGATGGCAAATGTGAATTCAGTCTGATAAACAGACACAATATTAATATGTAATAGAACATACCAAATATAAAAACCATCTATGTATAAATAGAAACAATCACAACAGAGAAAATTAAAACTCAAACCTGGTGAGGGGGAGCACCTGGGGTAACAATACAGTGAGAAACAGGGCTGAGAGCAGTGCATCAAAACAAAGTACAATAAAATATCCACACACATTTATCAGTATATAGAGGTTATCCTGTTTACAAGTCGAATTGTACAGCCGACCAACAGTTCCACATGTGAATAGATAGAAGTTGGCTATGATGCGTGACAGTACAGTAACCCACTAACTCAACCTTAAAACACGGTGTCAGAAACATGATTCACAGACTGTAGAAACAAAAATGCTCCACTCTCAAACCCAAAATCAAATGGAATGACCCAGAAACTGTAGTTTTTAGATGCTCTTTTTGTTTTTCTTGGATGTGTTCTAGCTCACTCGAAGTGTTGCAAGTCTTCAAAAGCTCCGGAGGGGCACGGGGCCCCTGGGTGCTGCCCTCCTCCCTCTGGTCTTCCCTCTGAGCGTGAGCTGGTGAGGGCGGCTCTAGGCGGCGGCCTCGTCCAGAGCTGGAAGGAGGCCTTTCTCTGTCAGGTGAGTCTTCAGGGAGTTGAAGATGTGGAGCTGCTGGTCGACTCGGAGGGCGAGGAGCTGCTGGATCACCTTACTGGGGTTCGGGCCCCTGAGAGGACGGGAGGAGAAGAGGATGAGATGATGAAATACAAACTGATCTTTATCAAATTTCTTCACCAAACAGTATTTAGACTTAAGTAATGGAGTTTTACAACAGCTTAAGGACTTGAAGGTTATTCGACTAATTGAATGGGTCAGTATTCATGTTCATGTGTACCTTTATGAAGCTGAGGAACAAACTTTGTTTGTTTTACTAAAAGTTGTAAAATATGGTTTAAGCGGTAAGTGGTTTATCTCAGGCTAATATTCTTCCATGTTAAGGTTATTTGTACTCATGAAACATTAGTGTCGACACTCTCTCCTCAAAAGATGAAGCACAGCTAACAACAAACACATTTAGGTGTTGGTTCTTCACACGGACGTTTGGTTACCTGATGAAACTAGCAATGTAGACATTCACAAAAGTGGCCATGAGGTACTGACAGTCAAATCTGTCCATAATTCCACCGTGACCTGGGATGGTGTTGGCAAAATCCTGAAGGGAAAAAGCACAGAATGTGTATGGACTACAAAAAGAGCCAGTGTTGCAACATGTAGAAAATTTTACATGAACTAGAGTAGTGGTTCCTGGCCTTATTTGGACTGTGACCCTTTATTGCCCTAGCAATGACAAGGCTCACCTCAAGGATGCTTTCAGTGCGCGCTCACTAACGGTCATGATCAGTAACATGCACAGACATTTGAAGGGCAGAGGCAAAAGAAAACAAAAAGCAAATACAGCACATATTTGGGCTCCCAGGAGAACACTTAAACAAGTCTTAAGCAGCTAAAAGAGGAAGATTAGTGTGGTCACCAACTAGAGAGGTTATTCAGCAATTGTTTTTACTCCCAAGAAGGGAGTTTGGCATACAGTTTGTCCAAAAAGAGGTCACTTTAGAGCCTGTTTTTCATCAACTGCCCTCCCCCTACACCACTGGTTTCAAATGAGATTTTTATGTTATTAGTGAGGGAAAAGACAAATCGTTGATGTTTGAATTTTCAAGTTTTCTTTCTCTTCTTAATATCAAGTACACACTGTATTCATAGAGAAATAAACAGCAGACTTTTCCTTCTGTGAGGACTTCACTCCTACCTTAATCTTAAAGGCTCTCTTAAAACCGCTGGCAAAGAAGCCCCCAAAAGGTCCAACGATGGAGGCGAAGGAAGAAAGAGCAATGCTGTGGATCTGGAATGGATAGAGACGCACTGTGGTCTGTGGAGACAAGAAGAAAGGTCAGATTGAAACACAAACCAACAATTGTTACATTTTACAAGCGTCTAACATAAGATACTGAGACAGGGTAGAGACAAGTGAGTGCAGGTGAGTCATACCCATCCAGTGACAGACTCCAGGATGCTGGGCAGAGCGTAGTCCTGGAGCTGGAAAAGCTCTGACGGCTCACAATCCACTTGGAAACTGTTGGAGTCGTTGTTGAATTCCACTGGACACACAAAGTAGCGCCAGCCAGCCATCACATAAGAGAGCTGTGAGGAGAGAAGGATTCATTTACTCTGCTGGCATTTCATTAGAGTCCAGCAAAACATCAAAGAGGGAACATCAAATCTGCAACAATGCAGCCAAGCAGAACATTTACACCTGTTCAATTCTGGTTAATGAGTGCTTGACTGTTTGTTGCACAAAGAGGTACAATCGCCATGAAAACCAGCATCAGGGTTTGAAAACTTCTAAAATTGTGTTAATCTGAGATCATACTGATAACAAGTATGTAGAGAAATTTTCAGATACAAATCAATAAAACCTTATCTGGAGAAAGTATGATAAAAAAAAAACACACAAGTTACAGAGAAATGGTGTCAGTCTCCATTATTTGAGAACTCTCTCCATATCCTATCGCACATATTGCTGAGTAGCACAGCCTTAATTTGTATGACACTACGGAGCGCGTTAGCCACAATGGATGCCTGTTAGCTCAGCTCCTTTAATGAGAAACAGCACGCAAGCTGGACTACTCTGCAGACAGGGCCGATCAGAAAGCTTGTGTGTGGCATGATGTGTAGACGCAACAGAGACGTGCTCCTCCACCAGAAGAACACTGATCAGCTGTGCAGTGCAGGTGTGTAAACTGAGTTTATGCCCATGAACCAAGAAAGCTGCATGCTGTCACCGGTGAATGTTAGTAACAACAGATACCCTGGATCTTTCAGGGCTCAAAATATACCAAAGAACAACGACAGTCTTTTTTTTTCCTACCGACCAGTCAACTGTTTTACTGACCTCTGCTGTTTGCAACCAACTTTCTTTAATGTTCAAGTATCAATGTGTTTAGCTCTATGTGTTTTTTGAAAAACACACAATCCTCACAATACGTTGACCTTATCAAAACTCACAGTTTTAACTGTTGAAGAGCAGCAGGAATTACAATATCTGCAGCAGTTAGTATATCTGCTGGGTGATCTTGGGCATTTACTGCTTGAAATGATAACAAACTGAGATGCACAACTATAATAACTGCAGCAGAGAGTTTGAGCAAATGTCAGGAAGCTAAAAAAGATGGTGTCACAGAGTGTATGTTAGAAAGCATGCAGAAGAAAATCATCTTAGATTGTGTGAGTAACTTAAAAATATGGATCAAGGTATCAGTTACCAGATGCCCTCAGCTATCTCACAGATTTTACTTAATTGTGATTTATTCAACTTTTAAACACCATGTGTGCTTTACATATGAATGTGATATTTAAGCTGCTTAAATGGAAAAATTAAATCTGAGATGCCTGACGCATGGCTTTATTGAAAAGGCATGACTAACCACAACCTTACTGATTTGATTTAATATGTTAGTTTAATCAGTAACAATTAAGAAGGGTGTTTTGGTCTTCAAAAAGTGTTAGTCAAAAAATAGCCTGAGAAAGGGCAGCTTCTTTGTTAATTATTCTGATCCATTTTTACGAACTTTTTTGCATTGATATTTTATCCATATTTTGAAACCTCTTGATTGAAATATTTGTCCAAACTTACCATGATTCCAAACACAATGGTGGCGAACAGCCCACCAATGAACCCCTCCCATGTCTTCTTAGGGGACAACTGCAGGGCACATAGTCATGGTGAGGACAGCGGGTGAATACATCACTTTTTCGCGATAATGCTAAGTATGCATCAGTGCAAAAACAGTACAGACGGGCTGGTATCAAAACAATAACAGTGATCAAACAAACCTTAATAAGAGGCGTGCGGCCGAAGAAGAATCCAAACATGTACGCCATGATGTCATTGCAGATCACACAGGAAATTGGCACAATGAACCTTTACAGATGAAGAACAGTAAACATCAGAGACTGAAGTGAAGGGAAGTGTAAGGAGACGAATGCTGGTGCAAATACTATTTATGAAGTGATGATTTTCACCATCTCATTGTTTTACAGGATCATGACCTACTTTCCATGAACACATCTCCAACATAATCAATCAGGAGTAGTTCAGTGAGCAGAGATAAAGGAGTGTTCACTAACCAGATCATCCCTTCAAAGAGGTTGTGGATGATAAGGTGAGACTGAGTCACAACAATCAGCAGAGTCACATGAGTCCAACCAAACTGTGGAGACAAGGCAGAATCAGAATAGTCAAAGAGATAAATGTATAAAAAACCAAGCTCTGGATTAAAATTGCTGTTAACATCTACATAACAACAAAGACTCAGACAAATGGCCTTTAAGTGGTACATCCCAAAAGATCAATGAAAACAGGGCGCACAGAAAGGGAGAGAGAAAGAGAGAGAGAGAGATTTTTCCAGGATAAAAACCGCAGTAACAGTTGACTCAACAACAAGTTGATAAAATCATCAATGTGACTATTTGTGTGAGTGGATGAAGTTTCTCCTCGTGACTTTAGCGGCTAGAAACTCTCCATGTTCACAGACAGAAAAACAAACGATGGAGCGTACTAAAATGCAGGGATGTTTGAATCATTTTAGCTCTAATGCTGCCTCTGCAAACCATCACAGGAAACTGTTTCCAGTGTCTGAGCAGTGTTGGTGCTAAAGGCTGATTTTAATCCCAGTGTGCGTATAACAACTTGAATATTGATAATTTCCACTCAAACAAAAGCAAGTATTGTCTTACAACAAGTGAACGTTCTTTTGCTTACTCTACTCTATTCAATAACAAGGACACAAGGTTGCAGTGGAGATCAGACAGTGAATCCATAAAAAGACTAATTGGATTCTCTTTGTATCAACAACAAAACTTTCACTGTGCAGTCAGATTGTCTGTGGTTCAGACATTTCTATTAGAGTAATATCCTGCCCACTCTCCCGACATTTGACTCTCCTTCAGCTGGTCTCATTAATTACCCAGCAGCCCTGATGCTGAGAGCCAGCAGGAGGCAGAGAGCCACTTACCATGTAGAACTGAAGACGGTAGTGCTTCTTCACCAAACTCAGCACAAACATGCAGAAACCTGCAATAACAGGACAAATCATGTGTGAAACACTTCATGAGGTTACACTTGGGGCTGAGGTGCTCCAACAAAGAGGGAGATTTGTTAATCTGTCCATCTTTGGTCAAACTCTGACCAAATATAACCTGACCTACTTCAGACAAAGCTCAGAGTTAATGAGCAGTGAGATGGCTGGAGCCAGATTCAGACTGTAGATGAGACTGAGGTGAGGAGAGGAAGTTGTGGGCAGACATTTAGTGCTTTAGCAGAACAGGAGAGGTTGACATTTTATCTTTTTTTCTGACACATGCACACGTGTAATTAACAGACGGAGGGAAGCAACAAGACTGCCCTGAGGCAGCACTGATAGAATAAGTAAAAGTGTTCTGATGATGTATTTCATTCAATAAAAACTTAGATAAGCAGGAAAATGCCAAACCTTGTCTTGCCTTTATCCCTTGTTGACAAGTTGAGTTATTTTGTTTTTTTCTGTTTGTTTATGGTTTATTAAAACTGCCCAGGTAAAAATGTATTATATACATTGGTGTCTAGAGGGAATGTCTGAGGATTCAACATCTTTATCTTTGTTTCACTTTAACCCAAGAGGCAGACACAGCCAGGGCACTTCCTTCCTCTTCACATCCTGTTTGGCACCAGTCTGCAGCTGAAGAAGCACTTAATAACTAACTGACAACCTGTAACGCAGGAAGTGAGACCCTCTGGTTAGCAGGGGCTAAAATAACCTACTTTATCCTCATGATGCACACAGAAGTTAACTGACACACACCTAAGTTAATAATCAAAACTTCCAGCCTTATCCTGCCTGAACAGAAAGTTTTTTGATGGGATTATGATTCAGTATGTCTTTCCTGAGACAGGCACAATGCTACTTGTTTGTTGTTTTCACTAAACTTTCAGCTAACAACAGTATCAAGAGACACTTCCTAAAAACTCCTCACCCTAAATACACATGCTGTGCAAAAATGCAGCTCTTTTCTCTTCAACTGAGAAAAACAACTTGAATTGTTAAAGCAGTGATGCATTACGGTTATAAAGGACATTTAGTGACTCCTGTACCAGATTAACTGTTAGCACTGCTGGATTATGGTCATTCTTTTGAAGACCGTATTCATGTGAAACCTTTGACGAGCCACAGTCTTATGAGACTTTCCAGAGCGGAAATATTTAGTGGTAACCACTTTCCATGTCTTGCAGTCAAAAGTGCTACTCAGTAAAACTGAAATCTAAGTGTTTTTGTCTTACTTTAGTCAGAGTTGTCTTTTTAGATTGATAAGAGCCAGACATAACAAGCAATTCAGACATCATTTCTGTCTTTAAATAACTTGAAACAGGACATTTTTCTGGACTGGTCTGGTAAATACGGTTCATATCAAGACTAAAAAGACATTTTTCACTAAAAATAAGACACAAACACTTGCTGAGTTTTCAGTTTTTGCAGTGTATGCTGTATTTAAATGATTAATGAGTTTAACTGATCCCTTCCCTATTCAGACTTCTGAGGTCTCGTGTTTGTACCTGTGAGGTAGAGGGCAAAGGAGATAAAGCGGTGGTATTTGCTGAGGATGCGTAGCGGCTCCTCCCTTTGCACCAGTGTGAAGAAATAATCTGTTACCGTCTCACCATAGAAGAAGTAGTTCACACACAGCAGGAAATACCTGTGGCAGGAAGAGTTCAATCAGAAACACCATTTAAGAGTTCAAGGCTGAAACTAATCAGATCCTTGACATTCAGGATGCCTGCAGGAAAATCGGTGAAGCAAAGATGCTGATTTGCACTCTGAGTCATTTCCTGAATAAAAAATTCAAAAAGGCAAAACGATGTACTATAAATGGACTACAGCCTTCTTTTTTCAGCCTTCTTTTTTGGACTCAGGGCATACCGAATGTCAGGATTCTGCTGTCTATCACACTAAACTCCTCACCACTACCACTGAAATCAAACAGCACTGCTGATTCACAATAATTTTTCTTAATTTGCTGATTCACAGAGCGATCTACGCTCTCTACATTAAAGCAGGTATGTAAACAAACCTCAGGAAGTCTGAAACACAATAAAAACATGAGACAGCGCTATGAAAAAACATGCAAGCAGAGAAATGTGCTGTGTTTTTTACACCTCTGTTGAATGTGAGACACTGTGTTTGTGACTGTGTCTGCGATCAGCCTCACCAGCTCAGCGTCCTGAACCAGGGCAGGTGGTAGGAGTGGTACACGCTGTAGCCGATGGTGATGATTTCATGGAAGCACTTAATCTGAACACAGAGCACCTGCACAGAGAAGCACTGTGTCACCAGAGACTGAACCTCCACAGCTTATCCAGTGAATGTGAGTGTGTGTGAATGTGTCCTACATCCTGACACAAAATGGCGGTCAGGCCTATTTTGAGGGGATTCCCTCATGAGCAGCAATCCCGATTGTTATTAGAGAGCACACTAATCCTTGAGTTTCGGTTTTTCATATCTGTGTCAAAGTTCAGCTGAATGTGAGGAGCAGTTATCTTCAACACATTTCACATCGTAACGAGAATCAGACCAAGTTTTCCATTTAATCTGTACTCTTAAAGCTTCTTTCAGGTGCTTCACTGATCAGTAGTTGTTAAAACAGCATAATCTTGGCATAACAACAAACCACACGGTCAAATCCTTTGCACTCAGCCATGAGTGTTATTTGTACTCACAATCATCATAAGCACCATGGGGCCCAGGTAGATGATCAAGAAGAAGAAGGAGATCATGGCAAGTGTTAGGATGCCTCGTACCCACCAGTTTTTCCATCTATAGAAAAACACACACACACAGAGAAAGCTTAAAGCCTGACACCATCACAGTCAGTGTAAAGAGTGAAATGAGGCTCAATGATGGAGTTTTTGGGCAAATCAGTGGTAACTTGGCTTTCAGTCAAACTACAAGAGGCAAAGATGTGGAGTTATCATTTCATTGTTGATTCAGACCAGACTTTAAACATGTCTGTTTACGCTATTAAGTCAGTCATTTAGAATGCATTTTGAGTCTGTAGTGTCATCCATTGACCTGGAGTTTAGACATTTGCCTAATTTCTTTAAGAAAAAGTTTTCTTTTTAGGACTTATATCATCTCTGTAGTACCCTCAAAGTGGCTTTATGAGATTTACAGCTCAAAAAATCCCCATGTTCATTTCACTGGCGTTTTGGAAAAAGGAGCATTTAAGCCTCTGTCTGAAACGCTCCTTTTAAACTACTGTTTAAAAGCCTTTGAGGCTTCCTACTCTACAAACCCCCTTCCCTCTGACTGGTCAGCCCTCTCGAGGCCTGGTGTGTGAGGCACATCCCATCAACATATCATGAACCAGTCAGCAGGTTTTTGAAGATCTGGTAAAGATCTTGTGCTTTGTTAACATATGGTAAAGCACAAGATCTTCTCTTTAAGACCAGTGGTTCCAGTGTGTATACAAGGTGCAGGTTAATCAATAAGATCTCCCATCAAAACTGCTTTCAAATAACCTAAAGCTTGAGTTTAATGTTTCATTGACCAAGCTTAATGTGTAAATCCTTAAACGCTGCATGTTGCATATTTTAACCTATATGTAGGGAAACAATTATCCAAAAAACACAAAGAAAATTCAGTTTTGAGATGATGCATGTTTTACTTGCGTACAGTATTTGATTTCAGCACCATTTATACTTACCAAGTATAATTGAATCTAATTTGATCTAATCTATATGTTCATGTGTTTCAAACCTGTAACACCTGATAAAGCACTTGACCTTTTATGTTCAGAGTAAAAATCTGTGCTTTGAGATTTCTGAGTATGAATCATGACACCTCCACATGTGTAGCAGTGATGTAAAGGCATTTCCTTTACAACCTCGGCTGATTTTAGAACAACACGGTGACTCACAGGATAGCTCAGACTGCAGAGCAGTTTCTCACAGAAATGGTGTTAAAATTTCCTAAGCAGGAAGAACAAAACTCATCACGGTGCTGTACCTTGAGGAGAGTCCAGACAGCGCCTTATTTAGAACCTCAGGGGTGTCATCAGGTGGGACCGGCACCTCGGGGACCCCTGAGTCCACTTTGGATTCAGTGTCAGACATCCCATCTTTTTCCAACTTCTGTTCACTGTCAGAGCCCTAAAACAAAGACAAACACATACAACAGAGTAAATATAACTTGTTGATGGTCAAAGGAGTCAACCCCCCTGAAACACCTGTAAAGCTATGGCTAACAAGCTACAGGCATTTTTGTCCCAAGGTGGATTGTCCTGAGATGTTTCAAAGATGTTTAACAGCCTGTAAAATACAAAATAATTGAGTCAAACATACAGCAAGCTTAAACAAAGTAGTCGGTCGTATCATTTTACAATGCAAATATATTCTGAGGATAAATCTTGATCTGTGATTGGACACTCAGCAGATATTTGATAATGTTAGGGTGAGCATGCAGAATTAAACTGTGATAGGTTTGTGTGTGCAGGGTTGTGTGTGTGTGTGTGTGTGTGTGTGTGTGGGTGGCTAAACCCTGCAGAGCCAAATCTCCTCCATATTGTTTATATCTCAGAACCATCTGTTTAGTAATGAAGGCCTGCTCCGAACACATCGATCTTCCTCTCCATGGCGACAACAACAAGAGAGGGACACTCAGTTACAAGTCATCTAAGAGAAGGTGCTTTCTTCGGGTCAGTTTGTCCTTTACTGCTTCAATAAGAGGGAGATGTCATCCAAGATCCATAAAAAAGACTCTTTGCTCATCATTTGGTGATGTCTGATCAGTCTGACCCTGTGGCTTCAGCAATAAACGATACGTCCTCTCCTTTAGGTGTTACCAAACAGCCTTGTCGATCACATGGCTGTGTTTGACACTTGATTCTGATTGGTTAGAATCTGAAAACACAGATAATTCATTCTAAATATTGAAAGCAACACAAGAAAGGAGCAGGATACAAGTCATATGTTGGCAAGTTGAGTTCATTTATACTGTTCTGTTGTGCCAAACAACATGAAGGATATTTCCAGTGTTAGTATCAATTTGAAGGGCGACAAATCTGTGTATCTATGGTAATAGCTAAGAAGTCAACAATGGAGAAGAAACAAAAACAGGAAGATCCCAAACAAACTAGCAGGGGTTTGAAAATCGAAAGCAGCAGACAGACAGAAAGACGCAATGGCAAAATTAAAAAAAAGACAAGTCACCACAAATAGCAACACGGTTTGAGCTCTGGTTAAATGGTTAGCAAATGAAAGCAGAACAGTTACAGAGAATGGAGGACACAGGTGCTACTGCATCTGATATGAATACTAAAGATGAGTCACAATTGAGGGATATTTTAAAATGGCTGTAAGGAGCATTTGCATGAATTGGATTGCAGGGACTCCTTTTGGCCGAAGGATGCGCAAACTGTTGCGATGTATTTGTTTTGAAAGTGAAAGTGAATGGAGATCGGTTCTTCTTTCTAACACTACTTTTCTTCATTCAAGAACAACTTTTAACTGGATACAATGCGACATAACTGTTGATGAACACATTACCTGTACTGTGCACAGTCAGTTAATAGACCACTAGCTTTATTTGTCTGCAGGGCGACGAGGAACTATTCGATCTATGGGTGAATAGTTAGCACAGCTAACTACCAACAGAAATTTGATTGGTTTACTCTTCCGAAATGAATAGTGATAAAGTCATGCTAATGATGTGGCTTCACCATGAAAGAAAATGGGATTCATGACAGAAAAGAGGCTGAATGTTTCAACATTAACACATTGATTTTACACAGGAAAAAAGAAGCTGATGTTTCATCAATAACTTATCAACAACTTATTTCTCCCAACAATGAATTACTGGTTATGACAACACAGATCAGTTTACAAGTCAGAGATTTTAAAAAAAAGTTGTTTTATTCACAGAAGGATGAAAAAGGCTCTTTATTTTAAGAAAAAAAACCCAATCAGGTTCTTTTTACATCAGTAACAGTGAAATGGTTCACAGGCTTTTTGAAAAGATCCAGTGTTATTTAGGTCATGGATGTGGTTTCAACAGCTTGAACAGACTAAAGTGATTGTCCACAGCATCAATTCAGAGCCCCCACAGGATCACTGTTCTGCTGCATCAGCTACACAACACCAACATTTTTATGCCCCGTCTTTTTAAAAACCACATTGATTCTCTTTTAAATGATGTGAAACACAAAAAAAAAACGGCAATAGTCGCCGAAACCCATCGAAAAAAAGCAAGAGCATGTACAAGAACACACACACACACACACACACACACACACTCCCCGCCTACTGGTTTCTATGGAAACAATATCCGTCATTCAGGATGCTGGGGTTAAAAATAGGCGCTCCTTTCACTATTCACTCCTCCCCTTCCATGCTCGGTGATAGACCAGCGGCAACCCTGAGTGTCCCTGTTTACTTCCAGTACATGCAGAATAATTTCACAGCTTTAAAAAGAGTTCACTTCAGGTTTAATGGGGTTCAAAGTAACACTTCACACTGCAGAGGAGCATTGAGCTGGAAGAAGTCAAACAGGAGGTTTGTAATTCAGGTCTTCAGCTGTTTGCTGCTGTGAGTTCATCAGTCACAAATATTTTACAGCACCTGTCCCAAACATCTAAACAGCCTAAGAGCACATGAGTCAAAACATGTTGTCTAAAACGAGACTTCCCAGCATCCAGTGAAGCAACTCACAGACCTGCAGAGACTTCGATGACAGCCAGAAACAAGGTTACCATGCAGTGAGTCATCCCTAAATTTGAAAATTGAATTTCCCTTCACACTTTGTCTAACCTTCAGTCCTCGTCCTCATTTCGTAAACTGTTGTCATTTCCCTGAGAGCTGTCACCGCCAAAAGCTCAGCAAGATCAGAGCTGATTTCACTTCAAACATTTCTGAAAAACCTCTCTGCCTTTCACTTGAAATGATCACAACGAGCATACCACCATAGAACAGTGACTGCATCAATCTGCTAGGTTAGACCCTTATCCTGATAGGTCAAAATCCCTGGACACTGGTTACTGAGTTATAATAGCAAAGAGACAACCTGATCACAAGGTGAAAATGCAGTTACAAAATACCTGATGCACTGTTTATGGTTTCACCCCTTCCCATTGATGGTGCATGAAAGCAAAACTTTCAAAACAAAAACTTGCTAATAACAAAACAAAACTTGATTCCTGATTGATGACTGACCAGTCACCAGCACGGAAAAGAAGACAAGACATGTAGTGACAGACACGCTGTCCAAACCAAAGACCAGACAAAAACACACACAAAAAAAAACTAATGTTTACACTGTACAATGAACATTAATGTTAAAGGGAATGTGAGGACTTTCAAAGTGACCTTCAAAAAGTCTCATATACTTCATCATAATCCCCAATATAAAATGAGATTATTAGCACTCAAACAGGTTATTTCTGAACAATTTCTAGCTTCCTGATCAGGTCGGACTGGACCAGACTGTTTCACTACTGGTCTCTATGACAACACAATGATGGCTGAAAAAAATTAGCAGTGAGAAGTTTGCTTTTCTCTGCTGAAAGCAATTTCTTGGACTTATTTAGTAGTAATAGCAAAGCTTGACTGTCAGACAGAAAAGGGACAGAAGAGAGTTTAGAGTGACAGAGCACAGGCTAAAGGCTAAAAGACGGACCAAGCTGTTTGTGACAACGTTCATTCCAACTCACATGCAGCTGTTATTCTGCAGTGATCTGTTTAAACCTGTGAGTATATCAATAAAACGAAGAGCCAGGTTATGTTTGCTCTGCTTGGTGAGGTTGGAATTGGTAGAGGAGCACTGGCAGGACATAATAAGGATTCACTAACACTACATGCCACTGACATGTCTCAGAGCACCAGGATGTGAGTAGCGCTTAATCTAGCTGGCTACTAAACTAAGGTACAAACTCACAAAGTCTGTTTGCTGTCTTGTTCCACTGTATCTTGTAAAAAGTTGTCTTGAACAAAGAAAAGTAGTGTTAAGTAGATCCCATTTCCATTCACGTTCACTTTCGAAACAAATACATCATGACAGTTTGTGCGAGTCTCCCCGTCCACAGAATTGCTGCAACCCACCTCGTACAGATTCTCCTCACAATCACTTAAACTACACGTTAGCTGGCCTCAAACAATTATCTTCTGTCAGAGGTATTACCATCTGTCAAGACTGAGGGATAACCTTTTAGCACCATAAATAAATCATTAATAAATCAATTATTCATCTTCAATTCATCCAGTAGTATTATCTGAATCAATTCACCACCAAACATATAAACTATGTGAAAGAAAGAAGACAAGTTGCTTCAGGAAGTTGGCTTCTCATTAGATAACCACCTCTACACATGCTCCTACCATTTAGTGCAGATAATACCACAACAACCCTCCAATCAGCAACCAGCCCTTCTCTGTTTCTCAATCATCATATCTGCTCATCTCATCCCTGCACAGATGCACACACTCATCACTCCATCAGCAGCCTCCCCCAGCCCCCTACTCATCCAGGCCTTCACAGTTTGATCTCCATGTTGACAACAAAGAAGACGCCCTGGTTTCCTGTCAGGAGAGTGTAAGATGTTTCCAGACTCATTTCTCTGACTGCTGCTATGAGGGCTGACAGACGATCCTGTTTCAAATTTCAACAAGTCCTTCTGTAAACAAGCTAAAGTAAACAGATAGTTTTAGCACACCCCAATGTGGTTACAAAACAACACAACATATACAGTATAGATAATATATTCACCCATGAACTACACCAGACTTTTTTCACAAGGTTTTCCTTGTATGAAGATATCAATACAAAACAGGGATAGAATGGCTCATGAAAAAATACGCCTTTCAAAACTAATCATATACTATCAGTCCATTGTTTTTCTTTGTGTATTTGTATACTGAGTGAATATGGAGGCTCTGTGGTGTGATTTACTGCACACACTTTCCTTTTCTCCAGGTACTGAGTAAATGTTTGTCTGATGCACCTTCAGCGCTCCTTTAATTGTAACCGTACATGTTGGTCAGTCTGTTTTCATTTATCAATATTTGTGGAAACTTAACCCTCTGTTGGATGGTTTCTATCCTGGAATTTCAAAACATGGCCCTTCATGTAGAAGCACTAACAGGAGTGGGACGTTCAACTTTTGAACCATCACTATAAACAGCAACATCATTCAGTCTATGCACCACATCAGAGGCATTAGTTTCAGGTTAGTGCTCGCGGAGAGTAGCAGAGGGTAGGTGAAATACAACTGTTACAATGTTAGAATTCATTGGTTGAAGAAAAAAAACTGTGCTGATGCTATCAATATTTCCTTTATGAAAACACGTGGGTTTAGGGGTGAAGTTACTCTTCAGCTTATTAAAACTACACACCCCAACAATGATATTCAGAAAGACCTGCTGCTTCTTACTCCAAAACAAAACAAGCCAAAAGTTAGTTCCTGTGACTCTGACTTCAACTATTTGCCACATTACAGTTTAAACTTCTTGAATGGCAGCAGGAGAGGAGGCCAGTGGTGGCTTTTGCACACCCAGTGGTTTTAAGATTAAATTTTTCAGATCGACAATCAGTCAAAATGGTAAGCACAGAAACTCTTTCATATTGATTTCAATGTTCTTGTTTTCCAATTATTTGCAAAACCTTACAGTTCAACTCTTGAGGGATAAAAACTAAACATTAGGTTCAGGAGCTCCTTAAAGGACAGATCAACAAGAGGTCTCACACCTGATAAAAGAGCTGCAGGGCACAAAGTGAGACATCAGGAGAAAAAAATGGATGTTAAAGTACCCTTACAGGATCATAGTGGTTGTTCAGGTTTTTACAGCTGAAACCACTTTGGTTGGGAGTGAAAAGGGCAGAAAACCTGCTCTAAAGAATTATGACAGTGTCACACTATGACTCAAAGGCTTTTAATAATGCAAGAGGGCCAATGTCTGGACACACCTCACATCTGGAGAGCTCCTGTTCTGTTCAATAAAGGGGCAGCAGACAAGCTGAAGTCTGAGTTTTAGTCAGACTTTTCCATTTAAGTCGATAAAAACATTTAAACCATGAATGTTGACAGATCCTGATGTTTCTCTACCATTTGTGTCACCCAGATGTTGTCACGATCGCGTCGGTAACACTCAGCGATCACATGAAGACGATCAAAACAACGTTTCAAACACAAGTTTGGACTGCTTACTTTAGAAACACTTTTTCATAGTTATTTTTCCAACAAAGAAATCCAGACACTGACAATCAAAACATAAAAATTTTCATATTTCTTTTCTTCTTTTTTTTCCGTCTTAGAGGGCAGCACACAGGAAGACCGTGGGAAGGATCAGCCAATCAAGTCAACATTGTGAGAGCTGTGGCGGATGATTTGTTTGTTATGGCGCATTTCAGCAGGTTTTATAACACTGCTATAAACCCAGCCTCTATGTGAATATAAACCATAATAATTATTGATTTCAGACTGAATTCTGACCTGACGTTTTCTCTATCTGAGCAAACATGGACTTATACATCAGCACTGCCAAAGCGCTGCTGTGCTAGCTAGCGTTAGCCTGGTCTCTGGTGGTGTAGAGGGGGATCTGGCTACCTTGTCCTCCGACGTCTGCTGCTCTAACGTCGGGTCCGCGTCTTTTCCTCCTCGGTGTCTCAGCTCCGTCATCTCTGCTGTTCGTGACCGAACGACGACAACGAAGGTCCTGTGCTTCCGAGACACTTACTCGGTTTGTGGACTGACAGAGCCCCTGCAGTGTTTCAAGCTAGATTTTTCACAGCAACACTTCTCCCTCGAAGAAGTACCAAGTCGATGTCAAAACATTCAGAGAGAGGTAAGTACAACTTCCGGTTTTCAAAATAAAATCCACATTGGCGACAATTCAGCCAGGGACCCCAAACTTCTCGGCCTGTGACCTCCAAAAAAATAAAAATAAATAAAAAATCATAATCAGAAAAAATAAATTAAATGCACCTTAAATGTTTTATTGCACTAAACTGTAAGACTACATGCATACATGATTCTGCTACCATTGATACCATTATTATCCTGACAGATAAAACATTGTTTCCATCATACCATAACTTTTTAAAACTTATTATTATTATTATTATTATTATTATTTGAAGGAAAGATGTGCAACAGTCTTTGATTTGAGAAGGCATTCTCATGACCCCTTATCAAGAGTTACATAACCTCCAATTGGTCCCAACACTTGCTTTATTGCTTTAAGCAATATAAGTGAAGACCTATTTTCTGCACTTGAAGCCAATGTACAATAACATACTGGTGATACTGACATTTCCACAACACACTTTTGCTAAAGTATACAGTATATATTTAGAAAACTGTGTTTGTAAACAAAAACATAATAACACAGCCTGAAAACAGAAGTGGTATTAACCATTTATCAACAAAAGGTGAATAATATTGAAATCAAAAATAACAGAAATGCAATCATGTAGACCTGTGAATATTAATTTTATGATCTTTGTAGCAACTGAAATGGGCGAGTCATGGTGAACTTACGCTGATAACATTCATGCAGTTAATATTACTCTGTTCTCCAAATGTACACTTAATTTTAGTTTCAGTGTTCAGCCTGTTTTATTATTGCAGCATGTGTCATAATGCTCAATACTTGTCACCCTGAGCTCATAACATAACTTTGGTTGTTAAAATAGGGGTGAGTCACATAGTTTAAGGGGAATACATAAAGTCAAGAGATCTTCACCAGTATTTTCTAATTACAGGGAAAAAATGCAAATGAAGTCTCAAATCAGATAAACTATGTATTTTTGCAGACCAGTCATCCATACAACTGTTAATTAAGTTAAAAACCAGAGCCAACTAGTATGAGAACTGTCTAGCACCGAACTGAACAAGATACCTATAATAAGCCAACAATTGGATTTATCAAATTGCAAAGCGCTTTTTCTCACTGATAAAGATCTACTGTAACTGCTATGACATATAAACAATTTTTTCCAATTATTTCGCCTGGCTATGTAATTCTGTACTTTTTCATCTCTTTTTTTCAGTGATGACGCTTTAATGCAAATGAGGATGTGATGCCCAAAGGGAAATTATTGCTTTTATTTTGAAGGAATAGTCTCCTCATTTATTACGTGTATTCATTTTAACTTAACCTCACCATCACAGCCGTCTGACGTCATTGGAGGTATATGCTATTTTCAAGGCAACAAGGCAACTGTATGACATCGATTATGAAAATATACCAATGATCAGATCTCTTTATATGACATTTATCACCTTGTCAACACAAAATCAGAGACTTACACCTACCCCCCAACCCCACCCCAGAAAAAATGCATAAATTAAATAATACATATTTTTTTAACTTTGTTGATAAAATCCTTTTTTAAAACTGTTGACCTGTGTAAATTTATTTGCAGGATTTGAAGTTGAAACTTGATAAGATCTATGCAGAGCCTATTTTGAGTGTAATATTGAGTCAATACTAATGACTAAGTGAGGCATTTGATGATTCCTATCAACCATTATATATTATACATTTTTAAGTGTACAGTCACTGTAAATGTAATCTAAAAGTGTAGTGATAACTTGTTTTTACGATTAGTGTTTAAGATTAAAATTTAGTTTGACTTTTGACGAAAATCAAACAATAAAAATAGTCCTACCTTTTGATACTTAAATAAAGCTCCATGTCCTTTTCTTTATACACAATAACGTCTTTAAAACTTCAAGACGCTTACATTAGGCCCTTATTTGTTTTATTGTGGTGTTTCCTAATACATACCAGGGAAGGTTCCCTTAAGAGGAAAGTATAGCTTGTGTGTGAGGTAAACAAAACTCATCTGCTTGTAACCCTATTTGTAATTTGCACCTTTAACACCAAGTGGCAGCAAAAGCCCACTGTAATTGTGTGTGGGTGTGTGTCTGTGTGTGTGTGTGTGTCAGCTCTGTGGCCTGACAGCAGTGAGCAGTTATAAATACTTAATGGCTTACCACTGTTACTGCAGAAGTGAAAAGGGAGCAAGCATAGCAGCTCAAATAAAACAGTTCAATAAGAGCTGACATCTTAGTGCAGTGTTCTCCACTAACAGTAAGGAGGGGGGCTAACGGGGAAGGAGGTCTGAAACAAGATATAATGAAGAGGAGTCTTTGATCCAGGCCTATCTAAGTTCACTGATATAAAATTGTACATTTTTCACTCCCCATTCATTTTTCATTTAGCTTAAATTACTGATTTTATTCCATTGTTTTTGCCAGTGTTGCTTTTAAGATGTATCTTTCAGGTAATATTCCTGTATTTTCTTTTATTATGTAGGGAACTTGTAAAACTTGCTTTGAAAATTAAAAAAGGGATTTTCCAAATAAGTTTATTCTGAAATGGAAATACCCACAGTTACATAAGAGTTAATCATTTATATAACAAGGAGTATCTCAGAATCAAACTATTTCTAAAACCTTTCTGTGTGGATGTTTTGTTTTTATTTTGTGTTTGTCACAATGTAGTAGTCGATTATAGTTTGAAGCCCATTAAAAGCAGATGTCAGTATCTTAAGTTCTCAAAAATTTACTGAGATCAGTCATGAGAGTTATAAAATACCCATGTAATTACCCATATTAATACCCATATTTTAAAAAGTCAATAATTGCTGCTCTAAATCCTTGCTTTGGACTCATTTACCCTGAATCACTGCACCATTCCTGCATGGCTGGAAGTTGATCAGCTGCTGACTCTGCCAAGGTGTCATCAAAGACCAGGTTGCTTTGACAGTCACCTGCAGCTCTTCTGTATTTTTGAGTCAGCTCTTTGTCATCCTCCTCTGAAAGTATCCCACTGATCTTTCTGGGTTCAGGTCGAGCCAGTTTGTTGGCACAGTGACAACAGGGTCAGCAAACCATTTGCTGTAGTTTTGGCACTGTGAGCAGGTGCAAAGTCCTGCTGGAAAAGGAAATTAGCACCACCATAAAGCTTGTCAGCAGGTGGAAGCATGAAGCTGTAGCCATCCCTTGTAAACCTCTCTGGAGTTCTTAAGTCAATTTCCCTTGAAGTGGCTGTGACGAGAACACTTATGAAGTGGAGAACAGCGACTCCCTTTGTCCAAGACAACTTTTCATTGTCACCAGACAAGGTAACATATTTGTCAACAATTACATCATACTGTTGTTTGAAACATAACAGGAGACAGTGAGTTTGTACCATCATTTAGTTGCCGGCTACATTTAGGGCTACTCACAGCCCGTTACTCTGGGACGTATCCATGACACGTAACATAAGTGAATCCTGGTTATGTCCTGCCAGTGCTCATCTACCACACAAACATACACATACACATACAACAAACAGCTTAGCCCATGTTTTAGCCTTTAGCTTGTGCTTTATCACTCTCTTGTTTAACTTTTTTCTGCTCTGCTATCCCTTTTTTGTCAGACAGTCCAGCTCTGTTTCCAATATTACCACTAAATAAGTCCCAGAAATTGTTTTCAGCAGAGAAAAAATACAGATCTCTCTTCCCACAGCTAAACTTTGTCAGCCGTCGTGGCGTTGTTATAGAGACCTCCACTTGCTGTAAATCAATCTAGTTCAGTCCACCCAGTCAGGAACATAGGAATATGCTTATAGAAATAGCTTATTTTAGCGCTGATAATCTCATTTTAGATTGTGGATTATTATCAGGCCAATATCGAGATATGAGACTTTTTCAAGATCACTTAGAAACTCCTCACAGTCCCTTTAACAATCCTGTAAAGGCTGCAGTCGTCCCTGTTGCTTTAAGCTATTTTTCACTGGCATCTTTTGATGTAACACTCTGCACACAGTAACAGGCATCATCTTCCAAACAATTGTCCTCCTTGTGACCATGACTGCATATTCTGGTATGGATGAAGAGAAGCAGAGTATCACTGCTGTTTGAATAGAGGTTTATGCCAATTCAGAATTGAACATACCAGTATTTTGATTTGTTTTTATGGTTGTTTTCTTTTGCCTTTGGCTAAATTTATCAAATTGACACAGAAAAGTACAAGATACATTTAAGTTTTTGTTTTGTGAGTCCTCAATAATTTGTACTGTCTGTATTATCATCAGTGGATATTAAAACTTATGTTCTACATTTCATATTTTGCAGTATTTCATCTGATTTAATCTTATTATCTGCTTCAATGAGGTGATGGCTGTCTTGAATCTGATGGAGTTATCAGCTTTATATGGTTTAGTGTATTATTGTATTAAGATATAACATTTTTCTTTATCTAAGACTCCATCTTCAGCATCCATGTTCAAGGTTGTGAAATAGCTAAGCCTTCTGCCAAAAAAAAACAGCCGTGACTCAGCAACTCGTTGAAAACTTCAGAGTAAGAAAATCACACTGAAGGATCAAAACCTGTTCAGAGAGAATGAGCATGGCAACAAGAAAACCTTCACACATCCTCCCACCATAAGACTGACTGCAGTGACTCTTTTCTGTGGGGGGCACTTCATCCTTGCTGCAGTGTGGTGCTCGGATGTTGCTGAGCCATGCTGCGGAGCATATACCACATGAACACCGCCACTGTGCAGAGTCACTGTCATGCTGGAAGTGTCCCATCTTGTGGCGCACAGTCAGTGTGCCGTTTCTACTCCCCAAGGCTGTGTGTGAATGTGTGTGTGAGAGAGACAGATAAAATTTTGGCTGGGACTCTTCATAGCTCCTCCAGAACTGCAGGGCTCTGGGACATCTGCAATGCAGAAGTCTATATATAGACATGGAGTTTCAGAGAGAGAAAGAGAGAGAGAGCAGGGGAGAGGGAGACAGAGAGACATAGACAGACACAGGGACAGAAGATGAAGGGAGACAGAGAGGGGAAGGACATGACAGAGGAAACAATGAATAAAAAAGAGGGTTCTTGAACTGGAAATGAGCCGGAGAATGATCCAAGGCTGACTCAACCCAGCTTCAATAACTAACTTCTGATTCAAACTGTGAACTTTCAGCTCATTCAAAGCACTTTTCTGCTTTGCACCAACTATGAGATATCAAACATGTAT
Source organism: Thalassoma bifasciatum (assembly GCA_008086565.1). NCBI lineage: Eukaryota > Metazoa > Chordata > Actinopteri > Labriformes > Labridae > Thalassoma > Thalassoma bifasciatum. Next base: position 1,086,637 of record RPOG01000072.1, on the reverse strand, counting down.
TTTACACCATGAACTAACAAAAATAAAACAAAACAAAACAAGTGTCCACTCAGGGAAGGTCATGTTGAAGTGTGTTTGCCAGTGTCTGTGTTCAGCACACTGAAAAGAGGAAATACAGTTACATGCCAGTGGACTCCAACAGCAACAGGAACACAAGATTGTTAAATGCTGAGGTTGAGTATTTATTGCTTTATCTCAAAGGGTCTCAGGAGGGCACTGGAGGAAGAGGAGGAGGAGGAGGAGGAGGAGGAGGGGAGCAGTTCAATTATGTATGCACCTCCACAACAACAGAATGTGCTGACAGCAGAGCCCAGCACGCACACAGCAGCAGCAGCACGACCAAATCAAGGACGCTGCTGGCTGTCTGACCAGCAGCGGGCCACGGCCTGCAGAGCGTTGGGATTGATCGGACTCTTGAATTTTCAATAAATCTGCCCTCTGACACGCTCCTTGTCAGACTCGCTATCACAGGAGTGCATGCCAAGTCATAACTCTGGTGGTGTCACGGTGTAAGGAGAGAGCATCAATCACAGAGAGAGAGAGGACGGCTTGAGCCACAGCAGCAGGGACTTTGAGTCAAAGATACATTTTTATGGAAACATTAGCAGTATTGATTTACAATCATGAGCAAATTATGAATTCAAATGAGGCGTGTCGAAGGCAGTTATGAGTAAGTTAAAATCATGTTATTGCCATAATAAAACTGTGTGTGCAGCATTCATGTGAAGCCTATGCATATCAGTCTCACTTTTAACTGGCGGTCTAAGCACATTCTGAGAAGCATTTTCAGCTTTTTTCCTTCACTTTGATGTATCAAGTTGCATGTTCACTTCCTGAACTCTCCTCAGCTCCTTTCACCTGATACTTCAGTCAAAAACATTTGTCCTTTCCCTCCTTTTCTGCTTTTCAACACTTTCATTGATTGTCTTTTAGTGCTGATAATGTTATCTGCCTGCTGTGCTGATTATCTCATCAATACACACACACACACACACACACACAGATACACATACATACACAGATACACAGGAGTAGGGTGTGTGGGCAGGAAAACAGTCTGCGGCAGTGATGAAGTTCTTGCTTGTGACAGCTGTGCTGGTGGGCCGGTGTTGGCAAGTGCCATCCATCTTAGCCAGCCCCATCCTTCACCTCTGGGTGCAGGCAGGCAGGTCTCAGCAGAGGCTGAAATGAGGCTAACACCCAGAGGACATGATGCTGCTCCGCCCAGTAATGATTTGAGAAACTGCAGCCTGGAGGGTAAGGAGCAGGCTGGTGACTGAGAGTAAACAGTGTCTGTTACTTCATAAATACTGAAAAAAGTGAGGTAAAGCAAGGTAAGTATCTCTCCACATTTGCAATGTTTGAGGAATCAAAGGGTTATTAAGAAACTTGTCAGAGTCCATAAAAGTCAGGTTTAAATAATGACTTAAAGTTGTCTTATTTTCACTGCTTCAGCATTATCTGAAGGGTTGAAAAGAGTGATGGCCAAATGCGAAAAGTAGTTACTTACCTTTTTATCCCAGGGCCCACTTTTAAGTTTCAAAGATTGGTCACATACTGTTCATGTTTTGTCACAAGCTGACAGCACAGTTAACATGGCTACAAGACTTCATTTGAAAATGTTTCAGGGCTCATGATGCACAGCAGTCAAGGTTCAGCTTTGTGCTTGTTCAAAATAATCCCAGCTCTGCACTTTCTCTGACTTCTCCCTTTTGTTCGACGGGCGGAAGTTTACTTGTTGATTCCCCATCGGTCTCTTGTCTATCTTTCTGTTTAATTTTCCCTGTTGCTGACCAGCAATCTGTCTGTATACTCTAGTTGCAATCATCACTATCAATTGAAACAAATCAAGTGCAATGCAGTCCTACTGCAAAGTGGTCCAGCAAAAAAAACAAAAGTTCCTATCTCTCATTTGTTTATCACATGACTAATACATGACGGAAGATCATAACAAAATACTTTTCGAAGGGGAAGTAGCCTTTTTTACACCTTCAAAAGGTCACTCAAAACTTGACACCAACAATGGGTAAATAATGTCTTTAAAGTGCACGATGAATTTGATAGACAATAGAAGACATTTTTTTTTGTCTTTTTTTTTACTTTTTGCTTCTTACAAACAATCTTAGTTAGGTTTGGTGGTGAAACTATATGGACTTTTTCATAATATTCATTCAAAATGAATGAAGAACTGCAACTTTGTTGAAAGACAGCAGTGGAGGAGGCTCCTGGTGTGCAGAGGAGAGCTTCAAAGAGACAGAGGTTGATATGTAGCATTTGTGATGGTGTCTAAAATCAGGGTTTCAAAGATACTGATGTGAGATAAACAGATATTGGAGAGTTATCAGAGGAAAAATACAAAGTCTGGAAATTTGTACATCACCCTCTTATCAAAGAGAAAGTCATTACAAGTTTATTTAATTCTTCAGTTCATGGTATTGAGATATAATCCGTTGTCAATTCAACCCAAGTTTTCAGCCTCCATTTCTGTATTTTGTTGTCTAAATGTTGACATTTATTTTTGAAATAAGCTAAGTTCATCTGGATTTGTAGGGTGAAGTGTTATTTAATATACTCACTTTAGCCATTACATAAAACTTCACCTTTATGTGTTCATTATAACAGTTGAGTATTTATCGCAATCCAGTTTTTATTTCAGCCATAAAAAACAATGCCTTTATTTTTCTAATAAATCTTAACTTATAAAAGTAGAGGGGAGAAGTAACTGTTGTCTATTTACTCTAACTAGTTTTAGTTACTTCTACTGACACTGAAGGCACAAAAATTGTGGGAATGTTTGGTTAATAAATGTCTTTATTTGGCTTTGAGAGGAAGTATCACTGCATGAAATAGCAGCACGTACAGTCACAGTTGTAAAGCAGAGGTCTGAAAAAGTGTCAGCACTCCTCAGTCTCCACAGAAACAAGTGAGATGCAGGTGAAACAATGTTTTATTTTAACTTTCAGACATGGTTAAGGCAAGTTTTTTTAATTTAACACACAACAAGCAAAAATCTATCCCATCCAGCAGATATTCAAGCTCCAAGAGTCAGGCCATGCATTCATGCCCGATGGTTGATTCATTTGTCTGAAAGTAAAGCACAGGGGGGAAATGAAAACCAGCAGGGACGTAAAATCATTCGGAGCAAAATTATGAAGGAGGTTATGGAAAAAATAGCCCTTATATGTGACTCTGTACCATATAACCATGACCTCGTTACCCCACCTGCCACTTACAGTCTGAGCCGAGGGCCGTCAGTGTCATCGTCAGCTGCCTGACAGCGGCAGCAGCCACGCTCATCTTCACCATGTTGCCTTCGCACAGCTAACTTAACAAAAGCACCACCACATTGACATGAGGAGGAAAGAAAGGCTGGTGGAGTAACTCTCAATGTGAAACTTGAAGTTACGAATGAATCAACCAAAGGGGGGATAATTCAGTTTCCCAAAAAAATGATATATAGCGCAATTTAAACTCTACAGTTGTCATTCTCAAAGATGCACTCAGCACCCCTCCTCAACAGGCAACAGAAAACATCACCCACCTCTCTCACACATCTGTACATACATTATTCCAGAGCTCTGAGTTGCCATTATTGCCGTGCTGTGACAGTGCAGTGGAAAGAAGAGAATGGATGAGGGCTCGAATGGTCAGTGGTACATTTCATTTTGTCGTGGCGGGATGGGGATGCAGAGCTAAGTGGAGGAACAGAAGGGAGTAAGACTTGGGGGGTGGGGGGGTGGAAAGCATTCACCTCCTGCAGACTTTGAGTTCAGTTAGAAGAAATTTGTTCCTGTGCGAGGAGCCCACATTCAGGAATGAGCTGGTGGAGATTCGGTCTATGATAAAATCTTTAACTTGCAGTACTCCCCAACTTTTATATGTAAAAATCAAATAGCACCGTAAAAGTTGGACTGGCTGTTACTCATGCTCCAAAATCTGTGCGTTTCTCTTTGAGTTTGTGTGCTGATCATATTGTTACTTTCAAGGTTTTGATTGCTTTTAATGTATCTGTCATTGATGGCACATTCACTGTTGCTCAGATGAGAAAAAAATTTATGGAAACTTTGGAAACTGTGACACGATGCTCATGGTCAGTACCCTCTGCAGAGGTTCAGAACAGTTAAACTCCTCTGCTGCTCCTCGGTTAAACATCTATTCCCATCCTTCTTTTCTCGTCCAGTTTAAACTAATCACATCTGAGTTACAGAGCAACAGAGACTGAAAACACAGAAAGTGTGAGGCATCTGAAGTGTGCAGAGTGTGTGTGTTTGTATGTGACAGAGATGAGGTGATCAGATCCACAAAAGTGACTGACGGGATGAGGATTGTGATACTGATAATGATGAAGATGATGAAGATGATGATGAGGTCAATACAAGCTGTTTAGCTCTTGCTGTTCTTTCCAGCAGGGGTCTCCTTCTTCTTCTCCTTCTCCTTCTCTTTCTCCTTTTCTTTCACCTTCTCTTCCTCCTTCTCTTCTTCCTCCTCTTCCTCCTCACCCTCACCCTCCTCCTGGTCATCTCCCTCCTCTCCCTCATCTCCCTCATCTCCCTCCTCTCCCTCCTCCTCATTCTCCTCTCCTTCCTCTCCCTCATCCTCTCCCTCCTCTCCTTCCTCCTCCTCCTCCTCCTCAGGCTTGGCTCCAGACTTCCTGTACGCTCCGAGGGTGTAGGTGCGAGCCGACATGTAGGAGAAGCCGGGGTAGCCGGACTGGACCATGGCTCCGCCCACAGAGCTGAGGCGACACTCCTCACCCTCCAGCAGCTTCCTGCAGGGACAGAGACACAGACGGAGGACAAGCTGTGATGTCACCTCTGGTCTGGATCTGTTACTATTATTATCACAGAGAGTTTGTCCTGAAGGATCCAGTGTCACTGGAGCATCGGTTACACATCTGCTGTCTGTACATCAGGCCACACTGCTCTGTTCATGCTGTTTCGTTTCAATTTTCATCAACTGGAAAAGAACTACCTACTTCCCATTAAAGTGTGTTGTCTGTCATAATTCTTTGCCTTTGTTTAGTTCACGGTGCACAAATTTAGGCATTAGGCCAAAGGACTGGGAGCCGATGCATGCAGCTTTGGTCCTTAACTGCATCAAATTGAGGAAAATATAGTTAATACATCCTAAAATTTAGACATCTCAGTAACCTATGGAACCAAAATCCAAAATGTATTTGAATAAATGTTGTAATGTAAATAAAAGTTTATCAAAGATCAAGTTCAACCTCCTCCCCTGAAATCCCAGCTATTAGTTTTTGCTTCTCTTTTAGCGAGGTATTGAACCCTACTCCTTTGGAAATCTTCCAAACCTCCTTCTTGAGCTCTCTGGCCTAATGACTTAATGACATTTTTCAAATAGAATAGAAAATAGAAGATAAGTCTAACGGACTTTTTTCACTCATCGCCAGTGTCTCCTCCAATTTCGACTCTCCTTCTCTCCCTTTCTCTCCATTTTATTTTGACTTCAATAAATTTACTTGTTGTTTATTTTATTAGTTCTACTACAATTACCTATTTGGTGACTTTTCTATCTAGAACAATCTATCTCATTATCTTCTTAAGCGAATTTGATATTATTTTATGTTTTATTATTTTCTTTGAATGCAGAGGCAATGTTTATGTTTTGTTTTGTTTAGTTTTTCAAAAAACAGATCATTATATAGTTTCAATTTATATCAGTGTATTTGCTCTGATTATGTCTCCAATAAAACATCTTATAAAAAAAGAGTACATCAGATTATCAAGACACATTATTTGAAGACGTTACCCAACAAAGCACTTCACTTGCAGTCCTAGAATAATCTTAATAACCTAAACTATTTTTTCTGTGAACATACATATTTGATGCATTAAACCATTGGGCGAAGATCAGTATGTTACTCTTAGCAACATGTTATCACTTCAGATAACTGGACTTACTCAGGTGAATTTGACCTCTCAGAATAATTTCTGTCCTGCTGTTTGTAACTTGACTCACCTGTAGGCAGCGATCTCAATGTCCAGAGCCATCTTGACATTCAGCAGGTCCTGGTACTCACGCAGGTGACGGGACATCTCTCCCTTAGTGGTACGCAGAGCAGCCTCCAGCTGTTGGATGGTATCCTACACACACACACACACACAGGAGAGAAGTTTTCATCTCACGTCATGTTAGCTGGTAATGAGCTGTCACCTAAGCTGGGGCCAATATGGTACAAAAAGAAAAAAACACTCAACACCCAGATTGGTCACAAACCTGCATCTCTCCAATTTCATTGTTATGACGATCTTCCATCTCAGCAATCTGCCTCTCCAGAGCCTCATTGTGGCCCCTGAGGGCCTCGATCTCCAGAGTGCGGGCCTGCACCTGCCTGCGGTACTCGCTCAGCTCTTCCTTGGAGTGCTTGATGGCATCCTGGTTGCGAGCAGCTGCCTCGTTCACACTGGCAAACTTAGAGCGGTACCAGTCCTCTACCTGAGTCTGGTTCCTGGCTGACAGGTTCTCATACTGGACCCGGATGTCTTTCAGAGCAGCAGTCAGATCGGGTTTGCTCAGGTCCATTTCCACCGACACCTGAGTGAAAGAGAGGGGGGCACAAGGAGAGGTGAGAATAACAAAGGTTTTTCATTTTTATCCTTTTATTTCATGTGTGGGGCAACTGAAGTTTGAAACCGAGACAATGGACTGAGAAGGTCAGTTCAGCCACTGAAATATCACCACCTCCAATAAGAAGAGAGCACTTGTTTGAGTCTGAACAGCTCAGTGCCTCTCTGCTCCGTTGTCTTTATGACTGTTCATAAAACAGCAGGGACAGAGATTTAAAGCTGCAACATCTTGGTTCACTGAGTTCATTGAATTTTAAAATCAATTATATAAAAAAAGGGAAACTTTTTTATAATAACATGCCAATTCTGACTTTGAAAAAGTCTGCAATCATTTGGAAGTCTTTGAAATATCTTAGTTCCTACTTTATACCATGCAAACCCATATGTTAATTACATCTGCATACACTAAACAGTTCAAAAGTACAGCGTGTAACTCTCTGCAGATTAACACCATTTCATATGTGGTAAGAAGATGTAATCTTTGCTCTCTGCTCTCTTTAATAACAGCTATATTTCACATGGTGACATACATATAAGGTGAGCAGAGTGAAGATGAGCTGAGTCTCAGTCCAGTCAGGTGGACTGTTACAGGACTGATGAATCAACTGCTGACTCAGGACTCTCTGCTCAGGAAAGCTGTGCTGTCAATAGCCTACATGGCAGTAATATCCCCTGCAGAGACACCCTGGAGAAACCCTGGAGAAATCTACCCAGCAACCATCAGCTTTCAGGCTTTACCACGCCACTGTATACACTATGTATTGATCTCTGCATAAAATTGCTGTTAAAAAAAAAAAGAAAAAAAAAAAAAAGTTGCAGCTGCCATTTACCTGTTGAGTTTGCCCATCAGCAGAAAACAAGCACTAATCCTGGCTTCTTAAAGAATTGAACATATTTGATCAAGAATTGATGGCTTTGCTTGTATTTGTTAATTTGGTCTCCTCAAAACTTAAAAATGTCAAACTGTGCCTATACTCACTATCTTTCAGTTGATAAAAATGCAGCTGAAATCTTCACAAAAAAACAAATTCTGATGCATTATAAAAGGTTGGCGCTGCTGCTGGTGCCCCTCGGGACGACCCCACCCCTGGATTATGCGATTTTCCTCCGCATTTTTCTCATCCTCCCTCCCCCCTTTCTGCCTTGTTTCCCCCTCCACATTTGGAGGGAAGTCACCATTATTCCCCCAAAATACTGACAGTGAATGTGGGTTGCGTGGAATTATGTTGCACTAAACTTATGTGTGATGGGGGGAAAAAAACATCAAACATCTACAAATTTTTCAAATTGCTCCTAAAAATGAAACTTTTCTGAAAGCTTTTCAGTATTAAATGGTCTTGCAGAAAGATATTGTTCTCATTGAGTTATGAGTCACTCTCTAGGCCTTGAACGTCTCCAAGGTTCGCGTGGGGGCGTGAGACAGCGCACGGGACTCTGCGGGGACGCGCAGGACCTGTTATTAACGCGAGGAGGAGAAGAGGGAGAAGGAGGGAAAGGAGGGGGAGGAGGGAGGGAGGGGAGGCAGCGCGCGGAGCTGAAACGGAACTGCAGTGCCATCAATTATCCAGCTGCGCAGTTCTCAGTTTGAGGTGACGGAGTATGACGTGCTGGCAGCAAAAAGACTCCTTACAGCCAACTTTTACATGTTTGCCATGTAGATACAACAGGTTATTGAATAACTGCTCTATCTGCCAAAATAAAGAATTATAAACAGAGACTAGATAAAGTGTTGGTGAGGATGGATGAGGATGAATTAATGACTTTTACTGCCAAAAAAGCCAATATTTGACCAGTCAACACTTTTTCTTGACATTCTACTGCTCTAATTTTGGTCGTATGAATGTTATAGACCACTGTTAAGGGGGAAATTAAGCAAACAGCCTCCTGTTTGAACATGTCTCAATGTAAAGTCAGGATGCAGAAACTTCAGAATGAAATACATTCATATTGTGGCCTTGAAAATGACTACTGAAGGACACCAGGATGGAGAATATCACAGTGTTTGTGGCAGTGACACAGGCTGGTGATTCATCTTGAGCAGTTAAACCACAGCACCACCTGAGAAATCGTGGTGGGCGGAACCATCCAAAATATCGATATATCCTTTTAGTATTTATCAATACTCGTGTGGTGAGATCGATGCTCAAGTTTCACTGTGTGTGCTCCTCTCACTCACTTTGCTTTAGCGCACTCTGCCATTTACAGCACATACTTGACAATTATTAGACCACCACCCAGTGTAAATTGTTTGCTACTGCTGCACTAAATTATAATTATATCACTGATTTCCATATTATTTTTACGCTTCCGTGATGGTTAATCTACCAGAATGTGCAAATGATGTCTTAAATGCTAAAATATAATAATTTTTTTATCCAAAAATCATCAAATTTACTGTTTTACAAAAAAGCAGGAGAAAAAAACAGCATATGATTGTTTTCTGATTGAGAAAATAGTTCCTTACTTTCAATAATCAACAGAAACATTAGTTTTAGTGCTTGTGTGTGAGTCCTGATTAATTAAATAAAAAGTATCAGTATTGATATCGGCAAAACTGGCACTAAATTGACTTGGTACCAGATCGATACCAAGTTTGCAGTATCGCACACCACCTGTGAAATTACCCACAGGTCGTCAGAACACAGTGGGATGGGGTGGGGTGGGGTGGGCGGGGGGTGTACCTGCGTGGCCTGCAGAGACGCCTGCAGCTCCTGCAGCTCCTCTTCATGAACTTTCCTGAGGAAGGCGATTTCATCCAGCAGCGACTCAACTTTCTTCTCCAGCTCCAGACGCGCCAGAGTGGCGTCGTCCACGTCCTTCCTGTAATCTTTCAGGGTGTTCTCCGCCTCCTCGCGCAACTTGGTCTCCTCCTCCAGCTTCTCCTTCACGCGATCCAAGGTGTCGTTCATCTGCACGCAGTCCAGGTGCATCTGGCTCTTCTCGTGCGTCAACTCTTCCACGCGCGCCCTCAGCTCACGGATCTCCTGCTCGTACAGCTCGTGCAGACGGGAGGGCTCGTTGTTGCGCTGGCGCAGCAGCGTGACCTCAGCTTCAAGGACTTTATTCTGCTGCTCCAAGTTGTGCACTTTCTCAATGAAGGACACGAAGCGGTCGTTCAGGCCCTGCAGCTGCTCCTTCTCGTTGGTGCGGATGATCTTGAGCTCGTTGGTGACCGCAGTGGACTGGGTCAGGTCCATCATGGATTCAGGCATGGAGGAGAAGACGCGGCCGGGGGCTGCTGACCTGCGGTAGGTAGCGGAGGACATCATGGAGGGGGAGCCATAGGTGCGGTGGCGGTATCCAGCAGAGTGCATGCGGGACGGGCTGCTGCTGCTGCCCATCCCCATGCGACCGGACCGGGGGGCATCTCCGAAGATTTTCCTATAGGAGCTGCTGCTGTAAATATCGCTGGAGTAACTCATGATTCCCTTAACTTCGTGGGTCCGGTCCTGCTGCTCTGCACGGGAGAGAGAGAGAGTGCGTGGAGTTCAGGAGAGTGTGAGGGTGAGTGTGTGTGAGAGAGAAAGTGAGATGCGAGTGAAGTCTGGCCAGGACAGGTGCTTTTATACTGAAGACGCAGCGCATCATTTGACGCAGGGACAACAGAAGATGAGGGGAAACCTGCAAGCTTTTGCAGAAAGCCTCCACCCTCTGGGGAAACTCGAATTCACTCATGCAGCTCCTCTTTCCTGCCTTGTAGTTTAAGCATCAACACACAGCAGACCTGAGAGAGCATGTTTTCTATAAGAGAAGCTTACACACCCCGTAAACTCCACTTTTCATTAAGTTATGCATCGCTCCTGCTCTGATCATATGCAAATAAAACCACGTCACAATAAAAATGACGTGTAGTCAAATTTCCCTGGCACATGTTCTCCCACAGGACTGTCTCATGTTACCTCAGCCTATAGTGTCCACTGTCATTGCAGTTTTTCTTTGCTGTCCCAGCAGAATGCCAAATGGGATCGATGTATAGAGCTGTGCGCAAGAGTGTGTTTTGGTGCTGCAGTCTGCATCTAGCCGCACTCATCCCCCCCGACCTCCGCAATATCGGAATACAGGATGAGACTCATTACAGCCGCCTGATTCTTGCACCTGCACGACATCACAACAACATCATCAGTCTCAGCTGTAGCTCTGGAGTGAAGGCAGAGTGATGAGGAGTCAGTTAGAGAAGAGCGACCTCCTGTTGGCCACGCTTATCATACTGCATCACAACAGACAGATATAAGGGAGCGATAGATGTGAATTAAAGTCGCAAAAAAGCGGCCAAAAATATGGTTTCATTCATATTGTTTTCTTTCTACACTAAGATGGTGAGCTGTAAGTTAAGTTGTGCATTGAAACAGTCAAAACTTGATAAAGTTGATTCATTGTGGTTTATATTATCTTGAAATAAGCACCACACAGTGCTCAGTCTCTCTTTATAGGTGAAATAAAGTCCTGTGTGTTGTGAGTGTGTGCTGTATCAGTGCAGTGCAGAACTGTCGCTGGCCTTGGTGCTGATCCAGGCTCAAAGAGGCACGATAGGGACAACGCCCCTGCGAAAGAAGAGAGGGGAGAGAACAGCCACCCACACCCACAGGACTGCAGCCCTGTACACACACCACCTTACAGCCCGACACACGCCTCAGTGCTTCTGTTTACACTGACATCCTGAAGAAGAGACCAAAACATGTGCAACACAGCCGCTGCCAAGTCACCCTAAATCACATCACTCCTGGTGATTCAGCCTTGGAAGTAATTTAAAGCGTAAATAAAACTATCTGAACACGTCACATGTGTTGGGTTGTAAACATTTTTCTGAAATAATTCATTTCCCCTGATTTACTTTGGGTGCAAACTTTGTATTAAAGGCCAATTTATTCTGGTTACACCAATCTTGAAGAAATCACCAAATCAATCCATCCTTTCATTTTTTTTCTTTACAGCCTGTGATATTAATGGATATGTAAAATGTTAAAGTGTTTGATTCATAAATGATGTTTGTATAGAGCTTTCTAACAACTCAAAGATGCTTCACAAGGTTAATGTTAAAGGTGCAGGATAAAACAAACAGTATAATAAAGTAATAAATAAAACAGTTGGAAAAGCCAACAAGCATGGAAAACAAAGCATTTATATTTTTTTTAAAGTACATGTAAAAAGCAAGGTTAAAAGGTTTGTATATGTTACTAAAATTACAGAGTAATTATTAGTTAAAAGCAGTGAGGAAGAGGTGTTTTTTAATCTGGTCATGAAGGGAGTTATTCGACTGTGGTATCATTTCTGGATCAGTCTCAATAATTCTCGAAAGCTGATAAGGAACAAGAAATGCATATTCATAATTTGACGTTAAGCCCAGACAGACAAGTGGAGAGACAGAGGGACAGACAGACACTAGAGGGCGCTAAAGACACCTGAGAGGCCTGAGTTGATCCTGAGCATAAAATCATCTTAACTTAAAATTCTCGGATTTTTATTCTTTCATACACTGAGCTATATCTCCATCTTACATCTATATTACACATTAATGTGATAAACTCAGCTTTAACCTATGCAGTTCAGATTCTGAGAAAAATTTTGATCATTTACACTTTTGATTTTTGGTCCTGCTTAGTTGAATTGTGCTTTTTAAACCAGACAACATCATGTGTCTAAAGATATTATATGGTCACAAAAACATGTATTTACATCGACTATGCTGCAGCTGAAGGACTATAAAAGAAAAGTGTCATACATGTGTCAGGCCCCAAGGTCACTCGTTCATTCGTGCCAGGATTAATGCTGCATAGCATCAATAAAACACATGAACACAGCACAAATTGAAAACTAACCCCTCCCTCAGCAAAGCTGTTTTATGGTTATGTGGACATCAGACAATAGAGCTGCAGATTAATTCAGTCAGAGAAATGTGAGTTTCAGAGAGAAAAAGTGAAGAAGAAGAAAATAGCCCAAGATTATTCCAACCTAATCAACCATTTTGACCTTCTTTGGTGTAAAATGAGCTGGCGAGAGGAAGCCAGTGACTCAGCAGGAAATGACAGGTAGCCAGAAATGGGTCTTATCACAGTGTGTCTGGCTGAGCTCCTGGATCGCAGACAGCTCCGCTACAGGACAAAAGTACTTCAGTATGCACATCATAAAACTTCACATCCTCCTGTCCACTTAAAAATCAAATTCACAATTACTTTATCAACCGTCACATCCCTGATTCACTGCAGAAGCACAAACAGTGGCTCAGGTCATTGGTGCAACAGGTGCAACATGCAGCATTAAACACACAACAATACACACACGGCACATCAGAGCTCAAGTGACAAATCATACTTGAGTTGTCAGACCACAGCAGCATTTAAGACTTTGTGCATGCCACTGAGCTGACTGGCAAGAAACACCAGAGCATAGGCTGGAATGTAATACCACCAAGAGCAGGAAGAGGGCGCTGTCACCACAGCACAAAAATGAAAACAGCTGAAGGGATTGAGGCAATTGCAAATGGAGGAACAAGTGTAGGTCTGAGGATAATGCATTTAGCAATCCTGCAGTGTAATGACAACCTCCAACCCCGTCCCTATAAACTCTGATCCTGAACCTTTTTTTTTCCTTTTGAGTCTTTAATTCATTCATCATTTTGTGTCACACTGAAGTGATGAATTGTTGCTGCTAGTTCCTGGTCTAACTACAAGATGTTAGCTCATATTTCTACTACAAGGGATCTTGAAATGATGTTTTATGATTTTTTTTTTTTTGTTATTGTTTTTGTTTGTGTATTTTATTTTAGATCAGTGTAGTTTATTTGCTTTTTTACTTGTTTTAGTTTGTTTTGGGTTTTATTTTTTACTTTTGGGTTTGTTTGTTTTTTGTTTTAGTTTAATTTAGTTTTTTCATTTATTTGTTTTATTATTGTTTGTTTCATTATTGTTTGTTGATTGGTTTTTGTGGTTGTTTTTTCCAAGGCACACATGTTTTGGCAGTAGAACAGCTGAAAATGTAGTACATTTGTCTTGGTTTTCTATTTGTTTTATTAATTAATTTATTTGCTGTCATCTTGAAATGATGACATGAAATGAAAATTTTGTAATGCTTTATTGATAGTGAATCAGTTTAATAAATATGAATACAAATATAACTATAAGAAACCAGCATCTGGTCACATCATTTCTCAAGAAGAACAAATCAAAGTGCTTTGCCTGAAAATCAATATTTTCTTTAAATAATAGCTCATTAAAGCCAATTACAGTCATTTAATTGTAACTTTAGTTGACAAAATAGAAAAAGAACACTAGCATTAAAAGAATACTTAATTCACATCACTTTGAACAAAGGAAAGTACCAAGCTGTCTAGGTATAAAACTTGATAGCTTTAAGTGGTCATTGTTTGGTGTTTGCACATTTGTTGACCACAGTGAGCTCTCTCTCCTCTTTTCAACATGCCCACAGTAAAAGAGACAAAACCAGCTTCAGGTTGCTGTTTCTAGCTCAGTAAATAGCATCCAAACAGAGATGAATCACTCTTCTAATCTAAATCTCTGCATGAGCAGTATTCTCTGAAATATATTTTGAAAAACTATAAATAGCCTCCGTTGGCAGGGAGTCAAAGACTCGCAAAGTCTCTGACTCTGTGTGCTGCATTTCTCATTGCCAAGAGTGGAGAGAGAAATCAGTCCATTTACCCTGGACTGCTTTTCAAACATAGTGACCCTACCTACCTGCTACTCTCGCCTCCCTCCCTCTGCTGACCAGACCACTGATGCTGTCCACACAGCCTCACTCTGCTCACTGTGGGTTTGTCTAATGGACTTGTAAACACTGTTAACATTAATGCAAACACACTTCCGTGGTAGCAGCGCAACCACCAGATTAACCTGAAGTGGGTGTTAAACAGCATCATTAGATCAGTCAGTGAGTTCAACACCAGTCAGTTTGAGTAATAATGTAAAATTGTGGAGGATTGCATACATAATCATTGGCACAAAACAAGACTGAGGTCAATAACTGCACAATCTAATGGTTTTAGGAAAAACACATCATTGAATGACTTTATTTCCTCTCCATAAAACTGCACTCAACACCTCAGAAATCCCTGATCTCCTCAGAAGCCCTGATACAGAACTCTCTCCAGCAGCCCTGCTCCTTTGAAACTCCTCTCCCTTTGGTGCTTTGATATGCCAGGTGTTACTCACAGCACCGAGCGAGGCTTTCTGTGAAGAGCTTTACTACGTGTCACGAACAGGCCACTCAGCCCGCTCGCTTTTGTTCTATCTTGGACGCGCTGATATTGTCTGATGTGCACTCTTCACTCCAGCCCCCTGGGACCCCTCGCTCCCGCATGTGGACAATCTGCTCCATCTGTCAGTGCACACGCACACACAAACACATACACACACACACATAGAAGCACGTGCAATGTAAACGTTGGACTCATTCAAATCTCTGTTGATCTGAGCTGTCAGCTGTGATGGAGGATGATCGTGAGGCTGCTGTTGCTCAGCCACTGACATTTTGATCAGATATAGAGTCTTACTGTATCTCTGAGGCCGGATTTCTCTTTATTGGATGAAATTCAATGAAGCTCAGATAAAGTCATTCAGCACTGACACACAGCATGGTTATGTGAATGTCACATGTGATATGTGTCTAGTAGATCGTTTGAATCATTTTCTGTAGAGACTTGTTCAACTTTCAACCTATGGAAGCAAAATATCGACCGACACCTTGTTAACTGCAAAACAGGTTACCAAATTGAGTAGGTAGATCATGTTTTACTCTCTTTACACAACTGAATAGCTTTTATATTCAGCGGTCATGAAAATGAGTTTTACATGTCACACTCACAGGTTGAGCTCTCTGTTGCATACACTGTAGTTCATTTAAGCTGTTGCATTGTTAAAGTGACAATCTTTATGAAGTGGATTGCAGTGACTCCCTTTGGCTGGAGGACTCACGAAAACTGTTGTAATGTATTTGTTTTGATAGTGAAAGTAAAAGTAAATTGGACCTTCTTTGAAATGTAACAACCAGCAAACTTTTCGAGTTTGTACAGTAGTTAAGTAGCTGGCTATGTTTTGTGTTACTCTCAGTCCAGTGACATATCAGTAACAAACAATGTTAGTACATCCTGGTTATTTCCTACTAGTACCCATCCATCAGAGTGAACACAACCTGGCTCTTCATTTTATTGATAGACTTTAAGGTTTGAACAGATCATTGCAGAATAACTGCTGCATTTGGGTTGGAATGAAGATTATCACAAACAGCTTAACCCGTGTTTTAGTCATTGGCTCATATTTTAGCCTTTAGCTCATGCTCTATCACTCACCTGTTTAGCTGTCTTCTGCTCTTCTGTCCTTTTTCTGTCAGACAGTCCAGCTCCAGTGTCCACTATTACCACTAAATAAATCCAAGAGAAAAGCAAAGAAAAAACACAGATCTCCCTCTTGCTACTAGACTATCAGTTGGCGAGATTTTGTCATAGAGACTCCAAATTGCCGTAAATTAATCCGGTCCAGTTTGACTCTATCAGGAACTCCATTAACATTTAGAAATAACTTATTACAGCACTGATAATCTCATTTTAAATTGGGGATTATGGTCGGGCATATATCTAGATATTATACTTTTTCAAGATCATTTACAAATTCCTCTCAGTCCCTTAAATGGTATAAATCATACCATGGATATAATGCTAGCAGACTGTAAGATGCTTTTTACTTCCACCATCTGGATTGCATCTTTACATTTGACATATATCCCAAGATAGTTGATGCTTTTCCAATCTTACTTGCCATATGCTCTATATTTAATTTCTTTTGTACCATGAAAATGTAGGACCCACTGAAATGAATATGATTAAAAAGGTGACAATCAAACACTGATGCAAGAGTTTTGTCTTTGTCTTTAAAACTTGTATTGGTTATTTTTGGTGCAGAAAATGGTAAGAGCGGTATTTAATGGGGGGTATAAAGTCTTAATTCATGGCCTTTAGGGGGCAGCAGAACAACCTTTAAACAAAATAGTGATATTCAGTAAATACAGAACATTTTTAACATTCATCCAGTGCCTCAGTTCAGTCTAGAAGCATCCAGTTTAGTTTTCACCTTTTACCAACTATTTGGTCTCAACCAACTCTGGACCAATTTTTTAAAATTGAAAATAATGAATTCCCTCCTATGAGCAAATTATTTAGTCTTTCTTTCAGAATGCACATGAAGTAATTTCAGAAGGTTTTTTTTTTTAAACAGAACTGACACCTTCCAGATTTCAACAAAAGAGGAAAATCAAAAATGTGACACACCGAGCCAAAACAATGAGCTTAAAGAAACAAAATGACATACTTATCCACTTCTTTCAGGTACAAAATCTCCACACAGGAACCCTGTAGTGCTACACTCTTCATTAATTGCAGAAGAGAAGAACACATTTTAAGCACTGTTAGTTTTGAAATAGTTTTCTGTTTCCAATCAACAGCAAGAAATCACTGAAAATGCACTACAAGATTAAAGCAATAAGACATTGATTTTGCAGTTATTCTTTGTCTGTGAGTACACTTTGCACTTTTCTAAAGGCTTCATGAGGATTGAAAATCAATACAAAAGTACATCTGCGTTTGCTTGACAACATATGTACAGTAATTTTGACATTGTTCAGGCCTTGAGCCGTAACAGCAAGATGGTTACTCTTTCATTTTGTGTCTCAACAAGCTATTGTATGAAGCCAGTGTTTAGAAAACTCATCCCTGCTCCTCTGTGGCTCATATGAATGAGAACACAGTGTACCTTTATTTATGGAAATAAATAGTCATCAAGCATGAAAGAAGTACCATTCTCCACTCACTGCCCTCCTCCTAATTTTCCTCAATCATCCTCATTCAGCTGATGATTGTGAAGGGGGCGTGTCTTTGTGATCTCCCGTGGTCGCGTGTGGCCTTTGACTGATTAAATTGCTCTGAACTAACTCAATTGCTCCCAAGGGCTTAGCATTGTGTGTTTCCAAGGCACACGGCATTTCTTGCTTGGGTGTGTCATGGAGGGGGGATGTTGCCTAGGGGTGTGTTCCTTACATTGGGCTTCTGCTCATCTCACTTTGCATGTATAAGGTGTGTGTGTATGTGCATGATTGGCTGTGCCGTTCTGGGAAGAGAGGGTCAAAGTCGACTGGTGTGAGTTCAGCTCCTGGATAAGCTGCTGGATTTGTCTAATCTGACTAACAAGGTGGGGAGAGGTGGGTCAGTAGGCCTGTGACTCAGACACACACACACACCTGCAAACAAATACACTGTATTACACAACTCTGTCAATAACATTTCTATACACACACACACACCAGCAGCAGCTAGGTTATGTCAATACGCTCAGCTGGAGCATGTTGTGCTTGGCTCAGGCTGAGCTGCATTGCGGTGACTGTGTCATGTTTCATGTGCAGATTACATGTAGGATGTGAAAGGTGATGTCTGCTTTCCCACAGATTATTTCTCTCAACACTGAAAGACAGACAGACAGATACACTGCACATTTTTTTAGTGTGTGCTCTTCAGTCATCTCTCACACATGAGTACAAAAATACAAATATAAATACAGGAGACACATTTCTGTCCACTCCATTGTGCTGACTCTCTCCTCAGCCTTTCCTTTGACTACCCTGACCCTGATGTGTGTCCCACACTGCATAGCAGCCCAATTTCCATGACCTCTGCACCAGTGGTGTGCACAGACTTTTCGAAGGGCAGAGGCAAAAAAAGGGCACATTTTTGGCACCAAAGAAGGTAGTTTAGCAGGTTGTGCCAAACAGGAGGGCACTTGAGCACCAAGAGGGAACTTTCACTTGTTTTGGCTCCCAAAGGCCACTTTAGCATGAGTTCTGGTTTTCAAAACAGGGGGGATGATGACACCCTCCCTTCCTTTTTTTGTTTTTGCACCACTGCTCTGCAATGTAGCTATCTGCAGGAAAACAAACACAAAGCTTTACCTTCATTAGCCCATCATTGAAACCACAAATGACCATTTATAGGATCTAGATGAGAAAGGATTGAGCCTTTGATTCTCCTTCATAGCCTAAATGTATATAATGGCATTTTGACTCCTGTCCTCCTTTAAGTGATCATCTGTCAGTGTCTGGAGCCTGTTGCATCATCTGCTTGTAGGTCAGTTGTTGCCTCTCGGCTACAACTGTCTCTACCCTCGCTCTCACATGAGTCAGTGCTAAAAGTCTAAACATTTACACAAAGTTAGCTCTAGGATAAACTGCTGCACAGCTAAAGAGAAAAGCAGATCCTATAAATGTTAAGACCTTAAATAACCCAGTAATTAAAATGTCCCACATACCAGTTCTTACGTAAATGGATCGTTGCTAAATATTTACCTTCAGTTACAATCAAGCTGCGGCGTAGCTCACAGACACAGATGATTCAATCAAACATCAGCTTGCCAATTTATGATTCATTATTAAAACAGGAAGGGAAGATCAAATGTGAAAATGCAAAATACCTGAGCTAGGTTAGCATAAAAGAATCACTTACCACAAACACATGTATTCTCATTGCACACATGAAAATTTCTTCAATTTCTATCTCAGTTCTGACAAAGAAGGAAAGATTTTGAGCGAATCTATCAGAAATCTACAAGATAGTCTTTCCTGCTCAAAAGAAAATTAACTCTCTCAAGGCTTACTTTGCATTATTGCATTTAAAAGGCTGTGTTTTAAAGCCAAGTGTAAAACACTTTACTTCTCAAGTACTAGTTTTACTCAAGAAGAAGTAAAAGTATCAGTCCAGGGCTGTAAAAACTATCTGAAATGGACAATTTTATTCTGGGAAAAAAGACTCCATTTCCCATGAGCACCCTCACTCAGTATAGCAAGGCCATGGCTCCTCCCAGGGCGTGCATTTGTTTCAGGAGCAAATGAATGGAGAGCAGATCTTCTTTTAAACAATACTTTCCCCAGGTTGCAAAGTGACTGGGTAATGTAGAAACTTGTAGTTACGTAGCACGGTTGTTAAAAACTTTGTAAACTCAGTTTGTGGTTTATTATCCAGAGGGTGTGCAAACTATTTGTTTAGTGTTGCTCACAGCCCAGTGCTCTGAGACGTGTCCATTGGGTAGCAGCAACTCCCTCATGCACACTGTCTTGATGTGTTTTAAATGTGAAAGTGTATAGGATCTTCTTTTTAAACATGACAACAAGCAAATTTAGAAATTTTGTACGATAGTTTAGTTGCCGGCTATATTTAGTGCAACTCACAGGCTGGTTCTCTGAGACATATCGGTGCCATGTAACATTCACAAATTCTATTTGTGTCCTGCCAGTGCTCATCTACCAAGCAGAGCAAACATAACCTGCCTCTTCATATTGTTGATAAACTCTCAGGTTTGAACAGATCACTGCAAGATAACAGTTGTATGTGGATTGAAATGAACATTATAACGAACAGCTTAATTTGTGTTTTAGCCTTTAGCTCGTGCTCTATCACTCCACGATTTGCTCTTCTGTCCTTTTTCTTTTTGACAGTTCAGCTCCACTGTCCACCATTACTACAAAATTTAACCAAGAAATTATTTTCAGCAGAGGAAAACATATGTCTCGTCTCTCACTGCTGAACTTTACTGACTGGCATGATTTTATCAAAGGGGCTCAGCTGTGAATGGATTGGCTTGGTTGTCCACAGATAAAAGGAAAGAACGTTGTATGACCATCTCATTTTAATTTTAGGATAATGAATAGGCAAATTTATGAAAGTGAAACCATTTCATCATCATGTAGCAAGCCCTCAGGCTTTTAAGTATCATAATTATGTCCCTCACAAACCCTCCTTTGTTTAATCAGTGTCTCTGTCTTGGACCATCCTCCCAGGACCCAAATCTACAAATGCTGATAAATTAATCATCTCATTCTCTTGCTCCATTCTTTCTCATGTGTTAGTGTTCCTCTCAATGAATCTATACACCTTGAAAGTCATCACAGGGATTTTGGTGTGGATGTAAATTGGTGGAGAAGAGGTGCCATAAATCCAAAATGGACATATGATGGTGTATGACTATTTCTCAATCTCACCTGTTGGATTAACTCTTAAACCCTTACACTCTAATGAAATGGTTCTAGAGCAAACAGGGCGTTTCATGGCTTCCACGATGGAAAGAAGTGGCTTTTCCAACAACTCCCCTCCCCCTCCAGGAACCAGACAGCCTCAGAAAGGATGTGGGATGGTTTTCAAGAAGCTCACCCCCCCTCTCTCTTCATTTTCTTCACGCTTTGTTTGTGTTGGTTATTGAGCAGCAGTCAGATGGCTATTATCCCACAAACCTGGGATTTGGCCAGCAGATTACTCTGAAACACACACAGGATGGCTGGCGAGGATCAAGCCCCCGCGGAGGCTTTCTTTCATCTGCTGTGCAAAAGCCTCCTCATTACTGTCTACTCAACCTCTACATGAAGATCTCTCATTGTGTGAGAAAGTGGTGGGCTGCTCGGTTAAAGAGCCTTGAATGTAACTACTCTTCATATGCGTCTCACTGTAATAACAAAGACAACAACAAGGTGATAGGTAGGTAAACAAGGGTTTCAAATGTTTAATCTTTTCATATCAATGGCAAATATAAACTGCTGCTCCACAATTCATTTTCAAAGGGTTTATTTCCAACATTTGTGGTGATTTCTTTAGAAGACAGTGTCCAAATTCTCCAATTCTTAAAAAGTAAGTGCACAAAACGCCCTCCTTTAAGTTTCATAAACAGACGTCAAACCTTTCCACAGAGGAAGGCAGCAGGCGACAACCAGGTTCATGGAGCGTTGACGTGGTGTGTTTGTGTGTTTCTTGTGTGTTTGATGAAAAGCACCACGCCTGAGACTGTCACGATGAAAAGGAATGGCCTTTTTGTGATACATGTGGATATATCATATACACTCAAACATATTTTACCCTTCTGTGTCTGTTTTAAGGCATTAGCCACTTTGTATGCAGGGACAAAATGTGCAAAAAAGAAAAAAAATCCAAAACCCTAATATACACAAAAAGATGACTTTTCCCCTGATGCTGAAACCTGTAGCTTAAACAACTGGTCTGGCTGTAGTCTTGTTCTTTGAGAGATTCCACACCTGCTTCTTAAGGCAGATGCTGAGAGCACCAGGGTCTTTGAAGGAGAGGGGGGGGACGGACCGAGATGAGGAGCAGTAGTTGCATCATTGACACGTACAACGCCCCACCACAGATGCCAACACAGCATGTGGAGGAGGGAGTCACGCTCACACATGCATACATACAGTAACACACACACACACACACACAGACACACACACTCATACATACATGTATTGAATTGGTGGAAGACGGACAGCAGGCCATGGATGGAAAAAGGAGGAAACAGGAGGCTCCCATCGACAGACATTAATGCTTAGGTTAATACATGACGTCTTTGTCAACTGGACTTTTTTGCATTTTACTAGGAAACAAACAAAACAGAAACATATCCTTACAATTTTTCAAGCGCCCACCCCAAAAAATCTCTCTGAAGACAGTGACGAAATAAACACACACGCACACATTCACGCTCACATACTGACAGATGGCATTTCAGGCAACACACCTGCCCTCTCACACCTCATTTCAAAAACATTTCCCCTTTAGTCCCCCTCGTATCGTGGCTCCACAGTTCCTCTCTGTTTGAAAAGGTTTCAATTTGACAAAAAAGCAGCATTCCACACTCAAAGACTAAACAACGCGTTAACTATTTTTCTGATTCATCGTCATGCTTTAACTGAGATTCGCAGGTGGTGGACGCAGGAGCAGGGAGCCTCTTTTGGCGCTGTGCTGCCACGCTGCAGGCTTTGGGAAATCGACATTCGGGAGGAAAAATAAAAAAACTGCCCGGGTGTGATGAATCCCAATCCTCAACCCTCACCAGGCAGAGCAGCCATTTTGTTCAAGGCTCCAAAGCACGCAGACGTGGAGGTGAAAAATCAACACAGGTCTTTTCAGAAGAATAACCCCCCTGCTACTTAACATCCACCACCAGCTCTTCTCTTTTTTATACTTTTTAAATCACATTTTGATAAATTATTCAGATTTTTTTGTCATTTTGTTCCCATCACAGGGCCAAATTGTTTTAAAAACAACTAAAATGTATGATCAATCACCAATAAACATTTCATTTTCTAGGAGCACCGTGCCGAAATCTGAACAGACACAAAAGCCTTGAGGCACAAACGACATTTCTAAATACTCTATAGATTGACTAGGCTGTGCAAACGAACTACACATAGAAACTCTCAATAAACCTCACAAGAAGAACGTAAGCTATGACTAATTAAATAGATATATATATATTCATCTATATATTTAGTATATCTAATAAATACATTTGTTGATAGACATAGAGATCTTTCTTTTTGAACTATTTACATTAAAAGGTGTACATTTCTGCAGAAGCAATAGATAGCTCTGAAGTCAAGGCAAAGGAGAGAAAGTCTGTGGTTTTAACATTTCAGTGCTTCACATATGAAAATAGACACCTTGCTCACATGTTGACACCAAAAAGTTAAAGCCAGTTGTTTTTTTTAGGGTGGCTCGTCTCAAACTGTACTCTCCCTTCATAAATAGTTGGCAGGAACATCCACTCTGAAAAATAATGCTCTCGCTCTCACCTGCCTGTCCTCTCCACATAATGGAATGTGCTCCAGTCCCTCGACTGCTCTCCGTAGATCAGCTCTTCTCTTACTATCAATACCTGGTGAATGGGGCAGTGAAGAAGTAGTGTACAAAACATACCAGCACCTGCCTAAATATACCAGCATTCGGCCTGGTGGCTGGTGTTTCACTTTTCCGAACCTGCTAGTGACCCCTGTTGTACCAGTCATACACACATCATGAAAAAAGGGATGCTGTAAAAACGCCACCGTCATCAGAGAGAGCAGAACACATCAAACCCACCCGCAGAACCCACCCACAGAACCCCGGACCATACACAATCTCATGCTGCACAATTTTTTTTTGTTTCGTTTTGTTTTTGTGTTACTTTTCCTCTGAATGGCAGGTGTGGACAGAAAATGACAGGGTAGGTACAAGTCTGCCCGCCAAAGCCTTGGTACTCAAGGATATATTGCTGTCGGCCCTGACAGTGTGACACCACACAAACTGACATGTTCTCAAACATTCGCTTCATCTCGCAGCAGAACTGCAGGAGGGGCCGCTAGTTTTTAAGAGACAGCAATTGTTTTAAAAAAAGCAATCTTAAGTGCAAAAGATCATGCACAGAAGGTGAGCGGGGCAGAAAAAGGCCCTGCATCACGTCAGTGTCACACCTTTGGGAGGACTCTGTCTCACTTGGACAACTAGGAGCAATGGAGGTGCATGTGTGTGTCTGGGTGTGTAATTGTGTGTGTGTGTGTGTGAGGGGGGTATTTATGTGTACATATGTGTGTGTGTATGTAGATGTGAAGTTGGGGTGAAATCTCATAAGTGCTTCCCATGGCTCTTGAGGCATAGAAAAAGAGGCAGTGGGATATTGTGTGGTAACATTCTCTGGCTGAAAAATGTGTTTCTGTAGGACGGAGGGAGGGAGGGGGTGGAGTGTCTTTGAATCCTCGTTTAATTGGTGCAGAGCCGAGACACCCTATAGACTAACCGCTGATGATGTGCTGGATGTTGGCGGCTGTCTCGGAGGAGCTGCAGTCTGAATGGAAGTCAATGAGGGGACAGGAAGTCTGCAGGGCACCGGATGAAGGAGAGGCCTCAGACTCAGGCAGGAGGGAGGAGGAGGGGATGGTAGTGAGGTCAGAGGGGAGACGATGAAGGTGAAGATTGGCTGAGGGGAGGAGGTGGGTGTAGGATCAGTGACTGGTGCGGTCTATAGGCTGCAGCTCAGCTGCTTGGCCATCTCCTGAGTGTCCTTCAGGCGCTGCAGGCTGGCGCTGGAGTAGCCCTCATCGCTACAGCTGCTGCGCAGGCTGCCTCGCTCGTCCCCTGAGTCGCTCACACTGCTGGTGCTCCACTCCAGATCACCCAGCAGGTAGTCTGTCCCCTCCACATCCACATCCAGGTCCTCTGTTAGAGCACAGGGACCAAAAGAAATGAAGTTACATGTCTAAATACACAGCAGATAATAACCACAAGATAATGCACCCTCAGGTTCTCTGGTTTGTCTTGAGATTACATATAAAAGGAACAAATGGTTTCTTTAATTTTGCATTTTATTATGAAGACTTACAGTTGCTGGTTCAAATTTTGCTGCAGTTTGTCATAAAAGCTTGTGTGTACTCTTTGTGCACGTCTGTGTGAGGGCTAACCTTGGTCAGAGTCAGATTTGTCAGATGACTGGGTGGAGCCAGTGCTGTCCATACGGGTCCTCTCCACCCCCAGCTGCTCCAGACGCCTCCTCAGGTGTCTCCGCTCCCGCTGTAGCTGCTCTAAGGTGTGCTGAGCTTTTCTATCGCTCTCCTCCAACCTCTGCAACAAAAACATGAACGCAGCACAGAGGGAGGTTGTTACTGTTCGTCTGCTTTGAATTATCTCAGACACTCAAAACAAATGTTAACCTACCACAGATCTCAGCACACAACAAACCTCTTTATGTCAATTTGGTGAGTTCAAGTCATTAAATCAATACAGACACATATGAACACACACCTTGATAAGATCTTTGGCCTTCATTAACAGGCTGAGCGTGGTGTGCCTGTTGGCATCTGGTCCCAATGGAACGAGGGATTTCAAGCGCTCTAAACACAGTCGTAGATGTGCTCGTCTGCGGAGAAACAAACAGAAAACAAGCGGTCAACAAAACACATAAATCACCTATTCAAACAGTGTTTTACATTAATAAGATATGATTATTGCATGAAATACATTAAATTATCAGTGAAATTATATAGTTTGGTCTTTTCTTCTGTCCATCCAATGTGCTTTTAGACCACAAATGGCATTGAAATTGTGGGGGAAAAAATGTTCCTGTTCATTCTCCATTAGTGCAACAGGTTTGCCAAGTTAAATCTGGGATTGAACTGTCAAATCATGACAGCTAAAATTTCTCTGACATGAGACCCAGACAGAAACAAAGGAAGGAAGTCTATTCAGTTAAGAAAAATGATAATAAATGCAAAACTGCAGAAATCTTTTAGTACATAAAATACCAAAAGAAATAAAAGATGCTAAATTTTCCACTGATGAGCTAAATTGAGCATTTTAGGCTTTTGCTGTTTTAGTCATTTTCTCTGTTTTTGGATTTACCTGTTTGTGTATTCCAGAGGTTTGCCTACGTTGGAGGTCAACAGTTTATCAACAGCAGTTTAGTCCGGCCTTAACCTGCTATCTCCTGCCTAAATATGCATAAATTTATGAAAATAATCCCGGAAAACTAATATTTCCATCACACTCACTTGGCAAATAGTAGCTAACTGGGGCTTAACAAGGACAGCAGACTTTGTTGAGTATGTGAAGACGTTAGCATGTTGATTTCATTACCATTTATCTCACATGTTGCTCAGATGTGAGATCAGGCAGGGTGCTTATTGAAATGCCTTTAGCATAGACTCAAAGAGTTGTTTGGCTGGATGTAGACCACGTTAATATCACAGATGATAAGTCATATATTAGATTCTTCAATCAATTTTGAGTTATGTATAGCCAAACATTTTAGTACACAAGTAATGTTTCAATGAGCAGAAATGAAAATCTGTAAATCACACTCCAAGGTTTTGCTCAATGTGACATTAATCCACAGTCAACAGAGTGACAGGAAGACATGAGTGACTCCATAGTCTCTCTCTGATCACTCTGATCTCATTAATAAAGTCATCCACCGCTCTCACCCCTTCTTTCACACTCACATACACTCTTAGCTAGCAGCCCGTCCAGTTGCTGAGGTCTGGGGGTGTTTGTGACCACTTAACCCTGCAGTTACACAACACACACCTCCGGCTCAAGCCTCAGTGGAGTGTGTACGTGTCTGTGTGCCTGTACGTGCCTGGCTGAGTGGGCGTGTATACGTCAGGCTCTTCCAGAGAGTGAGTGTAGAAATATTTTTTCGGCAGCTGAGTACTCATTGGATGAGCTGTTCATTTACTGTCAGCTGCAGCTGATCCTGATGTGAGTGTCACTGCTGAAGGGACTTCGCTCAAACGGACAAAGACTGTGACACATTTGCACTTCATGGCCTTTTAAAAAGTCAAAATTTACAAACAAACACAAAGAGCAAGTGAATCCTACTCAGTAGATGAGGAGAAGTGGTTGTTTCTCAGCTGACTCAGTCCAAAGGCCATGCACTCTGTTATTACATAACATGGAAATGCCCTTGCTTGTGTTGCTCTGACATAATAAGAGATCAGCAGGGCTGGTTAATGTTTGTTAAACATCAGTGACAAGCAGCAGGCTCACAAAACAGCAGGTCACGTGGTGTCTGGAGTGCAGGAGAACTGCTGCGGGCCTGGCTGTAGGACACTGTACTATATCAGCTATATCAGGTATTTCTGGTCAGTGTGGCTTCAGTGCAGTGTGTCAAAAGGGGAAATGGATGTGACGCGACAGACTTATGACTGTGCTACCAGCCACAAGAAGAAATAGCACATTTCGCTGCCCCAATTTCTCATTTGTGTTCTTTTTGAACGCACATGACTGGTGTGAACACCGCCCAGGTCCAAAAGAAGGTGAATGTCCAAGTCAAGCTTGTTGCATAACAACATTTGCAACCTAATCACTCACTGCAAACCAAGCTGGTTTCTCTCCCTGCAGCCTTTCAGAAGCTGCACCCTCTCCAAATTAAAAAAAAAAAATCAGGTCACGGTGCTGCCCTTTGACAGAGCAGCAGTAAATCCCCCCTTCTGTCTCAACTCTCGCCCTCTGACCCCCTACAGTAACTTCCCATGACCAGCTAAAAGCAACTTTGCATGTTAAAAAGGCGTGGTGGCTGCTGGAGTCGTGTTTCCTGGATGCACACGTTCACATTTGGGTTGTGTGTGCAGTAGCGGGGGGAGGAGGCTTCTCACTCAGGAATTTGAAATGTATGAAGATTTCACTGGCCTGTATTTTTATTAGGGAGGGCGGTTTGATCCCTCTCCCTGGCTTTGCTCTGAGTTATTTACTATCTGCCTTTGATTACTTTCTATCATCAAACTCCTGGTGGGAGAAACTGGCCAACGGCTATACATGTCCTGAAGTGTAAATAGGACGGGCTGTGGTCATAATTTTGACTTACTGCTGAGCATGAGGTATCTCCACACACACACTCAGGCACACACATGCAGAGGGCACACGCTTTGGCGCTATGCATTATTCAGGCGGTCCACTGAGCTGCTGGTTTGTATCAGCTAGCATGGGAAGGTTGGAAGCACTGAGAGTGACGAAAGCAACATGAAAAATATTTATGCTCGCGCCTAAAGGTCTGAAACTATGAGAGATGTCAGCAGAGGGATTTTTTGTTTGGCTAGCACCAATATATCATCCAAAGTATTTATATGGGGTTTAATCGAGGGAGTTAGAGTCTGTAGTCCTTCTAGTAGCTCTGTAATACTGGACTTTGACATGGCAGCACTTTGAGCTGAGTGCTGAGATCAGCATTGGTTGCAGCAGTGTTGCAAAAATTCAGCAATAAGAACACAAATTTATTATTATTTGAGGTCTTAGCTGAGCATAGCAGCATGTAAACACTCGCACACTATCCTATAGCCACAAGCTATAAAGTAGTGTCTGGAAAATCTTTAATAAACGAAGTGGAGGAAAAGCCACAGAGACACCAAGGTGTCGTAATTTCACCCTCTGGGGGTCATGAATGGGTGAATCAAATTGACTAAATCAGTTTGGTGTTGACAGAAGGCACCGTCCACTGAACTGTCACAAGACACTGCAGTTCAATAAAGGGGCGGCTGCTAATGTTGGGCTCTGGGTGTGGCAAAGCATGTGTTTTTTAATGTTGTCGCGACACAGAAACATCATGATAGCGTGCAAAACTGCAAATACACACAGAAATGAACTCAAACAGCAAAATTGTTGATGCATTTGAAATCAGGCATTTAAAGCATATGTTGCACTGATATTCTGCTTTTAATGTAAAATAAGCAGCATTTTTTATCCCAGTATGATGGAGGGCTCCAGTTGATGACAACACTGATAGGCACAACTTTTAAATCAATATTTAAGTCTCATTGTCAAATTGAGTTGTAAATTTTGTTGGCTTAGTACAGACACAAAACAAATTGGAACAAATGAAGTGACGTAACCACACAGAGACATTCATACATACCTGTTCTTTTCCATTTCATTGTGCGTAGACCTGCGGAGATAAAACAAATATGAGAAACCGCACATAATACCAGAGCAGCTGATTAAACAGGGTAAGGTTCCCTCTCTCTTTGCCACCATTGCAGTCCAAGGCCTCACTGCAGGGGAGACAGAGAGAAAACCAGAGAGAGAGAGAGAGAAAAGGCTGTGTGGGAGTTTATGAGCAGTCAGAAAGGCCGACAAAATGAGATTCTAGGAAAATAGAAACACAGTTTGGGTGTTAGGATGCCCGAGGCTTGTTCTACAGAGGAGACTGGTGCTTTTTTAAGAACCACATTCACATACAGGATGAGGAGGCCAGGGGTAAACATAGTAACAGTAACCAGAAACAGAAGCCAGGAGCAGGAGAGGAAGGGACTTGGCCCCTTCATGTTGTGATTATCCACCGTGTACATATCACTGAGAGAGGTGGGGGCTGGGGAAGACACAGTGCTGGAGGTAAACTGAGAGATGGAGGTGTGCTAGTGGGCAGCGCGGCCCCTGCATTGCAGTGTTAAAACAGCACACACGCGCACACACACAGAGCAACAAGCAGACACAGATATGGATTTAAGTGTTCTTTTTGGATGGAGCTGGCTTGTCTGAGGGAGAGTGGGTGGGGACGGGGGAAGAAAGGCTTTAGAGGAGATCCCCTCACCATCCATGAACTTTAATACACCTCCACCTGACCTCTGGACCCCCCACCCCCAACCCACATCCCAAAATAGCCTTTGCACTTTCAGTTCAGCGAAGCCTGATTCTCTCACCCTACTATTGATCCTGAAAAGACTCTCACTCTTCTTCACTCCTACTCCTCACTCTACCCTTCACTCCACCTCCATGTTTGATTTAATGTTGAAGATCAAGCTAAGAAACACGGACTCCAACTCCCCTCTGCCACACTGAGCGAAACAGTAATGTGTGTCATGCTGCCGTGTGTGGCATGAGGTATCATGTTTTAGCTTTGGGTCTACTCTATCTCACCTCCAGCCAGTGTACATTCCAGTGCAGGGCAGACAGCCACTGGTGACATAACAGAGCTGGAAATGATCCTGATCTTCAGACAGCCCCAGGCTCCTTCCCAGTTAAAGAGCCTTTATTCTAAGATTCAATCAAAAGGAATCAGTCTGAACTGCACTAACAACTCAATCAGTGTGCTACATTTCCTGATACTACACTGCATCACCTTTTACTGGAGTAATACACAACTGCATCAAGAGGGGGCATGATGCATGATGATTTCTACTTGGATATATAATTAACTATGATGGATGTTTATAAATAGCACAAGATCTTCATGAGACTTGCTGAATTAACAAGATAACATAAGGATCTCCAGTTAGTAAGAGAGTGAGTTAAAAAGAATTAAAAGGAAAATCCTAGTAATACTGAGAGGATGTTTCTTAAAGGAAGTTGGAATGGCAGATGATTATTATGGAAGTAAAGATACATGTTTTGCCCATGTAAGCTTGGATACAGTTAAAGTAGGGTCTACTAGTGCATTCCGAAATCAAACCTTTAAATTCAACAAAACATTGTGCCATTTCTTCTCTTCTGTGCCTCTTCTGTGTCACCCACACTACAGGATTGAAATAAAATGTGCCATTTCATTTTGACACCAAAAAACCAAGCTGGTCGGACTTCATTACTGACCTTTAGCAGCATGATTCAATCAAACATCATCTGAAAAAGAAGCAATCATAGAAATCTACTGTATGCCTGTTTTACTTTTGGTGCAACAATTAAAAATATGCAATGGGGTTGAGGGAACTAGATTCACGTCAGAATTGCAATCGTCTGTTTCTACACCACTCAATTCATGCACAGCACACTCGCTGCTGGTACTGTTTGCTGTCCAACAGCTTTTGTAACATAAAAACTGCAGGGCGTGTACCGCACCTGGCTACCTAGATAGTGAAGCAGCAACAAGCTCAGTCTGTCAAGTTTTCATTTTATTTGGGTGCACCTCAGGTACTATAATCTCCCAGGTAAGTAAGAGCTTTTTATATGCAAAGTGAAAGTTAAGCTTGAAGCCACAAGCTCACGAGATATGCCTCAACCTGGACTGACACACATGGCACTACTCAACCCAACCCCAGGCCAATTCTACCAGAAAAAAAAATACATACCATACCATAACATCTATCATGTCCCCTATGTAACAACAAAAGAATAACCAATCACTTGAAACGATTCTGAATTGAGAATTGAGAGTCCAAATCAAATCGTATCAGAGTGAGATGAGACATTCATAGCAGCCTCATCAACTTAAACAACAACAGTGTTTTCAGCACAGAAAGACTCCATTTGCCTGCTCTCTATACAAGGTGAGATCAATGTACGATTTCCATACTGCACAGTAGCTGCAAAGAGTGTGTGTTGGTGTGACGGGTGGGGGAGGATTCTCCATCTATGTAATGGAGGAACCGGTGTTCGCTTCTGCCTGCAAAGAGCTAGAGCAGAGCAGGGAAGACACAGAGGGGAGGAGGAGGTGAGGAGAGAGGGAAAACACAAGAGGCAGAGGGAGAGGGAGAGCGATGAGGGGGGATGGGGGAGTCACCACTACTGACACACTTGCACACACATACACGCCAGAGACTGGGTGACTCCCTTCCCCCACAGCTCACATGTCCACTCAATTGGGAAACAACAGAAACTGGAGGGGCTTGAACATAGATCTACTGACTTTAACACATATATTGCTGCTGCCTGGCCTTCATTTCAGCAGCTGGAACATAACAGCTGATCAGTCTAAGAGTTACCTCCTTCTGTACAGATCAACCCACCCCCCACCAAGAATGAAACCCTGTCATCATCTAGTCAGCCACAGTGTCAGTCTGCTTGCTAATGATCAGATCTATTATTACACTCACCTATCACATCATCAACCCTTATTAATAAAAAGAGTGGCTCTGCTGTCCTTAAATAGTAATGAGCTGTCTCTGATAAAGGGCTCAGAGCTGATGAGGGAGTCGCTGCAGCCCAACATAACCCTGCAGTGAAACAACAGTAAACGGTCAAAGTAAACAGCACATTGCTTAAAGCTCCTGCGACTGCAAACAAAGACAAACCTGCAGCAGCTAGTGGGCTACTTGACACACAAAGCTGGTCCCACACTTTCCTCACCACGCATGTCTAAAAATAAAGTGCCTCTTAAGCATGTTCAGGCATGTTCTGCTCAATGGAGATATGTTCTTGCAGTGCCTCCCATCCTGAGCCGCTCTACAAATCTTCCTCTGTAAGTCACAATCATGACAAGCCTGACAGGCATAATCTACGCTGACAGGCTTGACCAAATATTTGAGTATCACCTCCTTCTTTCTGAGGAGCGTTCTGTCCAGTCTGTCAAGGAGAGCATGCAGAAGGTGACTGCAGGTAACATTTTGATCGCCTTGTTCTTTGGATTATACATTATCTTCTTTAGATTTATTCGTTTTTAAGGCTGAACTAAGGTGACCATATTCTAGAAGCCCAAAAAAAGCACCCGGCCTCTTGGAGACACTGAAAAAAATACCTAAAGATACTCAAAGATGAAAAAGTAGCTTCCTAACCCAATTCATTTATTTAAAACACTTCTTTCCTATTTGGTGCAAACATAATTTATGCATTGAAGCCCATTTCTGCCAGTTAAAAACATGAAAATGGCTTTTTTTGGATATTTTTTTGGTGTGTGTGTGGGGGGGGGGGGGGGGGGGGGGGGGAGCATTTAAAGTCAAAGTTTCAACAGAAAAGGAAAAATTTTCAATATTTTTTCTCTTCATTTTGACTTTTTGCCTCAAAATTTTGACTTTTAATCACAAAATTTTATCCCCGAATTTGACTTAATATGTGCAAAAAAATTTCCAAACATCCGCCTCCGTTTTGGTGAAAAGAGGAGTACTACCGTATGATTGCAGTTTGTCTAAAACATCGCATTTCCACTTCAGTACTTTCAGCCTGACAGCGTGCCGCAAGCAGTTAGAGCTAACCCTGACATTTAGGAGAATCAATCGTACCACCAAAAAGGAGGACATGTCTGGGCACAGGAGGACATTTGGTCGCCCTAGTTTAACCACAAGTGTACAGAACAGTTAAACATTTTCCCAAAAGCAACCTCTTTGAGCCCACAACAAGTAGAAACCTCTGGCCAGCAGAATAGCTTATTTTTCTAACAGTACATAATGTAGGGAGGTACATTTTTTTAAACATATTCTTGCAGTTTAGTAGACTACAAGTTTGCCCAATTTGAGGCACAGTTCACCTGACTGTTAATGAGGAGGTTCAAAGCCCACATCTTGAGCATTGCATTTCCAATACTTCACTACATTAATTCATAACACAGTCTATGAACCGCACACTGTGATGTTATGACTACCCCAAGACTGTTCAGATATGGAGGTATTGATATGGATACTGTGATGTCTGTATAAAGCAGTTGCATCATATCAACAGATAATGTAACCTGCTGGTTAAAAGGAGAACATGGAGTCCATATTACTCTATTTATATGACCCTTTACATGCTTCACCTTATGTGCTCCATACAATGAATCTTGAACATGAAAGCCATCCTCGAGACATTTAAGGTCACAACAGTCACCAGTCAGCTCACAATCTAACATAACATGCTCCACTTATCAAAGGCGTGTACCTACATTTTTACAGGAGAAGATCAACGTGGGGGCTGATCTCTGTATAGCTAGTCATAATATTTATGCAACATCAGGATGCTTTTATGGAGCGCTGTTTGAAATGTCCTCCAGTTATGATGACAACAGGATGTTATGACATTCACTTATATGCATACAAGATAAACCTTTATTCAATGTGAATTGAATTTTGAGCTCAGATGTTACTTTAGAAGTCTAACATTGACCCAGCGTATTGAATGTCTGTGCACATCAGTCACTGTGATTGCAGATGGTACAGCTGGATACATTGGGTTACACGAGGTAAGAGACCTTTGGATACCTATTTATATGCTTCACCTCATGTGCTCTACATGCTCATTTCAACACATCAGACTGGCAGGAAATAAAACATTCAGTCCAGTAGAAGCTTGACAATTGAAAGTGTGGGCTTGCTTTCATGGTGGACATACCTGATGTGAGTTCAACCCTGGCAAACAATCAATCTGAACGTATAGCTTTGCCTTATGTGACCTGACTGCTTTTAGTCAATATTTCTGCCGCATAATGGAATGTTAGTGCTGCTGCCCACATAACATGGTATTTGTGTTATGTGTGTGGGGGTTTATATATGCATCTCAATAAATAAGAGTATTTTGTGGTTTATAAATGATTCTCTTACATAGGCTCAATACACACGTTGAATTATTCCAAGCATGTTTTCTTTTTAATTGTGTCGATTTTAGCTTACAGTTATTGAAAACCCAAAAATCCAGTATTTCATAGAATAGATTATTATATAAGACCAATTTTTTAAACAGAACTGTTGGCTATGTGAAATGTGTGTTCATTTATATGATCCCAACACTTGGTTGGGGCTCATTTCCCATGAATCACTGCATCAATGCAGTGTGGCATGGGGGCCTGTGGGGCTGCTGAGGTGTAAAGGAAGCCCAGGTTGCTTTGATAACGGTCTGTGGTTCAGCACAGTAATGGCACGGTCATTTAACCAGCTTTTGGTTCTTTTAGTGGGCGGGTGCTAAGTCCTGCTAAAAAATAAAACCAGCATCTCCATACAGCTTGTCAGCAGCAGGAAGCATGAAGTGCTCTAAAATTTTCTGGTGAATGTCTGCTCGGACTGTGGACTTCAGGAAACACAGTGGACTAGGAGTATCAGATGACATAGCACCCATAACCATAAGTTCTTGAAGAACCTGTACTCTGGAATTCAAGGAACTCCACTCCACTCTTCCCCTAGACTCTGGTTCCTCAGTTCCCAATGTAATGAAAACTGACTTTCATCTGAAACAGGACTTGGCCCAGTTAATACTCTGCGACCTGGTCTGTGGTCCAGGAGTGGTTTGACATAAGGAATGAAATAGTTGTAGCTAAATTCATTGATGTAACAGTGCATGGTGGCTCTTGATGCACCAACCTCTGCTTGGTAACAGCAACAGCTGAACAGTGGGCTTTTTTAGCAATAACCTAATGACTTGTGTCAATAAGGGTCCTCTGAACAATTGTCAATCAGCAGACTTCCCCATGACTGTGTAGCTGACTAAAATACACGAAAAGGTTTAAAAGCTCAAGAAACCTTTTGCAGTGGTGTCTAGTTAATTAACCGATCAGAGTCTGCATTATTAGTTTGAAATATTTAACTTTCTCACTTCATTCTAATCATATGAGATACTGAATTTTTTCATTGGCCATAGTTGTCACAATTTAAAGAAATAAATCTTTTTTTTTGCTCTGTGTGTACTGAAATTTTAAAATATATAAATGTCACATTTTGAATTGCACTCGTGAAATGCATTAACTTTCCCTCCATATTCTTTTCTTTTCATTTGAGATTATAGTGTCCTTTCTGATGACAAGCGGGAACTCTGTTCTAAGTGTAAGCAATGAGACAGATCATCTATCTAACTGTTTAGTGGAGAAATATGCTTCTTTATTCATATTCTCTAAACTAGCACACCAATTTTTTTTCTGAAGCCAAACATGAAAATCTGTTTCAACACCAATGGAATTATTTTTTTGGTATTTTAGTCATGTCTTTCATGTGACACCAAATAACTGTCCCCCAGAATCCCTAAGGTCTCGTAAATTTGTGTATCAATCGTGGTGCAGCTTCACTAATGAACACAGAGTTATAAAATCCAAACTGAAATCTGATCACCCAGAGCACATTGATCTGTGGGGTGTGGATTAAACTGATCTGTACTGTTATGAGTGATTAACAGACTGTTGGTTACACTTTGTTTCCAATGAGGTATGTGACGCTGTTAGGACCTGCAACCCCCCCTCCAAGCTGACACGTCTTCTGCAGTCACCTTGACTGACCCACTTTGCCTTTCACGAGTGACCATTCACTATCAGCCACCTGATGTTTGCTGCTGTCAGTCAAACACTTTGAGGAAGAGCATGGGTCAGTCAGAGCAGGGCTTTAACCCACTGGACTCTTATGGTCATAAATATGTTTGTTTTTATGCCAGTACTGTGGGAAAATAGTGGTCACTGTATTAATTTCACTCAGTAGGCAAATAAATTTGATGTCAGGGGAGATGAAATGGCATAGAATTTGGTGCCATGCTACAAAATCTGTTTTTCAGCATTTCGTTGCTGAGGGTGAGGTGAGGTGAGGTAAGATGAGGTGAGGTGGGGGGCTGCAGTCCATATCAATAACATGACACAGGTTTATTTTCAGGACTGAAAAATGCTCCATAAAATCAAGCTGAATATTTTTTCACCACAACCAGAAAAACAAGACTCATAGGGTAAAAACGACGGAGGGCTTGATTGTGCTGCACTTTCTTGGAGACGCACATGAAGTAGATGTTTAATGAGTGCTTGTTGCAGAGCTGTATATTAGTAATAAAATGAACATTTCTGCCCACAAGGAGCTGAATGGCCTTTACCTGCTACTTGTGTTTTTCTTGCTTTTGCTTTTCCTTTTCAAGCTCTCCCTCTCTCGGCTGCTGATGAAGGGTGGCATGGAAGCATAGCCGTGTTCAGCTTCTGCAGGCAAATAAACAACATAGTGGTCACATGTCCAAGATATTTGGCAATGCAAAATATGGTCACGGCAAAATGAAGACAAACAAGGAACAGGAAGAGCGCAATATGTGCCACATTGAAAATCGAGCCTTTTTTGGAATTTTGTAGCAACAAAGCCTTATGCACAGGCGCAGCAGTGAAATGAATGGATTTCCTGCAGTATCTTTCTACAGTGTTTTCTCTCTCTGCCTGGACAATGATGTCATCTTGAACTGGAATAAACCCCACTAGCAAACCACAACAGAGGGAAAGGAGGGGCTTCCATGAAAACAATGTCTCCCTGCACATCTGACTGCATCTGCCACATATGCATTTATCTTTAAGCATGAAAAAGGTGAATGCATGTGTTGTTTTTTTCCCTCTTTTTTCCATTAGTGCAATCGGACACTGTTGTAGTTAGACTACTGCTTTGCACCAATTTGTGTAAGAATGATTTCTGCGTTAAAGCTGTGCAAAAAATAGTAACATTTCTATGTTTAATGCATGACCCGAATACTTCATATCAAATAAAGATCTGCGACAGAATTTCAGATTTATGACGTGTCTCTGACCAAGGGTGAGTTAATGGGGAGATGGGGGGAAAACAACAGACCGTGGTACACAATGCAATTACACTTTACCTCTTTCCCTGCGATCAAGGAACTCAGCTGCTTCGATCAACATCTGCACCAGTCCGATCGCCGCCATTTTCAACAATAACACTGATATTATAACAATCCGATGAGGGATTCCGTGGATGTACACAGCCTGCCTGGCTCTCTTCAAACACTCGGGCTGTTTTGCAGTTCTGCCACTTATGATTTAAAAGGCGAGAGGCAACGTGAAACAGTTACTCCTGCAGTGTTTCAGACAGGCTCTTTAAAAGTTAAAGGTCGTGAAAATCGTTGCAGCACAACACAGTTGTAAAAGCCAAAGTGATCTCCTCCTTAGTGATTGTTAAAGGTAAAGGTTTGGTCAGCACCCTTTTAACACCTCAGATTGCTTTGCCCTCTTTATAATTCGAGCTGTATTCTCAATATTGTAGCTTTTCTATACAGATCTACCAAAAGCAGTTTGTTCACAAAAACAAGGCGTAAGATAGCTTGACATACAAAACCAGCCGAGTGATGTTGATTGGCAAAAAAATGTAGGTTGGCTGACGTTATCGCAAGTGACAAGTAGTCAAAAAGTTCTTGCTTAATGATTGAGCCAATGAGGAAAAAAAGATGTTGGCTGCTCGGTTGTCACAGACTTGCCTGGTTTGTAAAAAAGCAGAAAAACGAGCTAGCTGATTTAAAGTTCAACCGACGGTTTCTTCCAAACTGATCGATTCAGAGCTACGTGGCTGGCTAGTTTGTGCTGGTTTATCGATGATCACGCGTGATATGTCTCGTAGGAAACGCGGATGGCGACTGACATCAACAGAGGAATAGCTCGTGTTTATCAAACTGCTTCCAAAATAGTGGCTTGTTGATCTGAGCGACAGCTAACTACAGTACTTTACCACAAAGCTTCCGTGTGCTGCCACCTGATTGGATACTGGACACGGCTTGCCGTGCTCTCATTGGCTGTTGCAGGTGTCAGTTACAAAGGGGACACCGGTGACAGCAACTGACAGACTGGCTCGGCCATTTTGGCTCCGTTTTACATTGGTGGAGGCTCGCTGCTGAGAGCCGCAATGGCTTCTCACCGAGCTCCATACCCGTGACACGTCATTGGCCAGTTTTGACAAAGCTATTAGCTATTGGTCACAATGCCCACGAGCTCAAGAGACAACGCCCGCTCCTGACAGGAGACACACCTCTATACCATGCTGTTTCGCGGTGGATGGCTGTGATTGGCTGCTGTTGTGTTGTCTTATTTCCTGTTCATTGATTGGTCAAAATCACATGCTCTTTTGCTACTGGTCTATTGCGCTTCCTATAAAACAGCTTTAATCTGCGCAGGCGCAACAATCTATTTTCTGTAACAGGATAACAGTAGGTACTTGCTGTATACAGAGAGGATGTAAAAACAATATACCTACAGTTACAAAATGCTTCGAGCTCAACAATAGGGAAACTACGGGTCCGTTTTCAAGTATCCTTTGATAAAAGACATGCCAGTTAGTACTTTGTGTTTACAGGACATTCCCTACTAGACTACATTAGCTTGGCAAGAGACACGCTCAAAAATGCTCCATTGTACATAAACTGAAATTTTACATAAACTGAAATGTTACACGTAAACCCTGTCGTCTCAGACTCATTCAGGCATGTATCATATATAATTTCAAATGTCACATGTGTAAGTATTTAGATAAATTGTAAACTAAGAAAATAGATTACTGCACCCAATGTTAGATATTTGAGCCAAGGTCTGAAAGATTAACATAATTCTCATGATTAATACTTCAACCACATCATTTTAAAATGCCTTTATTTCAAATACACTTCAACAACAAAAAAACTCTTGTTACAAAGACGCTCAAACAGCTCTCAATATCCAGCTGTGGCTCAAAATCTGTAACACTGTTTACCTGCACTTCTACTCAAGAATAATATACACACATGTTGCATCACACCAAACATGTTAGGGGAAAAAAAGGACAGAACAGTGAATAGTAATTTGCTACTTGAATGGAAATGATCCTCTCATGTGTCTCGGTGAATTGTCAACACTCAGGCGATGAAATCCAGTGGTCTGTTGAATCCACCTTTCCTGTTCATGTACTGCCTGAAAAAATAAATATATAAGAAAAACATTGCATCACTGTTACCCTCGCAACACTTGCAGATTACATCATCAAGCACCAATGGGAGAGTCGGTATGTCTGCATAGAAACACCTGCAGAGGTGATTGGCTACAATAACAGTGGTTGATGCTCAGAGTGCTGGCTGTGAGGGAAGTTAAGACTTGACGTTTCAAGTCAAACACAGGATCAACAAAAAGGTTTTTAAAAAATAGCTTCTAAATAGTGACAGGCATAGCAAAGTAAGAGGTTGTGATGTGTCTCTAAAAACTGCTGATACGTTCAGCACTGATTGATACTGCGCAAAAAACAAACAGCTTGAAAAATTACATTTCTTTCTTTTCACTTACCTGTATTTCCTCTTCATGGTCACATTGACAGCAAAAGCTTTGGTTGATCCTTCGCTTTTCTTGCCCTATTTAAAAAGAACATTGTTTTTTTCTTGTCCATAAAAAGTACATTTCAAAGAGTACAAACTTTATTAATATTCAAACCAAATGTAGAATTTCCTGCTTTGAACTTTCATTTCAAGCCTTTGAAAAACTTAACTGCAGTGTGAACAGTGCAGACAGTGGGCCAAAGTTTGATGTGAATCATATTTTCAATGCCTTGAAAAAATAAAGCCACAATTTTGCAATGCCTAGGCATTTGATTCACTTCATAAATACTTAAAATAATGAGCCAAACAGACCATTTCTTTAGTACCAGGCACGCAGTTTTTTGTCACTATCTACCATTCAATGTGCAGTTGGTCCAAAATGAAACACACCCAACTCCAGGGCTTAATAGAAACAAACATGACAGGAAGCTGCTAGAATTAACACAAAAGTTGTATGTTAAGTAGATAAAGTAGATCGAACATGACATCTGCCACAGATGGCAAGCAGTTTGAGTAATTCAAGTATTCATTCATGATTAAGTGATCAAGCAAATTTAAGTGTAATTCAAGCAATGGTTATGCAGACGTTTAGAACTTCGTCATCCTGATTTAACCGTAAAGATACAGCAAAAATAAGGGTATGAGCGCAGGTCTGAAAGGGACCAAACCCTGACTGGGATCAACCTTTGTTTTGAATCACGTAGTGAAACTGTGGAGGTTAACCTTGTTGGTTAAAAGTTGGGGCACAGACACATTATATTGCACATCAAACACATCCAACCACTTGGATTGGATCAACAGTCTGTGCAGGTGCAGGATGTGAAAAACTCAGTTAGAAGTAAACTGCGCCCCCCAGTGGCTGTTCAACCTTTGACACCCTTCAGCGCTCACCTTGGTAGAGTCAAATCCAGAAAATCCCATCAGCTTTATCATCTCTATTTCCTCTTCTGTTTTGCCCTGCATGTCTTCAGCTGTTGGAAAAAAAGGTGTTGACCTCTGAGCAAACCATTTTTGTGTAAATTTGAACTGTCATTAGCACAAAGTGAAAAACTTGCTCCTTCATATCTGTGAAGATAGTGACTAATGCATTTTGCCCCTGAAATACCTGAGATCTGAATTGGCTTTGATGCCTTTTCCTTGGTGTCTTTGCGGTCA
Source organism: Thalassoma bifasciatum (assembly GCA_008086565.1). NCBI lineage: Eukaryota > Metazoa > Chordata > Actinopteri > Labriformes > Labridae > Thalassoma > Thalassoma bifasciatum. The sequence goes on along the minus strand of RPOG01000072.1, from coordinate 1,045,930 downwards.
TCATCTCGTCTGTCTTTCTGTCTCAAGGGAGAGAGAGAGGAAGAGCGGTGGCGTCTGGGAGGAGACCTACAGAAAAAACAAAAAGATGGCTGCAGGAAGGGTTACCCTGACTAATGACAAAGGAGAATTATGAATCATGAAGTGATTAATATTGTGTGCTTGTTGAAGGCCTTTTTATTGGCGAATAATGGGTCCATTCCTGAATATGGCTTTTCTGCAGTTTATCATTCAGACAGTACGACGGTTAGGGATCAGTTGACTTTGGTGATTGATATTTAACAGAAGTCGTTGTATGGGTTAGAATCTACCATCCATCCAAAATCCTCTACAGTGGAAACACAAGCCATTTCAACAAAGAGCAAGTAGCGTCTCACCTTGAACGCCTCCTGTGAGGAGATCGTGAGCGACTCCTCCGGCGTTCACGATCTCGGTCTCTGGATCGAGAACGGTCACGGTCCCTTCGCCTTCGATCACGGTCTCTGGAAGTTGAGCGGGAACGTCTTCTTTCTGCAGGGAAGCAGGAGTTGTGAATATTGGAATGAGGAGTGAATGTGAGGTAAAATAGTGACACAGGTTTCAGGTCATGTGAGGATATATGAAAACAAAAACTTCCAATGGAGACTCTGAAACTGGCCAGTGTGCCTTTCAACCTGTTAAAATTTGTCAATGAAATCATTATCTTTTAAAATTCAGAGATCTCTTTACCGAGGAAGACCAGGCCAAATATTAAGGGCATGACAAGTTTCATCTGAAGCAAAGGGATATGAAAGATAAAGTAGTAAAGACCAACTCAAATATCTCCCTAAAATTCTTGCAAGAAAAAGTCAACATAATCAACTTTTCAAATCTAAATTTTTTAATAATATAAAATCCTCAAAAGGTATATTTGTGAGTGAAGTTCAGACGTTGGGAATGACTAACTACTGTAAGTCTAGGAACAGCGGCTGATATTTCCACACTTCAAGATTAAAAGTAAGCATGTATATATATACATAAAGAAGTAACATTAGTGTGACAATACATTGTTTTCTTCATGGCATAAGTGGTTAAGTGGTGCCTGTACAAGGGCAGCACGATATTGGGATAATTTTGTTTCCTGCAATATACTGCGATTTGTTTAGAGTTTACTGCTTCACTCTGTTCAGCTGAATTGTCCCTGACTCTGACAAAGCTGAACACAAAGATCTGGAAGCCCTTACTTTTAACCCTTAAAGTGTTAGATACAGCACCTTATGTGACATTAACTATAAGTAAACTGTCAGATTGTCTAAGTCCCTGTGCTGCTCCATGCTTCACTGTTTACGCTGAACGTCACTCTGCCTGACCCTGATGGCAGCAGGTGAGATGACAGAGCACTGAGAAAGTGCTGACTGTGAGAATTGTTGCATGTAATGTGGTAAAATATATGGAAGCACATTTAGATCTATTAGTAATGTGATTAGGCGTAGACAGGATACAGTAACTTTATTGCATGGCTCAAATACATTTCAATGATTCATATTCCTTGAAATGTGAATATTGTACATGGGCATATTGAAATGACAATACTGAAACGATATATTGTGCAGCCCTAGCCAGTATATGATTTAATGTAAAAATAAAATGTCAATATAAACAAACTTTCTTTTTTATTTGACTAACTGTGTCACATGACAACTTACATTTCCACCAATGACATCCATGCTGCACTTTACCCTTTGAGGTCAACTGTGGTCATCAATTAATAGGATATGATGCTTTTCTAACACTATCCTGATCTCATCTATTAACAGGTCTTGACATTGTTCACACCATACTGAGAGTTAAATGGGAAATGTTCGTCTTCACCAACAGAGCTGATGCGCACTCTCAAACATATGAGAGCTTATCAGGGAAAGTAAAGTGAATAAAGAGGAGGAGATTTTAAGTTAAGTTGAGCTGAAAGTATGGAGGGTGAATGTTGCAAACTGATATAAGGGGGGATGGGGCAGTGAAATAAAAGACGCAATTCACTTTCACGAGAAAGCTCATGATATTGCCTTCGAGGACATGGTGAACACAATATTCAGCTTAAGAAGCATTTTTATCTGTAGAGCAATAACAGCAGATGCATTATTCGGTTCTTGGATATACAGCTCGTGTAAATATCTCAATAACACAACAACAAACGTAAAGTGAGCGTTGGAGCTGCGTCAGCTTCGTTTCTTACCTCGTCTTGGGGGAGTTCGGCTCCTGCTCCGACCCATTATTGATCTCTGAGAGCGAAACCTTCTCTGAGCAATTTATCACCAAATAACAAAGAATTCACGGCGAGAAAAAGACCTCAGACGTTTGTGGTTTCTTGTTTGGAAATGTCTGCCATCTCGGTTCAGGCACTTCCTGAATTTCTAAATGAACTTCCGGTGAGAGCGCCCCCTGCCGACATGGAGGAGAGCATTCACGTGTGACTGTGCGTTATAAAAAAAAGACAGATCAATATCATTTTAACTATGTGGAGGCCGTTGTTCGATTTCTCTCACTGTTTTTTTTTTTTTTTTAAATTTTTTGCTATTATCATTCTTATCATATTATTTTTGTTTCGTAGTGTAGTGTATATGTTAAGTGAGATTAACTAGATGTTTTACTGTGTACATTTTTTTCTTGTCACCCGAAATGCATGTTTCTCATGCCAACAAAGCTTTCTGAATTGAATTGTATAGTAATACATAATTGCTATTGCTATATTTTATGCTATTTGTATGGTTTAATTATATGTTAAAACTTTATTAAATATTGTTTAAAAAATTTAATACATTTTTGTTTACTAAATGTCTTCTAAGAGCTTTTGTACAATACTCAAATCTAGGTGCTGATCTTGGAGTTAATGTGTGGAAGGGAAAATAATAACATGTTATCCCCACATCCAATACACAGAACATAAACAGGTTGGCTTAGTCAGATACATAACTAAATAAAATACTCTTGTTAGTTTTCTTACCAAGTTTTCAAGTTGCTAACTAAGAAAAAAGTCAGAACTATTATGTGTTTTTTTTTTCTTTAGCGTGAATGTAGATGAAAGTGAACATCTCCTCCATGCAGCTGGCTTCAAGTTGCTGTCAAATTGGTTGTGGGGCAGTTGAACGGTAAGAAACTAATTTGCTGATGTATTCTGATGCCAATATCCAAGCAAGAAAAGAAAAAAAAACAGAGAAAACCTGAATGCTGAGCTGGTTCAAATCAAAGTTGATCTTTAATGACAGATACATGGTAACCTTGCAACACACACTTATACATCCTAATATAAAATAAATTAAAACAATGAGCAAACATCGCACATCAGCAATTTTGCTAACAGCTACTTAAAACAGAAGAAGTTACAACAGTAAAGAGGTATTTTGCACACGTACATTTAAAAGAAAATGGGAAAGTGGAATGTTTTGTACCTTCGGTATTTACTGTTGTTCAGACTGCGTTGGCAAGCAACATTTCTTTATGCTTCATCTTTTCTTTTTGTCGTGGTTTCTATGGCGGACTGTGTTTCGTTGCAAGCCAGTTTATTTCCCCCGCTCTCTTTTTTATTGTTCATCCCTGCTGTCGTTATGTCAATAGACTAGTTTAACACAGAACCAGCATTCAGAGCAGCACAATCAGTAGCTATCAGCATATTTCTACATGTACTGCACCTGTGCTCACGTAGCACACCTGCAACACCTATCTGATAAATAGAACCAAATCATGACAAGAGGATGCCTACAATGATGATCAACTAATGCAACATACTGAAATGTAAATATACATGTGAGAAGTGTCTATACATGGATAAAGAGTGCATAATACAAAGAGATGGAAGTTCAAACAGTGACTTGCAAAGTTGTGGATATAAAAAGAAAAGTTTGAAATCAATTCTGAGGGGTGAGTGCAAAGGATCACACAAGTAACCCCAGTGTTAGAAAGGAACATGTCTGACTGCTTATACAGTGAAGTTAGATAATGGTTTGAGCACAGCAGGTGAAAAGGAGACGTGAGTAGCATTGGAACTCTGTGTTTGTTTGTGTGACAAGACGTAGGGTGTCGTAATGTCAAATCAGACCTCGATGAAATAGCGTGTGAAAACTGTTATCAGTGTTTTTAACCTGCTGAAGATGAATATCACACAGATTTTCATAACTTGGTGAGTACTTTGGTTACAGTAAAGTGTTTGAGAGTGGATTGGAGACACCGTGTCAGTCACTGACATCTGATCTGGCTGAGATGAAGTAGATCTGATGTGAAGTCATCCATCACACACTGATAACGTCTCACGGCCGTATTTCACTGAGGTCCAATCTGTTTAAGCTCCTCAGGTCTCTGCTTTCTCCTTCTGCTTCTTGCTCTTTTTCAGGAACGATGGTGGCTTGAACTTCTTTTTCTTCTTGGACGGGGACTTGGAGGGAGAGCCCTCAGGGGTGCCACCCTGTGGTTTAGCGGGTGGAGCAGCAGGCGGGGTGGAGGTGTCGTTGGTCGAGAGGGCCTTCATGCCTTTCTCTAGCTCCTCTGTTGTCTGCTTCTCCTCCTCACCTCCGTTCTGTATGGCTGGAGACTCCGGTTTTGCCTCTTCTGCTCAGAGAATCGAAGAATTAAAGAATGATTAGTGACAAAATGAAGAGCCTTGTGTTGGCCGGAGCAGCGACATGCTACACAGCAGATGAACATGCACGCTTCATGAGAAGTGGTTCACCATACTGTTTTCTGTACTTACTATTGAGACAAGACCAAAGCACCTTAAGTTTGCCCTATAGATCAGTGTCACATAGAAAAGGACAGACAGACAGACAGACAGACAGACAGACAAAAAGACGAACACACAGAGATGGAGAATAGATACAGTGGGTACAGTGACAGATGGATTTCCCTTCAAAGGCCCGAAATGTGGCTCATGGAAATATGACACTGAGAGAAATAAACTTCTTTCATTTAACAATGAGTGACTTATAGCAGGTGTAAAATGTGCTTTAAATTTACTTCTTGCTGCTCTCAGCTTAACTATAGCTCACGGTCACAGCCACGTGTGTGAGCTATCAGCAGAGTTTTCTACCTGTTGTGTTAAGAGTGTTTCTATCATGTCAACACTTAGTATGTTGAAAAGAAGAGATCGAATGCACATGCCAACAAAACCTGACAACCTTTGTTACTCCCTCAGGTATTTTTATTATCATATCATCGCCCTCTTGAACTTATACCTTATGTCATACTTCAAGTTTTTCAGGAAAACGGAATTAAGTTCACTAAACAGAGTGCTATTGATTTAATGACACTATTGATTAAGATCATTAGAATAGTGAGGTGAAAAAGCTTTTCAACTAGGATGTTGTCTATTTTACTAGAGGTGAGGCGCATCCTGAAAAGACGACATGGGCAAAAAACATTTTCCTAAAAAAGTGACTTAGACCATTAGTTTAAGAGGGCAATGATGTTCAAAATGGTTTTTCACCAGTCCACATTTCACATCAAGAGAGGGAAAAAGTTGAAGTTGGTAAAGCAGTGAGTGAACTTCAAAGATGATTTGCTACTGTTACACCAAATGAGATCAAAAAACAAATAACATGAAAAGGATTATGTGAGTAAATATGTTTGATTTCTGTCATTTGTCATGTACTGTCACCTAAATCCAATCATTTTAGCCAGATTAATCAAAGAATTGAGGAAATACAAAAAAAAATCATTTGTGAACTCAAAATGAAACTTAGATCATTTACCTGAGATTTCAAACCTAATACTGCCTCAAACAATCAATCCAAAAAGGGAAGACGTTTTTTAACTGCTTTGTGTCGCTTAGTTTTAGTGTCAGTTTAGTGACACAAGCAGAAGTCTGTCAGCACTCCCCATAAACTTCAAAGTTTGAATGTCCAAAATACACAGCAGCTTTATTTTGTTTTTCAAATGTTTCCAGTTTATTGCGTCATATGTATCAGCACAAAGAGTTTTTTCTTGGTTTGCTGACACGACACACTGACTACCACAGTAAATACTTTCAAATTTGTGTTCCTCCAAAACTAAAACCAGTTAAATATTTATCCATGTAGACATTACCACACCTTCATTTTTCAGCATCATTTGTACTTCACTTATTTGAACTTACTGATCAAATTTTTGTTCTTTAACTTATTCATTCATCTATTTAAAAAATTAAACTCCTGAAAGGTATCAGTTCTCCACTACAGATCATTCTGGGATATCTCTACTGGACGGATGCAGGCAATCCAGCTCAAATACAGGTAGTTATGTGTGATATTTATGCACGCTATATTTCTATGAATAAAAATATAATCAAGCACACTTTAAGTCTTCAATGTGAGCCCTTCTATAATTTCCAATTTGATTAAACTTGGGGGGAAAAAGGCAGAGCTCTTTTTAAAACCTGTGCTTTGACTGGACACAGATAAAGTGAACTCCACATGAGGAGAAGTAACGTGGTTGTCAGGCAGAGTTTGAAGCATCAGAAGAAAGAAGCAGCATTGAGTCAAACATGTAGGTCTGGAGCAGGCTGCAGCTCAGATAAGCAGAGTGTGAGACAAGCAGGGCAGACAGTCAGCACTCTGTACAGCCTCACCTGGGAGGGGAGGGCCCTTTGAGGGGGAGGTAGCAGGGGAGGACTCCTTGTCATTTGCCACCTCCTCCTCTACTCACACATAAATAGATACAAAGACACACAGTGAGGGACAGTGAGAGTTCAGCGGCACAGAAGGTTAGAAATGTGAGACACAGAGAAGTGAACAGAGTTACAGACAAACACAAGAGAAATTCACTCTCGAACAGGAGCTGTGTGCATCACTGAACCCTTAAAAAGACTGTTCTCATTTAATACACTAAGTAGTGAACATTCAGAGAGGATAAGGTGAGGATAAACTTTGTCAGAAGAACTGCACATGGCTCCCTTAGGAGGTTAGAAGACAAACTAATGCATTAATAGTGAAAGTGAGTGTTTAAGCTGCCATTCCAACAATTTTAAGCTAAAAATATACAGACACTACCCAATAATTTTTTATTGTAAAAGTGATTAGATAAATAAATAAATATTGCTGTAAAACAAGTATTTATTAGCTGGTTAAGCCACAAACTGACAGTTTAGCTGGTGAAGATTTGGGACTTGAATGGTGCTTACAAATATTTAATTCACCAGTTTGACAATCAGCCTAAGTGAATATTTTGAAGATAATCTGAATGCATGACATTTCTGTGTCATTTGATCAATTTTGAAGAAAATTAAATCCTATTTGTTTAAAAACTGTCTCCTCATTCATTCCAGATCTCAAACTTTAAAAAATAAATACACCTAGAAGAAATGTTTCTCACATCTGTATGCTGTGGTGATATGAAGATATTATTTGGCTGCATTGTCCTCTTTTGACTGAGAAGTTGGTGTTTTATTACTTATTAGATGTTAGATGTTAATGTTACAGCTTGCAATGGGGTTAATGCTAGAGGTTTGTGAATCATAGCTAGTTTAAAATACAGGAATAGCGTTAAGGATTAATTGATTTTGTAATCTGAGGAATCAAAATCCGTTGAAATTACTATAAAAAAAAAGCAGGTTAGTTGTTAATAAACTAAATCGTGGCTCATACCATCAGTCCCTCCATCCTGTTTCCTCTGCACTTCTTTGCGGTACTCCTCAAGCTCCTGGTCTGTCAGCTGGTTAAAGGGGTTTGGAGGTTCAGGCTCCGGTGGAAGTTTGGGTGGGCTGACTGGAGACTGGGGACAAAATAACAGCTTTTAACTCTACAGCCAAGAGGAGGAATGAGGAGAAAATCAGGGAGGGATGTTTGACAAAAGGAACGAGTTAAGTTTACCGGAGGACTGTCAACAGTTATTACACTAGCGAGGACTTGAGACTGGGGCCCGGCGGTCTTCATGTCCTGACGATTTTGCTGTCGGATCTTAGGGGAAGAGAAATAAAACATTTTAGAGATACTTCAGGAGACAGTATGCACAAGGCAAAAAGAAGGGTCATGGGGAACAAATAAGCCAAACCTTGTTTCGTGTCTCAATGACCTCTTGAGGGTTGGTAAAAAGAGGCACAAACTGGTTTAGATTCTCAATCTTGATGGCTGTGCCACCAGCTTGGGTCACCTCTTCTGTCTTTAACCACTAAAAGAGGAAAACAATAACAAAAAGGTATCATTAAACACACTTTATAAATATTTAAGGTGCAAAAGGTGTAAAAAAAAAAAATCCTGTGGAATAGATGTTCAGACACAGATCTGCAAGACCGCTCCAACTTGCTTCATCAAAAATTTATATCCTCTCTTCAGAAGTGTTTTTATCGTGCAGCCTGAATATAATATTTGTCCACCAGAGGGCAGACTATGCACAGTAGTAGTCATGAGAGCTGTGAGCTTTCCCCTGCAATGCAGAGAAGAGGAGAGAGAGGAGGGTGGGAGGAACTGAGGAGGAGAGAAAACAGAAAGCGAGAGTTAAGCTCCTCCCACTGATGGAGGGAAACAACCAGTCTCATTATTGTTTTTGTCTCCAGAGGACTCATCACTGCAGCTCTGCTTCTTGAGGCATAAGGAATCTTAAACCAACATTTAATCCTGTTCATTAACCTCTGAAGCAGTCAAGAAGAAAACTGTTGATTCTGCAGAATGAGTTTCAATACAATCAGTTTCTCTTTAACCAGCATGAAAATGGTGATGTAACTGTTCTGTTACTTGATCCTGTCTTGCAGCAGAGACAATTTTGAAATAAAGCCCCCAACATTAGCATGAGCTAAGCCTTTTCCCTTTAAATGTTCAATAATCTCACCCCTGATCCTGATCCCTGGTTCCTCCAGCCTTTGATATGTTCTTTAAATCCACCTATCACTGCAGGCAGGGGACCTTTTGATCCAACAGCTCCCCTCTTATCATTTCAACAGATCAGGAGTAAAGACTCACAGTGGTGCGCTGGTGTCCCGGGCTGGCCTGCTCCTGGTTGACTTTTTGGTAGGTGTTTGGGGTGTTGAGCCATCGGGTCCTCTCCTGCTGCTGACGCTGAGCAAACGGGTGCTGCCTCAGAGCCGGGTGGACGCCGTCATCATCAAACTGGTAGAAAGTGGTGGCGGTCGCAGGCACCTCCACCTCCCTCCTTGTCCGCGATCGCTCCAGCAGCACAGGGAAGCGGTAGGCGTAGCCTGTACGGTAGCCCTGGTCACAAAAGGAGGAGGTTCAGCTGAAGCAACATCAGCTCAAAATTTGAGGGAGATTTTGACACTTTTTCACTGGACTTCTGTCACACACTTTTACTGCATTATGTAGTGTCAGGGTGTACATTTATGTTTTTTACCTAAGGAGCCACAATGCATGAGACCTGCCACAATATTTCAATCAATATAATATCTTAACTGTTTAAACAAGTTTTCTGTTGAAAGGGTCTTATTCAGTAAAATTTAGACACATTTTTACTGGGTTTTGCATTCCAAACAACATCAACATGGTAAAAACAATAAAGTAGGCCTCTAAGGTTTGCTGATGTGTTTGAAATTAGTCTAACACTTTGCTAAGCTAACTGGTGAAGAAACAAATAGAACAGTGCAGACTTGAGTGTAAACTGTGGTGACTTCATTCTCTTTTTTTCTTCACTGTATTTCATTTTTTTCTCATTTATATCTTTAAGTCTAAAATGAAGCAAAGATATAATTTATCTTTTAGGCACTTTTAATCAGAGGCACACAAAGCTGGGAAATTTACAGCTTCATTTCAAAAACTGGAATCGTAGGAAGTGCTATGTCTTTTTTTTAATTAAAAAAGACTTACTAGACGTAATATGCTCATTATTTAACCCACAGTTCTAAAAATATTCGTCTTTTTCACAGATATTGAAAGATGAAATTCACCCGTGAATTGTATAAGATTATCACCAGATCAGGTTAGAAAGAATTGTTTTGCTGATTTCTTGATAGAGGATTGATGTCTTAATACATGAAAGGAAACAGTTAGATTTATCTTATTTCTTATTTTCCTCTTATACAATGAAATGAAGGAACCTAGAGGTAGTATTGTATGTCTATAAAGACTCAGAGACAGAGGAGAAATAAACCTCCACTTCTTCTTTTGTACTTCTAAACATAACTTATCAGTATGTGACTCCTTACTCAAGATTAAAGTCAATCTAAGCAGCAAGATAGAGTCATAATGGGTGGATTGTGTTCAAGGATGATCTCTCAGTAAAGTGGTCACAGAAGCAGCCCCCACTCTGAGCTGGAAACATAAAGAGGTGCAGCAGACACCTCCTGAAGTTTGTGTGAATCAGCAAAACCTCCAACACATCCTCCCACAGTACGGACATCAAGGTCTAAAAATCTAAATGAGGTTTTCTGGAAACTATGAACCAGACATCTACAGCATCTTTTAGGAGACATGGGCGTGTGGCCTTCATACAGTGAGTATCCAGGTACACTGAATTATGCTCAGTAATCTTTGTAAATATAAGCCAATCTAGTAAATTACATGGGAGTAGAGTTCATGTCGCGACATGGTGAATCATCATGTGACTTACCAAGTTATCCAGAGTTCTCATGAGAGCTTCAAACTCATGCTCTCCGACACGGCTCTTGTGAAGTGGTCCAAATGTGGAGCCGGCCCAGCCCACGGTGCCAGCGATGTTGGGTTTATGGATGGTTCGGTCCAGCATGATCAGGTTCTGCTCTCCACCAGCAGAGCACAAAGCTGTCACCTAAAGGAGAGAAACCAGATTCAGAGAATCCAATCCAACAACAACCACAACCTTTAAAACAACCACAGTTGACCAAATTACAGTGCAGGACAAAGATAAAGTACCCAACAGCTTACATGAGATGTAAAAAGATGAAAATAAAATGACATAAAACTGACTACTACTGTGAGTCAAAGGTCAGGGTAAAACGATGGGTCTCGAGTAAGGATTTAAAAAAACAGGCAGAGAAAAAGCCTGTTGAATTTGCTTGGGCAAATTGTTCAGCAGTTTTTAAGTTCTAGCAGCACACATGCCGTCTCCTGTGCATTTGCAGTTGTGTCTCAGCCTCTTTTGGTCACTTCTTCATTCGGGATGATGTTTAATTTTCTCTTTTTCCAGCAAATGAGTGAGATTCAGGGCAGAGGAGTGCTTTCTCTGTGGTATCTTTGTATTCATGTTTGCTGTGTGTCATGGGAATAATATCCTCAGTGGATTTGAGGGATTGATGACCTTCCCTAGAGGCCAGTGTTGGTCCTGTTGGAGGACTGCAGTGTCCCTTGGCACACCATACCACACACTGCAGTGCAGAGCTTCTGGCTGAAGTGAACAGGCAGCAAGAGGAGGACAACTGCCCCATGATTTCTCTACCTCTTACACACACCCACACGCACATGCAGCAGTGGCACTTCGCGTAGAGTATGCCAGCTGTTTGTCTCTATAGGGAGGGTGTGTGTGCATGTGTACCTGGATCTGGCAGGCAGCCTGGATGTGATAGATGGTGTAGAAAGCCTCCTCCACAGACTCCCCAAGAGCCACAATGCCATGATTCCTCAGCACCAGCACCTACACACCATGAAAACAACATTTACACAGAAAACAAACACCTCCATTATCATTAGTAAAATCTGCAGGTCAGGGAAAATGTCACTGTGAAGAGAGCTCCCCATGTTAGTCACCACACAGCAGCAGCAGGAGCCCAAATGAATCAGTCAGATGAGCTGTACATCACCTTTGTCCATTCAGAAAGGGCATATAAGTCCCCATGGAGGGAGTAGAAGTACGGCCTGATATCTGTGCATCAGATTTCTTTGTTCCTGTGCAGCTGGCTCACCTTGCAGGTTGGCCCCAAGCTTTTCTGCAGCTCCACTCTGTCTTCCTCCTCCTCCATGACTCCATTGTAGTCATAATAAGCTACATCCCCAACAAGCAGAGCCTCATGGGAGAGAGGCAGGAGGCCGCACTTCATGGCTGAAACCTGCAGACAGTCAGCTGTCAGTCATGGATGGACAACGATGTAACAGTCTCATTATGTGAATCACAGGTAGAGCCAAACTGGACATAGATCATGTGTTATCAGTATGATGAGAGCTACACCGAGTTTACAGGACTGTTCAGTTTTCCACATGACTCACCGCAGCCGTGGCCGGTGTGTGGAGGTGGAGCAGGCAGCGAACATCAGGCCGTGCAGAGTAGATGGCTGAGTGTAGGCTGAACTTCTCTGTGTCCACGCCAAGGTTGGTGCTTCCTTTCTCCACCACCTCACCCAGGATGTTCACCTTCACCTAGTAACCAAACAACACCACTTTAATATGTTTCTTTAGCAAAGTCCACACCCACAGTTAGTTTAAACTTTAAATTTCTCCTGCAGGCACAAACTTTAAAATACATTTTTGTCAATAATATTTACATGTAAAGGTAACAGACTTTAGCTTAGCTTATATTGATCTCAGGCTGTGCTCCAGTTATTTAACTTGATTGGCGAGCCCAGGGCAGGTGACCAAACTGGAGTTTTTTGGCAAATGTGCAAACCTGAATAGCTCCACATGCTTTTTGTGATCTGGACCAAAATACACACATGTTCAGTATCACAGTCTAAGTGCATGTATATGACAAAGTAATGCTCTCCATATGGGCAATACTTTTCACTGTCCAAAAGTTTTATGCAAAAGTTAATGCATGTGTAAGCTTCTCAATATCAAACGTTTTCACTCATCTGTTCACTTATTGATCTTGTTAATTTCAGGCACTTAATGCACTTGCATTTATACTTGGACACTTTACCTTGAATTTTCACTCCAACACTTTATATAATTCAAGACATTTGTGCTGTATTTTATAGCTTTGCTCTAACTGACACAATTTTTTGTTTTGTATTTTTACTGATAAAAATACTTGTTTTTTGTTTGTGTGTGTGTTGTTTACTCTGGTTATACAATTTCCTTCAGGATTAAGAAAGTTGATTTTAGCTCATCTGTTCTGTTCTGAGCAGACATTTTCTCTCTTTAAAAAATTATTCAAAGATATTTATACAAAATCATGCACAACAGCAAATTATGCTGATGTTCCTCCAAATGGGATGTAGAGACAGAAAAACTAAAATCAGGGCTCTTTACAAAAGATACTGTGATGGCACAATTGGTATACAAACGGAGGTGTTTTCTACTATGTATAATTTGTAAAATAAACTCAAATATTGTACATCCACAAACATTTACACCATTAAGCTATGAGAAGGTGCTTAAAAGCTCATCTGAAAATACAGTAAGCATCAAAACAGCACTTTGAAAACAGGAAACAACATTTTAAAATCAGTCTGAAAGGGCTGAATTTGTTTCTGAGATATTCATAACCAGTAAAACTGAATCCTTTGTTTGTTTATGGAAACTGGACACAAGTATTGACAAAACTATAATTAATCTTGACTGTATTCATCCACCAATGATGCACTCACATCTCAAGTTGTAGCCTAATGTGTGTTTTTTAGTACAGCAGTTTTAGAAGTCTGTATAATTTGGTGCTAAAACAGCTCACCAAATCGTCTTCTTCCAAAACATTATTGCATTTTAAAGAGTAAATAATTAATAAGCTAAGTGGATGAAAGAAGCGGAATATGAAATCCCTTTTGTTTAATACATACATGAATGAACAAATTAACAATAATGGAAAAATCAATTTTCATTCCATCATTCACAGTACAATCAGACATCTGATAGGTCTTTGGTTTGAGTGTTTCCTGTGTGCAGTTTTACTCACCAGACTGGACCCAGTCACCTCACTATAAGCCAGCCCATCTGGAAGCACCAGGAAGTGTTCCTGCTCTTTGCTAACACGCAACTGCCAAAGAGGAGGAGCAACATATGTAAGAGCAAATATTTCAAGTCAAATTTGATTCATTTAATTTCTGATGTGATGCAGACACTCTCAGAGAACTGCAGACCAAAGCTGATCTTATCAAAAGCCCTGAGCCATCTTTTCTCTCTGCTTCAGCTGAACATCCTGTTCAGTCACTGAGCGTTCTGCCTCACAGCAAAGAGAAGAAGAAAAGAGAGTGGCACTCACAGTGAGGCATGTGTGGCTGATCTGCGCCCAGCCGAAGAGATCGAACAGGCGATGGGTGCTGGCTAGTTTACAGCGCATCAACCTCTCCCCCTTCACCATGCTGCCAGGCTCCCAGCCGTGAAGGTCATTGATGGGTGTCACCATCATCATGTCTGTGGGAGGAGGAGAGAAACTCAGTCACAGGGAGAAAGAGAAAGGATGATGGTTTGGAGAGAAAATGAGCGGTTAGTGACTCTTCACATACAATTAAAGATATAGAGGTGGTGGATGATGTCTCATGAAATACGGACATGGTTTTGTCCTACTTTTACATTTGCTGGTTAATCTGAGTGCAAGTTTGACTCTTTTTAACTTTTTTTTCCAGAAGAAACATTATCTGACAACATTTATATTACAACTCTCTGAGAAGTCAGGCAACTGCAATTTTATCTGACAATACAGATGCAAAACTTTCAGCGAACTTGACATGCTAAGCTGTGGCTAACTTAAACCTGAGCAGAGGGCTCAGTTAACGTGATAAATAAAAACACCCAGGATTGCAGAGCTTAGTGAAATAATCTTGATGGTTTCTACTTTTCAAAAAAAAAAAAGGTTTTGTTTTTATCGGGTACTTTATGAAAACATTTTCCATCCAGTAGACCTCCATTCCTTGTGAGAATTTGCTTATCTCACCAAGTTAGCTGACACACTCTGATGTGTTAGCAACAACTGCTTTTGTCTATTACACAAACAGTAAAAAATCTTTGAGCCAACCAGACGATGAAGCAGTATTTTGGGATGTTAGTGAGGTGACATTTGTCTTATTTTTTCATCTTGGTTGAATTTTAAAAAAGTTATACAACACAAAACTAATTAAAAAAGGTAAATGCATCAAAAGAGAAAAGATCAAGATGCCAAAACTGTTTTTAATGGATCACTCAGCGAACTTCAGGACCACTTGGTCAAAAGGTGTGTCAAGTCCCGAGGGAAACAACTATTGTAAACCTGCCACTACATTGTATTTTGGAAAACACATTGTTCTATATTTTCTCAAATCTTACTGACGACATCTTTTATCAATTGAGAAAATCTATTTGCAGCTCATGGTGTGAGAATAAGTGAGGCTATCAATCATAATAAAGCTTAAAGTGGTGCAGACATTACTCCTGTTGTAGATTATCCAAGGAAAGCATCTATATAAAAATAACACCATCAATCTCCAGGTGAGGTCAAACTTACTTTTGTTCCAGGCTACTTTTAACTGAATCACATCACTTCTCCACCTGATCACAAATGTTTAAACTTGAAAAGAAGTGCTTCATGGTTTTAAGAAGAAACAGAAACACAAGGCTCTGCAGAAAACTGATCAGAGGGTATGAGTACATACTGGAAGGAGAGACGGGCAGAGCGGCTGGAGAGCCGTGAGAAGCCATGAAATCAGCCAGCTGTCTCAGTGCCCAGAGGTTGGATGAGCTGCCACCCTTCTTCATCTGTTCCTGGATCAGCACATCCAGCTCCTCCCGGAATGACTAAACACAAACACAAATATCAATAAATTACCATACTCACATTTTTCACACGTTAAAAATAGATCCAGTTCTTCATGTTCAAAAGGCTTTATGTGTTATGATTTTTCACATTTCTGTCTGAAGTTACGCTGGCACATTTTTCCATGAAACAGAACTCAGACCGGGAGGAATCGATCGTAAACTCTGTTGGTTTTTAGCTCATGCACCAATGACCAAAGGTGCAAACACTGCAGGAGGGAGGCTGAGTTAACACAATGAGTCAGCCTCTTAAAATCAGTTTTAGGGCTTCATGACCTCCCTCTGATTTTCATCTGTACAAAGAAGCTTCTATACGTCTTCACAATATGCAGAGAAATACAGAACGATGCACCCTAAGTGAACTCTGTACTGACTGTTACCCGAGCTGTCAAGAGACACTAGAGCTCAGATTAATCGTGATGTGAAGAGACAACCTCATCTAGAGAGAAAGAGGCAGAGAAGGAGAAAGACTGAGAGAGTGAGTCATTCACACGGGACAAATGGACATCTCACCGGACTCTGAAGGAGGCTGGAGATGCGTTTCTTACGCTCAGACCCAGATCCAGGTGTGGAGTGCTGAGGAGACTGGATGCCCTCAGGGACCCCATCGCTGGGGCTGCGCTGCACCGGGGTGCTTTTCGGGGTGGGGGAATTGCTCATCTTCAACTGTTTGTGACTCACAACCAAGGGTGGATGAAGAGAGCTGCAAAGAGAGCGCAGCGGTGTTAGTCATGATGCTTACAAAGCAGATATCTGATATGACAATCAAATAAAAAATACAAGCAGGGTGAGATCAGGTGTAACAGGGGTCACTGCACTGACTTTTACAAACTGTCACTGGCAGAAAAGAGAAGCGATGCACTGATGCACTTATGCAACACTTATGGCACAGCAGTTTGGAGGGATTTCACACTTGTGTCATCAACAACTCTGACAGCAACCTGTGACACGTGCAAGTTTAATTCCTGACTTTTCCTTTGCAGAGGGTTAAACTCTAATTCCAGCCAGTGTTGTAGATAATATCTATAATCAAATAAAATAGTAATAGTCAATTCAGATATGTTTTTATTTCATTTAAATTTTCAAAGTGAGATAATCTTTATGCTGCCAAACAGAATTCTCAGTCTCATACAAAGTTAAATTAACCCTGGTATTGGAATTGGATCTGTATCGCTGTGGACTGACAACAAAGACCAGGTATCGGTTTTGGTATTGGGACTTGAAAAAGTCTTGGTCTGAACCTAAAACTTCTGGGAGCTGGAGGCTGGATGTTAGCCATCTTCATGGCAACAGAATCAAGTTTTCTAACCCTGACTTTGATTTTTCTGCATCTTCCGTGGGATGTGACAGAGGTTGGATGTGGCTAGTTATTCTTATGAAATCTTCCATCCTCCACTGACCCTCACCTCCTATCTGCAAGCAGTTTATAACTCTGAACGATAACATGAACTGCTGCATCAGTCATGGAGATGAAGGGTTGGTAGATCAGTATTGATAGATGTGCTAAACCAGAAACATTTCAATCATGACATCATAAATCAGAAGAACATTATAAATCACACACCACCCCTTTTTGTTTGAATAATGGCACAATTAACAGCTGTGCACTGAAAAGATGAGTCTGAGGGGAAACAAAAGTTTCAGAGAACACAGCCAGATAAAAAAGTAAGCCTCGCCATACCTTAAAAGCCTTATGCAGCATCTACAATGCACTTGAACCAGCGGTCACACCTGTGACTATAAGGATTTTTTCCTCCCTCATGGCAGGGGCATATTCCAAGATGACAATGCCAGGATTCATGGCTCAAATTGTGAAAGAGTGGTTAAGGGAGCATGAAACATCTTTTTCACACATGGATTGGCCACCACAAAGTCCAGACCTTGACCTCGTTGAAAATTTTTGAGATGTGCTGGAGAAGACTTTGTGCAGTGGTCAGACTCTCCCATCATCAATACAAGATTTAGGTGAAAAATTAATTCAACACTAGATGGAAATAAATCTTGTGGCATTGCAGAAGCTCAATGCCACAGTGAATGCGTGCTGTAATGTAATATTGGAGTGTGTGACCCTTTTTTTTGGCCAGGCAGTGTATGTAAGGGAGCAGTGACCGGAAAGTGTTTTAAGCGATGGGG
Source organism: Thalassoma bifasciatum (assembly GCA_008086565.1). Taxonomy (NCBI): domain Eukaryota; kingdom Metazoa; phylum Chordata; class Actinopteri; order Labriformes; family Labridae; genus Thalassoma; species Thalassoma bifasciatum. Next base: position 1,028,303 of record RPOG01000072.1, on the reverse strand, counting down.
TGGATAAGATTTAAAGGTTAAAGGTGGAAAAATATCCTGTCAGGTTATAAAACACAGTTTTTCTGCTCAGAATTGGAAATGCAGTGGGTGGTTGTGATGTGTGATACTGCAGAATTAATACTGAGTAATACAGGGCCAGTATCGCCAATATCAATATATCGGTATTGATATTGGCGACACACAACCACCAGAATTAATGTTTCTGCTCATAAATGAAATAAATAAACAAATTAATCAATCAGAAAAGAGTCATGTGCTTCATTTTTCCTCTGTTCTGATATATAAAAAAGTTAGTTGAATATCCTTGGATAAATATAAATGCCAGTATGTGCGTACTAGTAGATTAACCATCACAGAGGCATGACAAATATGAAGTAAATAATCGCTAGACCATTGATTTAGGGCAGCTGAATTGGAGAAGAGAAAGTGAAACTGAAGTTTCTGTCTCACCACACAAGTATTGATTAATAGTGATACCCATGTTGGTATCAATATATCAATATTTTACATCGATCCTCTCACCACTAGTGGGTGGGGTATTTTCAGATTTCTTAAACCTGAGTGACACAAGATCCCTTTACGGCTGAAGGATACAGGGTTGCAAACCGGCTCAAGGGTTGTGAGAAACTCTGATGACCCACACACAGAAAGGATCAAATATTAAATAACAACAGTGGGTTCAATCAATAAACTGACTGAAGTAGGAATCAACTCCAAGCAAATCCACCTGTACCTTGCATTAATACAAAAGCCAAACTTCGTCCTGCAGGTATAAAAATAAAAAGAACATTGGACTGCACATTAAGCCGTGATTTCTGTCTATTTTCAAACAGCAGCTTTAAGCTGAAAAATAACCTACCCTCACATTAAGGATGCTGTATCCCTCAGGGCACTGGCTGGTAGAAATCCAGAGCTGAGACAAATGGAGCATTAGCAGTAAAAGCTCACATGCAGACAGCAGATCCACGGACAGGAAGTTTGTTCGTGATACAGCGAGGTAATTGGAGACAGAGTAAAGAGTTACCGTAAAGATCTGCGGTAAGAGTTCGCCCCACCTCCAACAAAATGTACTCAACTCACACACACACACACACACACACACACACACACACACACACACACACACACACATACAGAGCTGCAGGGAGCAGATAAGGTCCAAAGCACACCACACCCTCTCCCCTACATCTGACAGTAAGAAAGAGAGAGAGCCACTTACTCTCTTACTTGATCAGTTTCATTACTGCCTTGTTACTGGTACTTCTCTGATCACATTTATTCCAATCAAAGATGAAAAGAAGCTGCATTAGGTTCACGTGAATTACTCACTATATTGCACAGCATGGGAGAAAAGCTGACAGATGACTAAACCTTTAATGGAGTGTCTGGATAAAATGCTCTTTATCCTGACAAGCTTCCTGCCTTCACAACTACTGAGACCCTGGGTATCTGAGCCCATCCTTGGTTTGCTCCAGTACTCAATAAGCTGCTGAGTTATCATTTATGCTACACATGACTTGAATATCATTTTTTTCCATAACTGAACAATGTTTTGTGATGAAAAGCCAACCCACATTTTCATGTTCTACATTTCTGCGTTATCTAGCTTTTTAAAAAAATGTTTTAGTCTCATTTAAGGACAGAAACTCACATTTACATCACAATGTCTTAATTCAAAACATCCAGTTTGATATTTTCAACACATTGCCTGAGAAGCTGCCGATCTATACAAGCTCCAATAGAAGCATTAAGTCTCCCCTCTCACTTAGAGCAGATTTTAGTTCACAGTGAATATGACTCTCTCTGTGGGGGTAGAGGGGGCCCAGCTGCTGACAGGCAGCAGACAGAAAGCCTACCTCTCCAGGGAGGATCCTAATGACTGAGGGGAGACAGAGGAGAAGTCTGGCTGCTGGCCCACCTTAGCTGCTTCCTCCTCCACTTAATCCTCGATCACACTGAAGGATGCGTCATCCCCTCACTTTTTGTTTCATAAAATTGGAGGATGCAGGGGAGCGGTTTTACTGCCTCCCCTTTTCTTTGAGTGATGACGTTTTACCAAAGAGTTAAATCATAAAACTGGCCAAGTCGTTTGTGATGAGTTTTACTCAAAGATGATTGTCTGTTCAATCAACAAATCACATGGACGAAAACATCTAATACTATCCTGCTCCAGCAGCTGTACTTGGAAATAACTGTACAAACAAACAAATAAGTAAACAGAGGAATGACACTGTTTGTTGCACATCAACTTCACACACCCATGTCTGTATTGACTGTTGTAAATCTACCCACTCTGTGGATTTAGGCGGTCTGTGTCTAAGCATTGACTTCCAGCAGCAGAGAGGCAGACAGGGGTGTAATTACCTAAGTAGCTATGGATTGATTTCCCCTGGCTCCCCTTTATTAGGTTTTTATCATAATGGCTGGTTAGTGGATCACATCCTGTTACATAATTGTTTTGTTTTTTTTTGGTAAACAAGAAACTTACTCATTGTTTATGAAAATAAGACAAAAGAGAATAATTTTGATCCTGCTGAATGATTGATTTGTGCCACCTCAATCTGAGACTTTGTAAGCTAGAATAAGTTTGTTATTTCAATTCACACAAATACCTCATACCTGGTTGTTCAAATGTTCATGTCAAAGTGAAGAGTTGTTTCAAATTCTAATTTTCACTTAAGGTTGCATCATTATACAATTTTGCAGTATTCTGGGAAGTCTCAAAAGTATCTGGGACTTTACAACTGCTTTGAATTTGTAAAGTTAGGTTCTAAAATAGTAGATTTTGATGATAGCATGAGTAGAGCAGGATTTCACACTTCACATTTATATTGACTAAATCTAACATTCAATTAAAATGGCATGCAACGCAGTAGCTTAAGTCCTCATTCATGCGCTACGCTGCACACAGAAGGTTTCAAACTCAGAGGAGATTATTACTGAGCACAATTTATATTTTAGAGAGTATCCACTTAAGACTGGAGTAAGCCTCCAGCAGATTTAACTGTTGTTGCATGTTAGTATCATTTGAGGGTGACTTTGCTGTTTTCAGCCTGATATAATAAATGGACTCATTCACTCCAAACATCTGACTGAGCAGGCTGAGTGCTTGGCAAAAATGCTGCACACACAAGATGAAAATGCATTAATGCATAAATGATGTAGGGGTAGAAAACATTTTGTTGACTCCTCCCTATCTACAACTTTTAAAAGGCAATTTTGGCTTTCACCCCGTCACCACAGCCACATCCTCTTTTGACCTGACATGTCCTCATTTTTTAAATCAAGTTTGAAATCCCCCAAAATGCCCTGTTATTTCTCAGCTTGTTCTACTGACCATTGATGTTTATAATAAAGAAAGTCCCCATCAAAAAAAGGTCACACACTCTAATATTTTGTTGGCCTGCCTTTAGCTTTGATCACAGCACACATTCAATGTGGCAATGTTTAGAAAAGCTTAGATAAGCAGCCCCAATTCATAGCACTTCCCCTTGTAGGCACTAGGCACAATGGGTGCATGACCTCCGCTGCCTCTCTTTTTACCCTGATGCACCCATCACTGGAGCTATGGTTGGAACAGGGTAAATCTGGACTCATCAGACTGCATAACCTCCTTCCTTTCCTCTGAGATGATTTCTAAATTTTGAGATAAAAAGTCAAGATTCTAAGATGAAGTGTCTAAATTTTGGGGGAAAATGTGAAAATGTATCCAAATATGTTGACTTAATATGGGCAAAAAATGTAATATTATTTTTTTTTCCTTCTATTTTTAACGGGTGGAAATGGACTTCTATGCATTATTCATTTTTACATTATGTAAAGTTTTCACTCCAAACAGAACATGTATGGATTACGAGTCTACTTTGTAGTCTTTGGGTATCTTTGCAATATCTTCAAGGGGGTAGGGTGGCACTAAGAAATGTGATACTGCAGGCAATTGATACAGGAGAATAAACTAAAGGGTAAAAGATAAAAATGGTCCCTGAATCTCTTGTATCCCGACTTCTACATCACGCCTGCTGTAGCTGGAGGGACTCCATGTTTCCTCCGATTCTGCTGAGGTTATGAAGCCTGCTCCCCCCGCTCCCAAACACCCCGCTGCTCCACATGGACGAGGAAGAGAGGAGCACGGGCCTGTCTGTCAGAAAAACCGTGTACATATGTAGCATCGGCGTCATATTTCAGCGTGTAAGCACCATATTGTTTGTAGGTTTATTTTAGCCTCCTCTGTCCCGTCACCCACCAGCGGCCCGCGCTCTGCATGGCTGCCTAGCAACACTCGCACGCGCTGCAGCCTCAGCACCAGCAGCGCGAGCATCCGCTAATGGCCACCCGCAACAAAATGCAGAGGACAGCAGCGACGACACAGCGCTGCACGACTGTCTGTTTGGAAATAAGTCAGCGAGGACACTTTTAAAACCATCACATTTCTAAAAAAAACAGAGTGCCTCGTGATCCCCGCATGTTAATGGTTGGACTGAATCGACCGAAGCCTCTGTAAAATAATCAAAAAGCCACCAGCGGAACGCTAATGAGCAAGATTAGACTCTTCATGGCTAAAGCGCTGCCATCACTGTCACTCTGAAAACAAAACACAGGCTGCTGCACAGATCAGACCTTGCACTTGACATGAACCAAACCTAAAGGTACGAAGAGGACATTCAATCATGTGCAGCAAACAGAGGGGATCTGTCCCCGTGAACTATTAGAGGTTAATCCTTATACAAGCACAATCACAGCGCATCCTGGAAAGACAGCGGGATCTATAACCGACAACACAACGGTAAACATCAGGCTGTAGAGACGGTGCAGTGTCAGTCTGGAGCATCATGCGCACATACCGATCATGCACGCAGCAGGGAGGACCCAGTGCTACGCCCAGACATTTCACCACCATTGCCTTGTTCGACACAGCTAAACATGAATATATGAGCAGTGTCCTCACCTCAGTGCATCCTCAGGACGGTGCTCTCCGGGTGGGTGCGGCACACCCACAGCCCACAGCCGCCCTCAGAATAAGCAGATGTGGTTAATTACAACAGATTTGTCAAAGCTAGCTCACCACACCAGGTCCTCTTTGTCAGACTATTCCAGGGCCTCAGCTGAAACCAAATCAATGGACCCTGATGTGTTTCATCTCTCCGCGCGCCTGGACCAGCCCACTGCCACGCCTGTGCAGTCTGACACCTAAAGGGGCCCCCACCCGTGCAGGGGGGATTCAGCCTTGGCAGGGCACCTAGTTATTGTGATGGGAGAGAAAACACACAGTCCTCGTGGTTTTCGCTGTCACCCCAAACGTTGTTTGGTTTTTCAGGCCCTGTTCAAGTCCAAAAAGCTGAAACACATCAAACAGGCGCCACCTGCTGTCCTATTAGAGAACAGCAAGCACACATTAAGAGAGATGTCACCTGGTTTTGTCATATCTGTGAGGACAATGGGATCCACTAGTGACCTGGGATGATAAAGAAGAAATACAATACTATTATTCTGTCTTCGTTTCTTTCTTTTTTCCCCTCATATATGAGCAGTACAAAAAATAAGCACCCAATAATAACAAATCATAATCATTGTCCTACAGACATTGTTCAAACAATAAATAAAATGAAAAACAAATCAGTATGACCAGTGACAGGAAGAAGCAGTTTTTGTCCTGCCCCTGATTTCATAGTCTCAAGACAGCACTGGCATTGCTTGTGGAAACATTCCATACTTTAAAAAAAGACAAATACATTTTAGTCAATGTCCAACTCATCCCTCACATAAACACTCATCAAGTTGTGCTCATAACTGGATTTGAAAGTGATGATATTCCTACTCAGTTGTAATGCATCAAAGCTATTCTTTGGAGCTACACCACAAACAGAGATGCACATGCATTTTTGTGCAAGTTGCATATTTCAGCAACAAACACACTTAACTGGAGTACATCAAAATGCTGTTTTCTTTTCAAAACATGGAAATGAATTTTGAATATTTGTTTCAGTGATCTTGAAAGTGATTGCCATTTCTCCAGTTGTATAACATCACAGCGTGAAATATCCATTCTGTCTTGTTAGCAACCTAAAAATTAATGCTTAGATATGACTAACATTCCCATAGCATACATGATGGCCCTTTGAGAAGTATGTTCATTTACATAAACTCAATACTTGGTTTGAGCTCCTTTTGCATGAATCATTGCATCCTGTGTGGTGCAGCATGGGTTCAATCAGCCTGTAGCTCTGCCGAGGTGTTATAGAAATCCAGGTTGATTTGATAGTGACCTTAAGCTTCTATGTGATACTGTGTTTGGTATCTGTCATCTTACTTTTGAAAATAAATGAGATTCTCAGTGGGGTTCAGGTCAAGCAAGTTTACTGGCCAGTAAAGCACATTTATATCATGGTCAATTAACCAGCCTTGTACTTTTGGTAGTGTGGGTGGGTGGGTGCAAAGTCCTGCTGGAAAAAGAAGTCAGCATCCTCACAAAGCTTGTCAGCAGAGGGAAGCATAAAGTGTTCTGAAATATCCTGGTAAAAATCTGGATTGGTGAAAAAACAGTGGTCCAACAGCAGCACATCACTATCTTATACATGTACTTGTAGTATGTATAACCACTGCACTTTTATTCTGCATATTTTCTGAGATTCATTTCTTCGTTTACTTGAAGTTAACTTACTTCTTTTTGCATGTCACCCAAAGCCTTTACTGACTGTGGAAATTTTACACTGGAAACACTTACGTCGCTCCAATTTTCCTCCAGACTCTGGGACTTTGTTACCCAAATAAAAAATGACTTTCAAAAAGAGGATTTTGGACCGCTGAGTAATAGTCCAGTTCTTTTTTCCACCTTAGCCCAGGTAACACTCCTCGAACATCGCCCCTGGTTCAGGACAGGCTTAACATGAAGAATGATACAGTTTGGTTAACCTCCTTGATACGTCTGCATGGTTGATCTGAATGATCTGGTCCAGCCTCAGTCCATGACTGGTGAAATTCTTGAATGGGTTTTTATTAAAGATGCTGCCTCTGCATCTTTTTTCTTCTATACTTCTTTCATCCACTCATCTTTTTAGTGATATGCTTGGATACAGCACTCTTTGTAGCCAACTGTCAAGTCCACAATCTCCTTACTCTGCAAAAAACTGAAATCTATGTAAGTCATTGTCTTGTTTTGAGTAAACATGTCTTATTCTTCTTGATATACTATGCTTAAGTCTGTGACCATTGAAATGTTCAGGAAACCTATGCAGACATTTCTACTCAATCAGCTGATTAGGGAGTGACGCCATTAGTTTACAATATTAAGCTTTTCCTCAATTTTCCAGTGTGGTAAGATACTGAATTCAAAGATTTCTCTAACTGTTGCCTGTAGTTATCCCAAGTTTGAGAAATACATGCAATATTTCTGCCCCAGTAATGAACATACATAATGTAGGTTTTAAATGTAACAACTGAAATAAATGAATTTTTCCTGTGTATTCTAAAATATTAAGTATGTACCTAATATTCATATTTGGAATGGTTGGATTGTATTTAAAAAAAAAAGCCAGAAGATCGTTTGTTATGTACCAATTAAAGCAAAGGTGTTTTAAGAATTAAAATAATAACAATCAATAAGTCTTCAGGGTTTTATTTAATGCCTGCCAAGGATACAGTTTGTTGAAAGAAAACAAAATCCACAGCATCATATTTAAACTTAAAAGCACCATATTTTCTACAGAATAAAAAAAAAATCTAACAAACAAAAGAAGACAAACAAAAACAAAACAAACGCATACAGACTCAAAAGGAATTCAAATTTCAAAAGTGAAATAAAACCAAACAAGTAAAATTCTAGTCTTCCTGAAAGATTTTTGTCTTCAAAGAATGAGGCTCCTAAAAATAGAAAGAGAGAGGCTTTAGAAAAGAAACACAGTTTTATTTAAACACATATTTAAATTGAACAATTACTTGTTTATAGGAACGAGACATCTGAATCCTCCACTGCTGTAAATGCATTAACTCCACTCACCTCGCTCAGTGTCTAAAGCACAACAGTGATCAGTAACTCAAAGTTATAACCAGAAGATGGCACTGTGGGAGAGTGTTTTAAGTCTAGAGAAAAATCATTCTCAAAGTGCACCCTGCCCATGTGGGTGAGAGGTGTTTTAAAAAGCCTTCAAAAAGTTGAGCATAATGACAGTAAGGGCCCAGAGCTTTAAGGTTCAGAGTGTCAGGGATATCTAATCACCTTTTACTTTACGATACTTTAACTACGAGTTTGAGTATGCTTGTGAGTGTAAAAATACATCAGTACACGTTTAGGCTCTGTAGCATTTACATCAGTATTCTTTTTATTTATTTATTTTATATTATTGTGGTTTTGTTATGGTTGTTCATCAAGCTCAATGCTTAGCACTTTTTGCTGTTTGAATGTGCTACAAAAACTAGTTTGATTTGTTATGAGTAAAGTAACTCAGAGCAGCATCAAATCAGCAATCTCAATAATATTGATATTTCATGTTTCACTGAGATACTACCAATCAATAGTTAAACCTGCTATGTCTTCCTCCATCACTTAGCTTAAGTTAACAATAAAAAAGTAAATAATATCACTACAACATTGTCTTGTAATAAAGTGTAATCTGTGAGACATTGTTTCTTCAAATTAGTGTAAATGAATTCACACCTTGAGGTATTGTGCCCCCCAGTCTTTAGCGAGTCCAATAACCAGTATTTCACCCACATTTTTCTTTCAATGCTGATCTGATAGGAAATGATTCAAAAATTGACCTGGCAGGTTTCCAACATCAGTCTGAGGTACATGTTCTTGACACCACTCAGAGGGGCTGAGGCATCTGTGGATAGAATGGAAAAGTAAAAATTACTTAGATATTTTTTTTTCTGATTGAGCAATGTAGAAAATCTTTGTGTCTGTGATCAAATTTCTCACAGCACAGATTTCCTCATCGAGTGAAGAACTTAACTTGATTCACTGCTTTGTTGTTGAAACAAAAAGGTCAAAACCTGAATAATTTTGTGCCAAGTGTTTGAATGGGCATAATCCCAGAAGTGTAGAAATTGTGAACAAATAGTCTTATCTAACTCGAACCCTCTCGCTTTGAATTTTCCAATCAGGTGACGAGACACTTGCGCGGATGATTTCAATGCTTCAGATATCACAGCTACTCTGAAGACAATCAAAAGCTTCTTGTTGATTTGCAGTTTTAATTCTATTCCAGCAAGATAATTTTAGGACTTAAGCATGTGCCTGATTGCCATCTGGTTGAAAGGTTTTGTCTTAAGATGCTGCCAGTTATCTGCGCAAGAAAGTTATCACCAAGAAAAATATTACATTTACTCAGCCTATCTTTGAGGGATGTAAATATGAAGCACTTACTGAACAAAACAAACATGATTGATTTCACCTACTATTCTGTTAAAGAGGGGAGTGTGCATAATTAGCACGTTTTTCCTTCTGTTTATTCAAAGGAGCTTTTTTCAACCCTGCATCCACTCCCACTCAACACAACTCATCTCAAATAAATGGAGACGAAATGCAACAAAAGTGCCTGAGAGGAAGCTCCCACGCTTAGACCAAGACGTTGAATTAACTGTGGAGTTCTCCTTGATGCAAAGTAATGGCACTGACATTATTACTGCCATAGATCTTTGTGTAACAGATGTAATATCACTCCAATCAAATGCATAAATACATAGCACCTTTCAATTTTTTCCTCAACAGCTGAAAAACTGCTCCACTTAACTAAAGACAGAAATATGACTCAAGAGTAGCTGATAAGAACCAAACTTTAAAAAACAACAACATGAAAGAAGGCTAACTTAGTTACCAAGCTGGTATCAGGTGCCACTTGGATGATAAACTGGTAAGAAGGCATCACACAGCGTTGCAGCACCAGTCTGCTCATGTCTCCATCCTCTGTTACTGGTTCTGGGGGCAGAGTGAATCCATCTTCAATGTGCTCTTCAGTCATGTTTAGAAACTGTCAGGGAAAAGACATGCAATTAAACTCAAGCCACAATGCTTTAAGGTACACAGTAGGCATTCTTGGCTCCAGGCACAGAAATGGAACAACAACAAGCCAAAGCAAAAGACAGAAGAATCAGGGGACAGTGTTGACACACTTTTATAACTGTACTTTGACGAAAATCTTTGCACTATTTTCCATGCTGAAAATCTTACAGACTTCCCAGACACAGAGTTTTATCCTGATGTAGTCCAGACACCACTGCTCTTTTAACTACAAAAAGTGAAACAAGTCTAATTCAAATCAGCTCTGAACAACAGCAGGAGTTATATCAGAGCTAATTTTCATTTAGAGGACAGAACTGTATTATTAAGTCTGAGTGTTTTATGATACAAGCGGGCAAAACTGAAGGGATCACGACACATACTTCATTATGTGTTAGTGTCATTTTCAATGCAGTTTATAAAATCAATGCCAAACCAGGTAAAGCTCTGCCATGAACAGCTGTCAAGTTGAATTAATTAATCATACCCATCAATAGACCTCATTACCAGCCAACATCAGGAAATAGTTCCCATAGTTACTATTTAGTTTGCCAAGGCAGTAGACCTATAACTACTGATCAAGGTTTTACAGTGGTAACAAGCGGTTACCTCTCGGACAACTTATATATTTAACAGAGCCCTAGAGCAGAGTAGGGATATTGCACAAAGTCTCCAAGAAAAGTCTGTGAGATGTAAAGGAAATGTACTTCTTTAGAGGATCAACAATAATAAGTTTCGCAAAATCTCAAAAGGTACTTATAACGTAGTATGAAGACTTAGATAAAATCCTTAAGGGGGGTGGGGGTAACTTGTGTATTTTAGGAAGCCCTCTGACCCAGGTGATCAGTTTATTACCATTAACCTGTGAGGTCAAGACAAATCTCACAACTGAGTGACAATTATGACATTGTGACATTTACAGTGTTTTAGTCGATGCAATATAAGATATATTAAGTACATATAAATGCACAAATATGAATCAATGTTTGGTTTTGTTCATATCACACACAAGCACTTATCTCTACAGTCTATATCCATCAGCTCTGCACTGAAGTACAACAATAACTTACTCAAACCATTTCTAGTTTCAAGATGTTAGAAAGCTTGTTTCTTTCAAAGAAATGATAATGATAAAGAGAAGAATAAAAAGACAAGATAAAACTCTGTCCCTGCCACCTAAAATCAATGTATGACAAAGTATCCTAAAAAACAAAGTGTATCTATTAGTGGTAAAACAGTTGTACATCATTGGCAATTTTTCCAGTGTTGTGATGTAGATTTTTTGATGTCAAACAGTTGCTGAATCACAATGATGCCCTGTTACCTGAGCTGAACCGTGTGACCCTGACAGAGCTACAAAGTCAGGCAGACAAAAACAACTAACACTCACATCATCCATCCTCCATAGGTCACCACTGAAGCCTTCAGTCTGGCCATAAGTGATTGCATTCTTTAGGAAATCAGTCCCACTGCCATTATCCTGAGCAGAAGAAAATGACACAAATCAGCATTTAAAAAGAAGTGGAGGTGCTGTCCTTTGATGACACAAGGCTTTTTTTTTTTTAAGTCAACAGAGTCTTGATAAAAGCAGTTCTCACACTATCAGCATCCTGCAGAACTGCAACGAGCAACCTAATATATTCAGTGGCTGCCTTAAGTGTGTCCACTTTACTTGGTTTCCGATCTGGTCGCATCAGTGGAACCATGCGCTTTAACCGGGAGAACATGGTGTTCAAGTTCCTGATCTGCACAGGGGAAAAAAAAAACATCTTTATTGTCAGCAGTGTGGGCAATTTACTCAACCTTACCTTGACAGTGTTCAGTTGATAGTGTTGACCAAATCAAGCAAGGTCATTAGACAATATAGACTCCTGACTATTCAGAAGACTCATCTCTCCACACAGTACACCAGTTGAGCTGTCACTATACTGTCCAAACACCAAGTCAAATCTTCAATGCAGACGGTCTCTGTTTAACTACAATGAGTTATATAACTATTAGGGCAGGAGTATAAAATGTAGAAGACAATGTATTGTTTCTCAGGTGCTACATGAGCAATTTTTAGAATAATCTTGCTGTGCTGTTCTCTACACTTACATTGTGTAATTTCATCACAGCTAGATGAGCCCATTGTCCTGTTTCCCAGCCTACAATCTTAACAGATGTAAAAGAAAAACAACATAAAGACCTCTTCCTCATAACTTCTCTGTTGGAAATGTGTTCTCACTCATCCAGTCCTGTAACCCTGCCAAAGCGCATAGTGAGCACTGGTTCGTGATCACTCATCCAGTCCTGTAACCCTGCCAAAGCGCATAGTGAGCACTGGTTCGTGATCATATCTGTTTTCAGCTGTTACAACATCCCTCACTGGCCCTACATGTCTCGTTCTTAAGGCTGGATTATTTTTCAACGATACACTGCCAATCTTAATTTTTGCATCTCCAATGACCAACTGGTAGTAAAAGAAACATGCTTACAGTAATTTACCAAGTCTGTCAGGAAGCCATGCCACATTGTCAACAGGCAAGGGTTGAAATTATTATCAGAAGTCTATTAAGGATGTACTGTAACTCCATCAGGTGAATTTTATTTTAAAGGCATGTGTGAAATCAGGCTGTCCCTAGCACAGTATATTTTTTAGGGAATTAACAACAGAATCAAGTAGATTAGTTTGGTAAAACATAACACCACACCAACTTCAAGCATGACTTTGACACTACAAGTCTTCAAAACAACCATCTTCACAAAGACCTGTCCCTGAATGCAACACCAGTTTCCTGCTATGAAGTTGGTATCTCATGTAATTTTATTTTTTCTAATTATTAGGGTGTACAAAAATACGACATTATACACACATTTTCAAAATACAGCCAGGTTTAAAACTAATGGGGATAATTCAACCATCGTTAAGAGTTCAGACTTCAGTCTTCAAGGTAGGGTGTGCTAGGATTACTACACAAAATTGTTTCTAAATCAAGTGTTTTTTTTGTATATCATTATTAAAGTATTATATTTTTCAGCTTCAGATACATGTGTCAGTTTTTCCTTTTGCCTAAACTATGTAACGTACATTTTGATCCACACCTCTAAATAATCAGCTGAAGCACCGTATTGTTGAAGTTACTATTTTTTCTAAAGAAATTCCATATTGTTAATTATGTTTTGTAAAACAAGATGGTTTATTAAATGTGCACATTTTCAGGATACATGATTACCTTCTTCACCAAAAGCAAGGAAAACATTTGGGGTTGTCTTATTTTATGATGCTGTCATTTTACCCATTGGAGATAAAGTTGGGGTGTGTCTACCCTGAAGTAAAATGAGTCTGACACCCTTTGGTATGGCCAAGTAGAGAAAGAAACTGAAAGTTTATGTTGTTTGTTTCTGCTTGTGCTCTCACAGAATGCCACCCCAGCAAAAGTGCCCTTAACACACTGACCTTCAAATGCCACTTAAAGGCTCTGTTGACAACATACTGAAGCAGTGGCTATAAGTCACGAGCTCTAACAACCATGAGCTAAAGTGTTAAAATTCGAGTCCCTTACTTCCATAGACTCTGCTCAGCGAAGCACCCTCCTCCTGTCAAACAGCTTTTTCTAACCTTGGGTAATAAAATCTTTTATCAACACTCACTCTCAGCCGCTCCTTGGCGTTTACTAGTTCCCTTTTTTTCACGGTAACATGGAAATCCTCGGCGACAAAGAACAAGCCGTCTTTGCCTCGTTTGAACTTTTCCACGTTGCTGTACACAGGGAGAGCAGACTCGCCTGTCAGCTGCTTCAGTATATCGCTCATTAATTCCTCCGCTGGTACCTTCATATTGGTACATATGTTGGACTTTGACGCTTCTTCCTTTGTTACATTGTTCATGTAAACCCGAGTTTTATCATGTAGTCGTGTGAAGTCGAAGATAGGCTCCACGAACCGGGGACGCACACCTGTGCTGAGAGTCTAATTAGGTTCGTCTGGAGCTGCCAGTCAAACCTGCACTCTACCCCCCACCACACACACACACACACACACACACACACACACACACACACACACACACACACACACACACACACACACACCACACACACACACACACACACACACACACACACACACACACACACACACACACACACACACACACACACACACACACTAAAACATAGTCATGAAAGAGACTTTGAGGACTTTACAAGTGATAATCCGATAATCCTCATTGCAAAATTGGTTATTTCTAAATGCTGATTCTAAGCTTCCCATTTGACACTGGATGAGTTGGATGGGGACCAGATTGATTTAAGGCACACTGAAGTCTCCATGACAATGCCACGCCAGCTGACATATTTTAGCAGTAAGAAGAGACATCTGTGTTTTTCTTTGCTGAAAGCAATTTTGCAGATATATTTAGAAGTAATAGCAGACAATGGAGCTTGACTGTGTGACAAAAGGGGGACAGAAGAGCAGTACAAAGCTAAACTGGAGAGTGATAGAGTAAACAGACTGAAGGCTAAAGGCTAAAACAAGGGCTTACGGTCAAAACACAGGCTATAAGTTGAAACACCTGCTAAAGACTTGAACACAGGTAAAGCTGTTTTTGACAGTGTTCATTCCAACCCACATGCAGCAGTTTTACTGCAGTAATCTGTTCAAACCTAGAGTCTGGCAATACACTGATGACAAGGTTACGTTTGCTCTGCTTGATAGATGAGCACTGGTAGGTCCAGGTTTCACTAGCATACCAAAACAGAGCACCAGACAATAATTCTACATGTAGCTGGCAACTAAACTACAGTGCAAACCAAAAAAGTATGCTTTTTGTTATGTTTCAAACAACAGCGTTAGGAATCTGTGGATGAATACATAAAACTTCATCCGTTGGCATGGTGTTGTCAGAGACTTTGGCATGTCATAAATCAATACAGTTCAGTATTACCCACAGTCCTGATCAGGAAGCCAGGAATTAGTTTTTAGAAATAACATATTTTAGCGCTGATAACCTCATTTCAAATTGGTAATTATTTTCAGATATATATCTAGAGATTAGACTTCTTTAAGATCATGTAGAAAGTCCCCACAATGTCTTAAACTGCTTGAATTTATTTTATTTTTTTTTAAGTGTAACAAAATAAAAAATTTGGGTGCTGTACCTTTTTTGACCTGAATGATCTTGATTTAGAGAATTTCAAATGTCATTTGCACCTTTGCTATAACATGCTACACAATTGTGCTTCATCACGTCAGTGTCCCGCGGGCTTTGCAGACGAAGCGGAACTCGTGGCCTCACCTTTTCTTCAGCCAATCCGCGCCGTCATCCTTCAATGACGTCAGAGAACTGCCAACTTCAGGAAGCAGAAAGAGTTAGTGCGACTTTCTGTTTAACTTTGGTATTAATTCGACATTTTTAACACGACGAACTGTTTGGAAGTCGAAGTATCTCTGTTTAATACACTGTAAAAGCTGTTTTTTTGTCGTCAAACATTGTGCTGGCTTTCCGCGGCAGGACGAAGAGGACACAAAGTTTCCACACATCACAACATTAAGATGTCAGCCTCGAGTTTACTGGCGAACTACTGCTCGGAAAACCACGATGACCAAACACAGAAAGTAAGTATCAGAGAAAAAGTACCTGGAGTTAGTGTGGGGGAGTTTTCAGAGTGTGCTTACAGATGTTCTGGTGAGAAAGTGATAATCGAGGTCAAACAGGTTGCACGGCTCCTGGGTTAGCAAACATGACTCTGAGGGGAAATACTCCCATTATCCTCCTGTATTTACCGTCACCTGTGTGTGTGTGTGTGTGTGTGTGTGTGTGTGTGTGTGTGTGTGTGTGTCTGTGTCTGTGTGTCTGTGTCTGTGTGTGTGTGTCTGTGTGTGTGTGTCCAGACCAGAGATCCGATGAAAGCTTTACGATGCTGTTTTCACACAGTTTATGATTGAGAAAGCTGCTTCAGTTTCAGGGACCTGGCTGTCAAATACTGTCACTTAAACAAAACCGGCTAACCAGGACTTATAAAGCTAATCTAATGTCTTATCAATGTGTACATCTCATTGTAGCAGAGCAGCAGTGCATTTTCTGTCACTAAGACAATTTGAATCTTTCCCAACACTCAATTTAACTTTCTATTGCTGTTGAATTTGTTACGAGTACACTCTCCTCATTTCCATTTGAATAAAGCTGCAGTGGGTTTATCCTGATGTTGAACTTTACTTGCTTCTTACTCCTCTTTGATATTTCATTTTATAATTTCACTGGTGGGCAGGTGGAATGACAGATTTTCTCCCCTCAAACCATTTATTCAAAACAACTTCAACTGCTACTGCTACACACACCAAGTAAATAGGCTTTTGAAGAAATGCACATTTTAGTTATGAATGGATACTGAATTCAGTCTGCAGTCGTTAATCAGAGAGCACTGAGGAAGACTTCATTATCAATAAACAGACAAAAAGTAAGATTGAATGGGTCTCATTGAGTGATGAACATGCCATTATTGGGTTGTAATATAGCAGGATCCCCCAATTATCATCTATTTTCATAGGGGTTTTGGTCTCAAATGTCATTTGAAGTGGCATCGAAAAGGTCTTAAAAAGTCTTAAATTTGACTTGCCGAAACCTGCAGGTACCCTGTAAAAAGCCAGAAATGTTTGCATTTTGTAATGTTTAACTAAACAGGAAGCATAAAAAGAGCAGAATGAGAAGTGTCATCAATTGAGCTCATGATCACATCAGTTGATTTAAAAAAAAAAAAAAAGTACCCAGGGCAAAAGGAAAAATCTACAAAGAAGACAAGCTTGTGGAATAATTAACTCGTATCATGTATCTTCAGAAATTGCATTTGATCACTTGAGCTTCTGTGTGATCTAATGTCTATGAAATCATGCTTTTCTTTGTTTTATCCAAGTAGAAATGATGCACTCTTTCTTACAATATGGTCAAATCTAAAACACATACAAACTTCTAGAAACCTGTTGATCAACTTAATCACAGGTTCAACTTGCCCCTTAACTGTCCCATAATCTGCATCTCTGTACTTGTTTGTTCAGTTGTGGGCAGACTGATTTGGCGATTGTCACTTCATAGTGTTTGTTATGAAACTTACCCAGTCCTGTGTCCCACCCTGGTCGCGACCTGCAGGATGTTTTGACAGATTTGCTTCAGAGTTGAAATCCCATCGATTTGTCTATTTGTTTAAGATGGCTGCAGAAGCCAAAAAAATCTCCATGTTGCCTTGTGTCACATTTCCCATCTTCTTGAATATGTACCGATGTTGTATGGTTTGATGAAATTGTGTGATTGCAACTGTTCTGGGTTGTCTCGATGAAGTAACTAACTGTGCAAGTTTTGGCACAGAATTTCTTGAATTTCTAGTGTCATAATTAGGGCTGCATATCATGATTATTTTAGTTTTCCATTACACTGAAAAGCATTTGTACAGTTAATAGGTTTAATGGGGAAAACAAGTCCTATCAGTTAATGGAAAAATTGAACATCTTTACAAAAAAGTCTGACAACCGTTCAAAAATAACAGGTTTTGGCATAAATCCCAGAGTTCTTGTGGAAAAAATACTGAATTACAAATAATTTTGAATAGCTAAGTTGCAGACTGTTCTCAATGGTATGAGCAAAGTAATAGAAATCATACTATATGACATCAGATTCAGATCAGAGAGGGCTAAAAAGTGCAGAAATGTGTCCTCAATTTTTTCACTTTGAGGTGTATCAGTACATCCCCCTTCACCCTTATGCTAGCGTTAGTTTAATTAATTTGTTTTTGTCTACTTTTTTGTTTCTGTGTTTTTTCCTCACCTGCTGGTTCTTCTCTCTTGCCATGCTCGTCTGGTTACATGTGATGTATACAGCTCTGCAGCCCAGCGAGTTATACAATCTACACACCAGTCAAGGGGGTGACAGAAATGTACCTTTGATTAGTTGCCATCAGTGAACTAAATCAGACTACATTAAAATAAATCAAATTACAAAAAGAGGAAGACAAACTGAAGAAGTGGTTCAGTAATTTGTTGATTATGAAAAACATCATCAACACTCTTGTTATTTGATTTTTTTGGTTTGTCAATGCTGCCCTTATCATTATAACTGAGGCCAATGTATGTGACTTTTTCCTCTTTTGTGCCAATAGGTTACACATCCTTTCTCTTTTTGCTTCAGATTGTCAAAGGAAGTAAGAGCTTTCATGTCTGAATTCTATATAGGATTACATACAGAGACACTTATAAGTTGTCATTGTGTATTAGAGTGTAAAAGTAGACATATGGAGAAGTAGACAAGCTTCATCCCTGTGTTGCTGCAGACCATGATCTGTATTTGTGAGATTAGTGAATGATTCCTTTATTCCTTTATTAAGCTCCGCATTGGTTGGCAGTAAAGCAGTAGCTTCTCTTTCTGTCGTCCACACATTTACAACTCTGCGTTCAAAGCCCTGAGCTCCAAGGCAGCATCAAATACAGCTCAGTTTGGACCAAAAATATCCTTAGGAGTGGGCTTGTGTCACTCAGCAGTACAAACAAAGCTGCTTTTAAGCAAACAAAAATGTTTTGTTTACATTTCAGGTGTCCCTTAAAGATCATCTGTTACCATGCAAACTGTGAGCAACATTGGTTGGATATCAAAGTGTGCACTTACCCTTCAAAGATTTGAGATGAAAATTGTGTTTCCTTACTGTAGAATCTTTACACTTAAATGATATGTTAATTTATTCCTGGGAATTGAAAAGCATTGAGCGTTTATCAATTTATATACTGCTGCTCCTGTATGTTTTATTCTTCCATAGCTCCCCACTAATGATTTATTCTATTCTAAACTATTTCAGGTGGACAAATATCTGCCTCATCTTCAGCTGTCAGTTGAGACTATCATGGATGTGTCGGTAAGATTTCGACGAGAGATGGACAAAGGCCTGTGCAGAGACACCAATCCTGCAGCTGCTGTCAAGATGCTTCCCACATTTGTGCGCTCCACTCCTGATGGATCAGGTAAGGTGCAGGTCACCCTATGTGGATGCTGAAATCTTGACCTGCTGTGTTTTTACAGCAACACTGAATGGACAAACCAGTAAGAGCAACACATGATTCTGTGTGTAGTGGTTTGCCAGAGGTGCAACAGCAAGAAGAAAAGTTGAGCCAACAAGATTTTGTATCAGCCGACATATTCTATGATAAGCAAAAAGTAGAGGATCATACTTCTTTTTCCTCACTGGAGCATTAGATATCACTAAATGTTTCTCTTTTTCAAAATATACCTTTAAAGGGTCTCAACCAAATTATGTTTGCACTCCCAAAAGCAGACAACAATTATTATCTTTCTACACTCAAACCACTGCTCCTCTTCCTCAGGTACAGAAACACACGATAAAAGGAAAAAAGCATGCTGGGATTAGATAGAGCTGGAAATATTTATTGACAATATAATCACCAAAAAATAGATGTCAGATCATAAAATGTTTCACTTGTTTCGAGTGCTGAAGCTTTTCTTTAAACTTTGTACAGAATATACAGAAAGCTTTCGAGGGCATTCCTTGTGGCAATTTGGAACTGGAAAAAAACAAAAATATGTCAATTTGATTTGTGACATTTCTCATCATTTAATGAGCCATTCAGTTGGAATGAATAACAGGCAAATTGTCATAACTAATTGCTGGATGCAATCCTGCCTCGGACTAAATTCAGCATTTTCCTGAGGTTTCAGCAATTCTATTTGATGGCTTGAAATTGGCAAGCAAGCCAAAGACAAAGATAAACCAGTTTCAAGCTGCTCATTATTTATGTTAATGCAATGGAGATCATCTTTATCAAATATTTTACAGGATGAGCTCTCAAAATGCTAAACGTTAACATCTGCTCGTTTTTCCTTTTTTATCCTAGAGCAAGGTGAATTTTTGGCCCTCGACCTTGGTGGATCCACCTTCAGAGTGCTCCTGGTCAAAGTTAGAGCTAGTGGCAAGCAAGAGGTGGAGATGAAAGATGAGATCTATGCCATTCCTGAAAATCTAATGAGAGGCAGCGGGTCAGAGGTAAGAGTGTTTTACTTTATCCCTGCAGAAACAGTGAGGTACATTTGGTCAACTGTTTTTTTTACTCTGAGATTCAACAGCTCCAACATGAAGATGATGTTCAACATACACAGCCAATTCCACATACAGTAAAGCCTCTAATTTTCTGCTGTTTTTTAATCAAACTATCTCTCCGTCTTGTGTTTCCCCTGAAGCTTTTTGATCATATCGCTGATTGTCTGGCTGACTTCATGGAGAAGTTAGGAATAAAGGAGAAAAGGCTTCCTCTTGGTTTCACCTTCTCTTTTCCCATTCAGCAGACAAAGTTAGATGAGGTGAGTGAAAGCCAATCACACTTTATTTTCATGTAAACCTCTTGTGTTATCAGTGGTTATGACAAAGAATTTCTTCGAAGAAATCCTAGTGCGCCTTTTTTTTAAAGCCTAATCCAAAAAATTAAAAAAGTTGCTTAGTTGCAGGTGAATTCTAAAAGTGGTGCAACTTTATTTGTTGATTCCATGAGCTCACAACATGAGTCTGTGACCACTCTGACTAACATTACTGATTGACTAATGCAACAATTCCCTGCTGTCCAAATAACTAACTGTTATTCAGTAAGACGATAAACAAGATAGTTTGACCACTTGTGTGTGATGAGCTGGAGTCAATCCAGATGAGTGCTTTACAAAGTGGCCTCTGCCATTGGAGTGTGAATGTGAATAAATGTGCTATAGTCACATGATGATTGGAATGCTAAGTACAGTCCATTTACCAGGAACCATTGATCTGCTGTTGTTTTCACTTACTGTATCTATACGTTCAAGTGATATTTTTATACCCGCATATACACCGACATGTATGGCGAAGAAAAAGGCAGCTAGCTTTTCCAGAAAGAAGAAAAATGACTCAAACCAGATTATTTCTTTGTTTTAATGATATCTCTTGGCAATAAATCTTATACTGCTGTACGTTCTTTTTCATTCCCTTTGAATGGAGCCACATTTGCAAGGAAATGGGGTGAGTGTGGAATGAGGAATGTGGGATGAGCAGCGGAGCTTGTGGGGTTGCTACCATGAAAAATTTGCTAAATCCTCTCTGCCAATGCCAAACAGCTGATTCTGCCATTGACTCTTATTTGATGTTGTTTGATTGATTTGATGGTTGAAGTCTGAAGAAACATTATGTATTGGCAATTCAAAAATGTACTTTAAGTTGGTGCAAACAACATCACAGCCTTATCATCTTTAACTTTGTCCTGCAACCAAGTAACATCCCAAAAACCCTCAGGCTTCCTCCCACCAGTTCTTCATCCTCAACACTCTGTCTTTCTTCTTGGCCTTTTGTTGCGATGGTAACTGGTTCCTACTTTTGGAGGTTGCTGTGGTCTGTGCTTAGTTCTGCTTAGATTGCTATGTAATAATCTTCATCACCAGGTTGGCTGCCCTGATTGAGCTAAAATAAAATGTCTTATTCATATTTATGTCATACTACGTGTAGGGTGTGTTGATGTCATGGACCAAAACCTTTCATGCAAGTGGAGTAGAAGGGAATGATGTGGTCAGTCTCCTGAAGAAAGCCATCTCAAAACGGGGGGTAAGTGTCCACATTTCAGCTTTACCATCCATCATGTGAAACCATTTTTCCATGACCGAAAATGTTTTCTCCTTTTAAGTTAATACAAAGTCATGTACAGTTGTGCCCAAAAGTTTACACCCCCCTGCAGAGTTTTTAAAATTTTGGCCTTTTCTCAGAAAATATGAATGATAACACAAAATCCTTTCTGTCACTCATGGTTAGTGGTTTTGTCCTGATAAATACACAAAAGTTAACACAAATGTGTTTGAATGTCTACTAAAGGTAACCATCCTCACCTGTGATCTATTTGCTTGTAATCAGTGTGTGCGTATGAAAAAATGAACAGGGTCATTTTTGAAATTTCTGTTGTCATTACAATGTAAAAAGAGTAAACACAGTTGTTTGTTCATAAATGTCTTCACCCAACCTCTAACCATGGGTGACAGAAATGTTTTTGTGCAATCATTCATATTTTCTGAGAAAAGGCCAAAAAACCCAGAAATTTCTGCAGGAGGGGGTGTAAACTTTATTGGCACAACTGTATCTGCAGCAAACAGACATTTTTAAATTGCCTACCCTGCAATTGTTAGACAAGTTAGACTAAGTGAATTGCCCGGAAACCGTACCAGTCCATTTTAAACCAAAGTGAATCTATAACGGAGGACACAATAGGAGCAATATAAGCTGTAGAATGCAGACCATTTGTCTGCATTGTTGCTTGATTTATCAGAGGATTCTTCATACCAGACATTTGTTGTGCCGTCTCCCCACAAGGTCTGAAAGCACAACCCTATTGTGGAGAAAGAAGGTATGACCCTGGTGACTGTTCATATTGGAGTTAGCAGGATAACTGTTTAGAAAAAGGGCCAGCAAAAGTAACTCATGATCCAAGAAAACCAAGCTGCACCCCCCCTTTTTAGTGTAACTGCGTTATTTTGCGACACGGAGCACAATACGTTGAGTGATTGCATGCAAAATGAAAAAAGCCACATATTTAATTAGGTATAATGTGATAAGAGCTTTGAATTCACTCAGGGTCTGAACGAGCGTTAAAATGTGTCTGTTTCAGTTCTCTGTTTTTAACTGACAACATTACAGATTGAAAAAGAAAGGTTTCTGTCAGTCCTCTGCCAAACCCCGCAACACTGTTAGGAAGATTATCAATGATTAACCCTCAACGGTTTTTATCATCATTTCTGTCAGGGAAAGCATGGTGCAAGTTTTAAACAAGGCTATTTATCAAAGAGTCTTTGCTTCAATTTTGCACAGTAAAGGGCAGGTGTAGCAGAGAAAGCAAATTACCTTGATCACACAGGCTACGCTCACTGCTGCAGACAGATTCTTCAAGTAAGAAAGTGCTACACTGAATTTCTATGAACCTCATGTTGACAGCTAGTTTATGGTAATATTGGCTCACTCATTATTAAAAAAAACTATGAAGGTAAAGGTTCTGCTTCACAATGCCACATATCTGGCATCTACAAAGGATAGGTTTGAAATCATTCCCTCAAGCTGTCGGAGACATTTTTTTTTCTTTCCATCTGTGATGTGTGAAGTACAACATGAGATTGTTCTCAATTGATTTTCAATGACCTTCCAGCTGTTGTCAGCCCTGGGTGCCGTCAATATGTTAGAAATTGCGCTTTGACAGGCAGCCACGTTCAGAGGGGAATGTGTCCAACAGCACAGCATCGCAGGGTGTCGTCTCTCCCAACATTCGAATAGTGTTTGTCATGTGTTTGCCTGCATGTTTCATTGTCCTAAACCACATTTAAAATAGCTGACACAGGAAGTTTGAAATGGTGCTCAGAGATGTCTCTTCTTGCCAGCTTACGTGCATCCACAATCAGGTTATTTAAAAAAAAACAAAATCAGATCTGTACCTAGAAACAACTTTGAAATGTTCAACAGCATTTCAGTAATGGACTTGCATTCAATAGCATTCATTATCTGTGAGAAGGACCAGTACATAGAACATTTGCAAATCCTGTAGCAGGTAAAATACTATGTATGAAAATTGTCATCAAAGCTCAGCTAAATCAGAAGTTTTGTGTTTGATGACACCTCTTACGTGTGAACAATCATGTATTTTTGCAGGACTTTGATATTGACATTTTAGCGGTGATCAATGACACTGTTGGAACCATGATGACCTGTGGCTATGACGATCATCTCTGTGAGATTGGCCTCATTGTGGGTGAGTCAAGTGTGATGGATACAGATATCATGGGTCAGTGTGTGTGTGTGACGTGCGACTTTTGACTCCTGATTTAACTTGAGAGTTGTCTTAATGGTAGAAGGTGGCAGCAAGGAAGCTCAGCACATTCAAGAAAGACATGAATGATCACGTTACATAAATATTTTATTTTATTTTATTTTTATGTGGATGCGAAACATTCTGTTTTTGTTTTTTTATCTCTGACTCCTCTGTGAAGGAACGGGGACGAACGCCTGTTACATGGAGCAGATGAGGAATCTTGAGCTGCTGGACGGTGATGAGGGCCGGATGTGTGTGAATACAGAATGGGGCGCTTTTGGAGATGATGGTGCCCTGGAGGATCTACGTACTGACATTGACCGAGAAATAGACGCTGGCTCTTTGAACCCTGGAAAGCAGCTGTAAGGGACTTTGAGATTATCTGCCAAGGTTTAAAATATGCTTCACATGATCATAAAGACTGGTTTTTGAACTCCATTGCTACATTTGTACATTCACCATTTCTGAGTGAAACTCTCTTTAGCATCTGCTCATGTTATTATTTACTGATAGCAGTTCATGTTGAGTTTGCATCCTTTCTCATGGTTGGTGGTGTCCTTTTCACATTTTCTTTCTGCTGGGTAACATTATCATGCTGCTCTCTTTTTGTTGTTTTTGAGCTTCAAAAAACGAGATGGCAAATGGACCATGTTTGTGAAGCTCTTACTCTCATCCTCTGGCCACTCAAAACTTGCCTGAATCTAGAAATTTAAACAAATTAAAACACCACCGGTCTCAGTGTGAGTGAGCTGAGCAGAAAGATCTCATACAAAGGTAAAGAAAAGGATGGAATGAGAACTTTAACTTGTCTGTTATTCATATTTGCACACAGGTTTGAGAAGATGATCAGCGGCTTATACATGGGGGAGATGGTGCGTCTCATCCTGGTTAAAATGGCCCAACAGAGGCTGCTGTTTCAAGGCAAGACAACAGCACAGCTCCTCACAGCAGGAAGCTTCAAAACCAGCTACATCTATACCATTGACAATGACAAGTAAGTCTATGTGTGAATCTGGAAAAACTTGATTAAAGTAAAGAAACAAGCAGAGGGTGTCTTCTCAGACTGTATGATCACTGCAAATTTACAAGATTTCAAAAAAAAAGAAAAAGGAGCTTTAGTGTTTCTTGATTGTGTTTCATTTCAACATAAAACAACCATGCAACCTGCAGTGTTTTCAGTTGCTGTTGCTTTTTTTGCATCATGAATTAGAGGCAGATTTTTTTAAACACAAAGGAAAGACTTTCAAAGCAACTATTCTGTACAAACAAAGCCTTACTTAGGGATGACTTTTGTCCTTTCCCAGCAGAGACGCAGGTCTTATGAAGGCTGAAGAGGTGCTTCAGGGTCTTGGCCTGGACCCTACATTGGAGGACTGCATTGCCACTCAGAGGGTGTGTGAAATAGTTTCTACACGCGCTGCACACCTGTGTGCTGCGTCTCTGGTGGCTGTGCTGCGGCAGATCCGGGATAACAAAGCTGCAGAGAATCTTCGCACTACCATCGGAGCAGATGGCTCTGTTTACAAGAATCATACAGAGTAAGTTTTCTTAACAACCACCTGTTCTGGTGTGTATCCTACAAACACACAAACATACGATTATAAAACCTTGGTATGTGACTTGGTTATCAGTTTGGAGTGAAAGCTCAGCCATCTGAGAAATAGATATGATATGATGAAATTTGATGTAAATATCAAATGGCCTGGTTTTGATTAGAGTCACTTAATAAAAAAAAAAAAAAGAGACTTTTTTACTACAAACAGCAGCTAGAAACAAAACATTCATCGATGTATGAACATGTTTTAATTTGTGACTTTGAATCTAAAGTTTCTTAGATGTGCTTTTCATAAGTTTTCCTTTAAGCTTTGCTTTTGATCCTGATACAAAGACTTGCCCTGCATACAAAGATGCTTTGTGTTTTTCACCTTGGTTGACCTGAGTGGGAGAGAAAGGAAAACAGATTCTTTTACATTTCCAAACATTGTTGTATCTTGTCCTCTTAGGTTTTCAAGGAGGCTCCATAAGATGGTGCGGCGTCTTGCTCCAGACTGTGATGTACGTTTCTTGACATCTCAGTGTGGCAGTGGGAAAGGTGCTGCTATGGTAACAGCAGTTGCCTATCGTCTTGCTGCACAAAATGCTGAGCGTCAGCGCATCCTTGACACCTTGCGTTTGAGCCGTGAACAACTCCTAGAGGTGAAGAATCGAATGAGTGAGGAGATGGTGCGAGGCTTGTCGAGGCAAACTCATGAGCAGTCTAGTGTCAAGATGCTTCCCACATATGTGAGATCCACACCAGATGGAACAGGTAGCAACAGGAGAGACGTAACTTCCACTTGTTAAAGAGTGGTGTCACACATTTCCTGTCAAGCTTCTGTATTTATTGGCTCCCTGTCTTTTTTTATGTTTCCCTCAGAGCATGGGGACTTTCTGGCTTTGGATCTTGGTGGCTCCAGCTTTCGAGTATTGCTTGTGCAAGTGCGAAAAGGAAAGAAACATACTGTAGACATGCACCAGAAGATCTATAGTATCCCACAGGAGACCATGCAGAGCACAGGAGAAGAGGTAAAACATCAAACTGCTCAGATATATGAGTGATAAGGGAGGAAAAAAGAAAGGTGATGCTGAAAGGAAGCACTCTTTTGGGCATAGCTGTCCTTCAACTTTGGAAACCAATTCTTCAATATTTACATGTCATGAGTCAAAATTAGCATTTAGGTTGGATACATTTCTAAAACTTGAGACACGATGCATTTTCATATTCTGCCATCTGTTGCACATATCCCTAAATTCCTCCTATATTTTCATTTATTTTGCAGCTTTTCGACCACATCGTGGACTGCATGGCTCGCTTTCTGGAGTACATGGGCATGAAAGGAGCATCCTTACCTCTGGGTTTTACTTTCTCCTTCCCTTGTCATCAAAACAGACTGGACCAGGTGATTTTTGATTTCTTCTAGCAAATGATACAAATGATACTATGTTGAATCTGTCAGTTTCAACACATTAACCTGAAACTAAAGCGTGGATGATATTTAGGCAACATTACAGCATGGCTATTCCTGTCTAGGGCGTCACACAATGGCTTATTTTTCTTCTTTTTGCGTACTTAAAATGGTTGGTAGTTTAATGGTGATGCTCTTGGAAGTAAGACTTGAATAAGTGATTCAAAAATATTCTGTAGCTTCTGTGCAACCAAAACAAGTATCACCAATGTTGGTGATCTAGCAGACAGACTGAAAACACTCCTTTTCATTCAAATGGAACAAAGGTGTTCATGCAGTCTTTGTTTTCAGTATGAGGTTTTGGTATTTTGCTTCTTCCACTCACTTTTATGTCTGTCCTTCTAGCAGTGGAGATTATGACGACTCACATAAACGTGCACACCCACCACAACCAAAATCTATGATGCATATTATTTGTACTTTGTCTCTGGAGAAGAGCAGGACATAGATGTAAGGCACAAAGAGAGTGATATTGGTGAACTGAAAGGAAAGTCTAAACATGTTGAGATTAAAATAAACATACTGATCAAAGGTTGAGGCAAAATATGCTGATCTGAAGTGCATCATGGGAACATCAGAGTGATGCATCGCCCGCTTTATAAGCACAAGCACTTATTTTTCCCTCACTTTTTCTTTTACAGACGGAGTTTATATAAGCGCACCCTGATGCAATTCATGTATCTCATAGCCCATATGATGTGGATCTAAGTCATGCTACAATAAGTAAAAAGCTGAGAATGTTGTGTATTGTAACGTAATTATATAAGATGTATGTGAATTGTCTGAACAATGTGTAATTATTTCCCACACTGCATCAGTAGATATCAGTCAAATTGCATGATTGTGCTATACAAGTATTGCACAATACTAGCTACCAGTAATGTGATATACAGCACTTTTTAAAGTAATGTCATGGGTTTTTGTTAACAGTGAGATATATGAGGATAGATGAGGAGGAAAGGGTTACTGTCATGACCTTCACCAGGTTTTTTGGCCAGTCAAATGCTGGTTTGTTGTTTGTATTTCATGAATACTATATCTACTCTCCTTTCTCTTTCAAGGGCATTCTCCTGAAGTGGACAAAGGGCTTCAAGGCCAGCGGCTGTGAGGGCCAAGATGTCATTATGTTACTTAAAGATGCTGTCCGTCGCAGAGGGGTGAGAGGGTTCTCACTTTATTTATTTGAGCCATAGTCTTTGAGTGACCCTCGAACACCATGAGTCCAACAACAGAGGTTTACAGACAGCATGTGCCCATCGCTCTCTTCATTGTGATCCATTAGAGCAATCAACTGCATGATAGTAAATACAGTGTTGAAACAGTTGGGATTGCGAGTGACACTGGTTATGTTTGTTTTCTTTAAATCATGGTTTGATTTTTGCATCACATATTTATCTGTCATCAGTGTCGCCCTGAAGTGTCTGTTCATAATTGCATTTCCTCTCTATCCCCTCCACTTCCAATCAAATCTGATTTCCTCAGGTTAAACATGGAAAATAGGAAGAAAACACACTTATTTTAGCTAGTGGGTTGTTTAGAGCCTTCAAGGGGCTTCAGGGATATATGTTTTCCACAAAAACACAGTTTTCCTGTAACTGTAGATCCAAACACTTGCAGGGGATTCAGTGCATGATGCAAGATCCAGACAAAGCCTAATTAATCCTCAGTCTGGAACATGCTCCACAAACTGGACTACAGAGCAGTGTTTACATTCATTTAAATAATCCATTACGTGTTGTGTTGAGTCAAACAGGCCTTTTCTATTCAAATGAGCTTCACAGTAATTCCTACCTAATTCATAAACACAAGCCGTTCTGAAACATAACAGGGCTGTTACCATCAGTCCTCAGGAACTGGTGTATTGTTCACTTTTGGCCCTTTTCCACTGACCCGTCCATGCCCTACTCTACTCGACTCTACTCCCCTCTACCTGGTTTGTGTTGCGTTTCCACGGGCGTGGTACTGCGTGTCAGACGCCAGTTTTTAGTACCTGCTCTACCCTGGTTCCAAGCGAGCTAAGCTGATACTAAAAGGTGACGTCGACGGACAGACAGCCACTCATTGGTCAGAGAATGTTGTCTTTGAAGCTTCTGACTCCGTACAAATCACTTACAAGAGGCAAACAAATAAGTCAGCGACGGGTTTTTAATGAAATTTAAACACGGGGACACAAAACCACACTGAATGAACACAAAATACAGCCCTAAAATACACCTTCATGATTCCTAAATAAGTTTAAAGTCCTTTTTAAATGAAAAAGAAGTAAACAGCAAAGATAGTTCGGTTAAAAGAGTCTTTTCGGTTAAATCAAAGTTCGTCGGCGCAGGAGTGATCTGTCTGCCACAAGAGTCTTTAAGCACCAATAAGTCCATTAAGGAACCAAAAAGGAAAAACAGTTCAAAGAAGAATGACTGATCAATAAAAACCTCTGGTATACCAGGCCCAAAAATCAAAAATCAAAGCAATCTCACTGGATCCAGGGACGAGTTAATGTCGGGCAGCTCCTTTGTTTTCCTCTGCGTGCAGCACATGTCTGTTGTTTTCCTCCGTTGTCATGACGCCCAACATTGAGGCGCTGTATTATTTTAATGAAATCTTTTTAATGTTTATTTTTTCCTTTAAAGACCACGGTGGCACATATTTTAGTACAAAATTATGTTTGTGACGCGTTATAGATGACATGCACGCACTTCTGTGCAGCACTTTAGCGCAGCTGTGTTATAAGATCCACGCCCACCGTGAGTCTGTAGTCAGGCTAGTGGAAAAGCTAACCAAACCGTGTAGAGCCGAGTAGAGTAGAGCCGAGCCGAGCCGAGTCGAGTAGGGCTGGAATTGTATAGTGGAAAAGCGCCATTTGAGAGCTGGTGATAACTGGAGTGTTGCTTTTCCAAACATTTGCACAGCTGTGAAGTTGTCTGAGGCTCAAACTCAGTACATACCAGCCATGCCAGTACTCAGGACAGAGAGAAGGTAGCCAAATGTCTTTGGCCACATATTTAGTTAACCCTAAATAGAACTGGAAGAATTCAGCGCCGTCAGAGTGAGACAACAAAGCACAGTTTTACACAGCACAGAAGAGCGACGTAGTTGCTCATTTCAGTCACAACCAGTTGACAAACTTAAGCTAGTTACGAAGGGCTGCAGACCTGTGGCCCTCTTTGTTCAGTTTGATTTGTGAATTAGACCCAAAGAAGGAGCAGATTGTTGGTAAAATGATGCACTCCTCTTTGTATAAGTGCACTATAATATTGCAGC
Source organism: Thalassoma bifasciatum (assembly GCA_008086565.1). NCBI lineage: Eukaryota > Metazoa > Chordata > Actinopteri > Labriformes > Labridae > Thalassoma > Thalassoma bifasciatum. The sequence continues at coordinate 998,219 of RPOG01000072.1, read as the reverse complement.
ATCTTTGCTTAAATTTATGGCTGCTCTGGAGCCTGAAGATAACCAAAATGCATCTACATAGCACTCTTGAAAAAGTTAATCCAATCTGAAAGTAACTTTTTTAACTTAAATTGACTCAAAAGAAACAAAGTCAAGTGATATCTGTGTTGGAGACAAAGCCGGAACACATTCAATCAGTGTTTGAAATATTTAGAAATTTCAAATGTAGCATCTGCTGTTAGGACTTAAAATATTTCTTTCCTGTAAAGTCTTTTTTTAGCATTTGAAGCCCTCACTCTTCAACACATCTGTGATTCAATGATTGTTATGCCAAGAATTAATTTTCTGTTGGTTTGTTGTCACTTCTTCCAGGAGTTTGACTTGAACTTTGTCGCAGTGGTCAATGACACAGTGGGGACAATGATGACATGTGGCTATGAAGACCCCAAGTGTGAAGTGGGGCTCATTGTAGGTAAGTCTGTTCACCCCTCTGATACTTTTTCTGGAGCTGGTGTCAAAAGCTCTTTGTACCTTTTGAAACTGTCAGTCAGTCACTTGAACAGTCAATCGACTGGATAGCCCCAGTTCCCCAGTGTCATCTATTAAGAGAAAGAGCAGGACGAGACCATACTCTGTCTTTGTATATGTAAAATATGACGTACATAAACCATGAGAATCTCACTGTGAACATCTTTTCTGGGGATATTCCTTTTTGATGGGGGTTAAAAAAAGAATAACAGAATGAACGAACAGATGTTTCCTTCTGTGACTGTACCTGTAAAACCTCCTCATTCAGGCACAGGGACCAACGCCTGTTACATGGAGGAAATGCAGAACATTGAGCTGGTGGCAGGTGATGAGGGCCGCATGTGTATCAACGTGGAGTGGGGAGCCTTTGGTGAAAATGGGGAGCTTGATGACATCTGCACCCAGTATGATCTCGCTGTGGATGAGAGCTCCAACTATCCTGGGAAACAAAGGTATCGGATCTGACTGATGAAATCTACAGTCACTTGTATGAATAACCAAAACCACCTCAAACAGCATCATGTGTGGACAAATATTCAATTCAAACTAACTGCTTTACATGAAATCAAAAAGGCATTTGATGATCACATACGTATTGTGATGTGAAAAAACAAATAAAATTCATTTATGAGCTGATGAACAAATGATGCCACATTAGCATCAAGGGTCCAAACATTTTATTGATTGTCATAGCTCTTTTCAAAATAACATAAAGAGGCTTTTTAGCGCAGAGAAACACACAAAAGGTTTGTATTTATTCCTGCTCCTGCTCCTGTGAGTGCATATGGCCAAATACTTACACGAATGGCCTCCACACTTCTTTAAATAACCTTTCAGAACCATTGCAGTGTGTATCTGCTCTTCTCTTTTCAATCTTCAGGTTAACATTCTCTATTGTAGAAAATCGCTACCCAGAACCCCTTAACCTAGACATGTGCATCAGTTTCAAGGATTCAAGGAGTTTTATTGTCATTCATCACATGTAAAACATGGATGGAGTGAAATTAGGTTACCCTCAGAAGACTTACATTTTTTGAAATGTCCCTTTTTATTGATCTTAATTATTTTCTAAGCCACCAAATTTTGGGTTTTCATTATCTGAAAGTCAAAATCATCAACATTTCACCAAATTAAGGCTTGAATTGATTCACTATAAGCAAAATGAGTCTTTCATACATCTAGGTTCCCATTTCTGAAATCAGTGACTAAAAATATTGAACTTTTTCATGATTTTCTAATTTTTTTAGATGAACCTGTTTATCCATGCAGAGTTTTGTTTGTGTGTTTATTTTTTAAAATCAAAAAGCCTTCTTTCTTCCATATGTATGTGGGACTAACCAAAAAATGATTTGGGAAACCAAAAAATAATGGCACAATGAAAGCACAATTGCAATCTAAAAAAATAATAATCACAATCAGATCATTTTTGGAAATCATTCAGCCTCAATTTAAGAGATGTGTGAAGCCAAAGTTGATGAAACTGACACAAGTCAAGGAAGAGTGTCCTGTTTCAAGAAGTAATCCCAGTTATTCCTTTGTTTCATTTGTTATTCCAATTTGTTTTCCATCATTTGTATTCATCCAAAAAGTTTGCTGCTGACAGTAACCACCTAATATGTGTTTTTTCTCTGAGGTACGAGAAGCTGATCAGCGGCATGTACCTTGGGGAGGTAGTGAGGAATGTACTGATGGATTACACTGCCAAGGGTTTGCTGTTCAGTGGCAAACTATCGGAGCGACTCAAGACCCGGGGAATCTTTGAGACCAAGTTCCTGTCACAGATTGAAAGGTGAGTGAAGCGTAGCCTTGGTCACTTCTGTTATTTTGTAGCAAGAAACAAAACTTGTTAGCCATCTAATTACAAAGTCAAGTGTTGCCTGAATGAAGAGCAGGCTATAGACAGAACTGCTGTGAATTTACTAGCACATATTAGCTGATTGTTATCCTTCCTCCAGCTCCTATAAGAATCAGCTTTCTGCTGCAGAAGGAGTTTTCCTACAGCTTTTGTCAAACAAACCTGAAAACTCATTAACTTTCTGTTACCTTGTGCCTTTGTGCAGGGACATATTCAAACTTTCACACTGAGGTGGCACAATGAGGCCGGTGAAGGTGGCGCCTCTCTAGATTCTAAAGAGTGAAGTCAAAGAATGAAAGGAAAAAAAAAAAAGAAAAGGGGCATAAACATAAACCTGACCTTGTACCATGTATAAATGCACCTTGTTACTTTGCACCCAGTTATTAAAACAATGAGTTTCACTAAATTGGTTCTTGCTCTGGCTTTATCAGCCTGCCCCAGTGAACGTAGATTCACATGACAGATCTCAGCTTTGTTGTCATGAAACAGACTCAGAAATCTTTACCGACTGCCTTTTTGAAAGTAACCACTGAGAATATATGTGTGAATGATTTACTTGGCATTATTTAGTCTCCTGCAGCAAACATCCTGTCATTCTTTCTCCTGTGTGTGGTCATGTTTTATTTTGGTATGGAGTACTGTCTGCAGTGTAGATTTGTTGTTGTCCATATTTCATCACCATTCACTAATTGAGTTTTGGTTACATCCTTGTTCAAGTGTATGACAGTGCGGCACATAAGCTGCACATTTTCTTCCAATACTTCTACACTGTCCCTGATCAAACAGGAGCCAGAAGAAGAACAAAAAAATAACTACTCCTTTTTTAATCACATCATTTATTGATGATTCAACATCACATTGCTAACGCCATGATTGTTTTAACATCAGATATCAAGTTCATAGTTCATAATTTCACATCACTTTGTCTTTACATTTTATCTGAAAAATATTTGAGCAGCAGTCCGTATTATCCACAGATTTTTTCTGCTTAACCTGATAAACTCAAACACAATTTGAAAAAAACACTTTCTCCTCCAGTAACTTTGTCGTTCTCATTGATCCTAAAGGGACCGTCTGGCAATGCGACAGGTCCGCTCCATCCTGCAGCACCTGGGCCTCACCAGCTCCACCTGTGACGACAGCGTCCTGGTGAAGGAGGTTTGCAGCGTGGTCGCCCGGCGGGCAGCTCAGCTCTGCGGTGCTGGTTTGGCAGCCATGGTCGACAAGATACGAATGAACCGGAACCTAAACCAGCTCTCCATTACTGTGGGAGTGGATGGCACCCTGTACAAGACACACCCTCAGTAAGATGCTGTTCTTTTCTAAGTTGTTGAACTGCTCTGCAGGTCACCACACAAAAACACTGATTCCCTCCTGGTCTTTTTTCAGTCATCTTTATCTAATGCCTTTTCCTTTTCTTTCTTATTATCATAATCAGTAAATGATTTGGGAAACACTTTACTTTATTACAGGTCTAAAAAATTTAATAAAAAATAGGTAATAATTATTATATGAGTTTTCTTTTCTTTTCATTCATTTGAAATTTTCCCTGCATTTCTTGACAGTTGGTTGAATACAAGTATGCATCTGCCAAAAACAATCACTACATTTAATTTTATGCAAGTCACAATTGATACGTAGCTGTTTTGTTCAATTTCTTTGAAATTTCTTCTGAATTTCATGGCAAGTAGTGAACATGTGATTTTAAGTTGAATCACAAATCACCACAAAATGTGTGGAGAATTGTCCATGTAATAATGTTCTGCCATTTTGAGAGAGCGGGTGATGAATAGCTGCTGATTCATTCAATACATTAGTAATATTAAGTTAAGTCCACAATTAGCTTTAGATGATTCACTAATTTTCACCTGCCAACCTTAAATTTTGGAGGAAATTTTAAAGTAACTGTACAAAACAGTGACTTTCTAATTGCGATTTGCTTACAGTTACATTTCGGACATTATCTTAAAGAAGTCACATGCTCATTTTCACCCAAATGTTGTGAAATTTAATTCTGATTAAATGTGTGGACCAGTAATGTAAAGTGTTACCACGATTTGCATTACAGTAACACCTGTTGGTTTTTAATTTTGTCACCTGCTCTGGTGTTTGTCAAGCGTCTTAACAGGTTGCTCGACCTCTTTCAGGTGTCCCACAAACCATAAACCAGTGTTTGACTAACTTGTAATTTACTATTGTTTTATGGATGCTTAAGTGAGTTTGATAACCCACATAGTGTGCAAACATTAGCTTAGCATTGGTCAGAAACCACCTCTTCTTTTTTTAAGTATTCAGACAGAATTACTGAAATTTTTAAATGTGTCAAAGAAAAAAAAACCAAGACATTTAAACTAAGAAGGAAAAGTTGGTATAAGGATAAAAACAGAACAAAAGACAAAAAAAATCATACTAAACAGGGGAATAAATTGGATGCACTGAGGCATATGAGGTACAGACAGTAAATAATGTTGCAAATTATTCCATAATAGGGAGACAATTGTAAAGAGAAGAAGAGATAATATGAACTGAATATTTACAGAGATTTTATTTCAATCTGAAGGAGCTTAAAACGAAAAGGCTTTATTTGCTTCCACTATGAACAGAGAGAAAAGCTGTGTAGAGTTTCTCAGGGGATAGAGGAGAATAGCATAAACTGCTTTAGTTAATGAAGGTCATCATGATGTAAACAGTATATGTCTATATATATGTGTGCTACATTCTTATGTAGGAGGTAAGTCAAGCTCTTCAAACATGACTGACTGATAAGGTGTGAAAAGACAATCAAGTATAGACGTACAGGGTCTTTCATAGACTACATTAAGAGGAAGAGCATCAGTATCCAGGGCAACCTGGTACATGCTGTAAGTGTTTTTATCTTACAGTGGATGGAAATACATTTCTGGAGTGGCAAGGGTAAATTTGCTGAACAATATGATAATTATGATGCTTGAATATAACTAATCATCATTATGTAAATTCAGGCAGAAGGAAGGACATTTTCAAACGGCTGAAAACCTAAGAAACAATCCACACCCCCTGGTATTGCTGCTCATAAAATGCAGTCTGTGTTTACTTAGATGATGTTTAAAAATTGTTTGGATTCTTTTTTTAAGCTTTATGGTTATTTTACGTCAGATGCCTTTATTGACGGCATCTTCAAAACAACTAGGATAAAAGAAATTCTGCTTTTGTGTCAAATAATGTAAAGTTCTGAATGTTAGAATCTCCCGGTGCATCAACTGTGCTGCTTCATTAATCACTTTTGTCTTTCCTCACTCCCAAAGTTTCTCCAGCATCATGCAGGAGACGCTCCAGGATTTGGCACCACAGTGTCAGGTCACTTTCCACAAGTCCGAGGATGGAAGCGGGAAGGGAGCAGCGCTGATCACAGCTGTGGCCTGTCGGGTCAAAAACCAAGAGCAAAACTGAACGGTTTGGACAGCGGCTGAAAGGAAGAGCCAGAGCCTGAATAAGACTGACAATCCCCTCACACCTGGGCCTGAGTTTAAATCTTTACTACTGTAGCATTCAATCCGACTTAATCTGTGTGTGACTCTTCCTCTATTTCTTTACTTTAGTACGTACATGAGTTTATCGTAGTAAATTTTGTGTTCATGGATTTGCACCTTTTGAGACGTATGACTGTTACAAGCTGTGAGGCTGTTTTGTGCACACTCCTTTTGTTTTTGCAGAAGTTCGTTCACAGCACATAAAACAACCCTTGAAAAAGGTTCGATCATAAAAGGTAGACAGGGTTTAATTGAAATTTGATGAGTTTTGTTGACACCAAACACAAAAAGTTTAACATTAATAAAAGAAAAAATTTTATCTAGACAGCACTTTTTAAAACTTTGGTCTGCAAAGTACTTCAACAGACGAGAAAAAATAACGAACACTAAAACACACAAGATCATTCTAGCCAAATTGGTAACAGACAGCTGTTTGCTTGATTATCCACCCTGAAATGAAATGTGTTACTCACCTGCAGGTTTTAGATATTCAATATATATATGTTCTTAAACTGTTTTTAGACAGGCTCAACGTTTTATCAACTCAGTGTCACATCGGTATTCCAGTCAAACTTCATGACTTGTAATGAGTGTATCTTCAGATTTTAGACATCATAATGTCACATCACAAAGTGTCATTTAACACTTGTACCGTGAGTAAGAAAAACAGTGAAAGTATTACTGGTAAGACAGCATCTACCATCTGAAAGATAAGAAAAAGAACAAGCCTGAAAATATCAGGAAACAAAAGATTCTTTATACCAAATGTTGTCTTGAGCAACCACAGGTCTTAAACCCGTTCAACTGATCAACACTGAAAGAGGAGCCAAATTTAATACATGAGGTTTTAAACTAAAAGCCACAGGTAAACCGTCCTCCTTGAGCCGGAGGTTAAGGGAAAAACGAGGGTGTTGAATCTTTTATTTTGATCTGTTGTTTGTTTGTTTGTATTTATTTTTCTCTCTCATGTATTTAAATTGAAGTGCATAAAGAAGCAGTTGTTGATGAGCTATGATATCCAGTAGTTCTGCATCTGTCTTTACAGGAATCTCTGATAGTTACTGAATCAAAGAAAAATGTAAAAAAAAAATCTGTCAAAACCATAAACTTGAGTCTTCAGTTTAAAAGTCACCACCAGGTAGTTTTTTCTTCTGTTCATAAATACCACAGCTTTTTCAGTGTAGTGTCCAATATGGGCCGCTTGGTAAATTTAAACTGACACTCTTTGCTCATTAAGTACATCTCCTATTTAAATTGGTTGTTGTTTCTTTCTGCTCTTTTTTCTTTGTAGATGTGAGCAACTTGCTGTTTTATGATGACTGAACATTTATAGGGATCTGCTGTCTGAACAATATCATCAAGCAAAAACATTCACAACTTGATCCTGAGATGCTGCTTGTCTTCATTTGTCACTGTTGGTTTTATTTAGCAAGGCTCATAACTTTTTACATGAGGGCTATAGCTTTAAATTAAACAAAGAGAGTGACTGAGATCAGCCAGTCATTACAAATGGTTTTTAACTGTCATCAGTTCTTCTCTATAACTGCAAACAAAGATAGATTGTGTGTAGAAGATGCATCACCTGTTTTATCATGTGGCAAAACAAGCAGTTAAAATGGTTTAAAATCTTTCTATCAAAAGATTGGAGATGTCCTGCTCGTGGTTCCTTTATTTCAGCAGCAGATTTCAGTGTTTGACAGTATATCAGCAGAAGCAGAGAACAATTCACATTCATGAAACTAGAAGCCCTCTTGCTGCCCCAATTAGCTGTTTTTGAGAAAAGCTTTCAGGTGGTTAAGAGTGAAGGAGTACTAAATTTTGACATCATACAGTATCACACATAGCTTTTTAAAACACTTCTCCACAGCTTTTTTTTTTTTTTTTAATGAATTTAACTAAGTTTCAATCACAAGTTTTTAAATGTTCCAACATCATTCCGTCATTTAATCCCTAAAACATGAACACACTCCCCTATGATGACTTTTTGACAGGAAATGTAAAAACCTCTCAGATCATACTGGCCTACCAAAACTAAAAGAAAGGTTTATATACAGTATGCATTTTGCTTTGATCATTATTTGTCTCATTTAGTAATAAATTAAGTCAATTAAGTAATGAATGAACATCAAATCAACTGAATCTTGTGTTACCCTATCGTGTAAAGATGTTCAAACATACAGATCCAAACAAACAAATTCAAACATACCCATTAATTGCGAATGATGTCATAAAAACGAAAACAAGAGCAAGAAGTACACGGAAGGAAAATATTAATGCAACATTTTCTTTTTGCTCCCATTTTTCATGAGCTGAACTCAAAGATCTAAGACTCTTCCCATATTCACAAAAGGCCCACTTCTCTCAAATATTGCCCCCAAAATTTGTCTAAATCTTACTCAGTGAGCACTTCCCCTTTGTAGAGATAATCCATCCACCTCACAGATGTGGCGTAGCGAGATGCTGATTAGAGAGTGTGACTATTTCACAGGTGTGCCCCAGGCTGGCCACAGTCAAAGAGTTTGCCAATATGTGGTTTAGTCACACAGTTCAATGCCACAGATGAGATGTTTTCAGCTTCCAGAAGTTGTGTACAGATTCTTGCAACATGGGGCTGTGCATTATCATATTGCAACATGAGAGGATGGTCGTGCATGAAAGGCACAACAACAGGCCTCAGGCTCTTGTCCTGGTACCTCTGTGCATTCAGAGGACATCAATAAAATGCACTTTTATTTGATGTCCATAAAATGCGCCTGCACATATCAGAACCCCACTATCACCTTGGGCCACTCACAACACTGACATCAAGGAACCCACACAACAGCATACGCGCTGTTAAAACCAGGATTCATCAGCAAAGAGAACACTGCTCCAAAGTGGCATTGAATGCGAGTATTTGATAACTCAGATTGATGAAAGTAATAAACTGTAGTCAAGTGAAGACCAGGACAAGAATGCAGATGAGTGACGATTTCTTTCTATTTGTGCAGCAATTGTTTGGTAATGCAAAAGAATTGTTGCAACAGCTCTTAGTGTCTCAGACGACCCTATCTTAGCGTCCGGGCAGCACTCAGCTCACCTCCTTCTGTCCAGGGTCAAGTCACAGGATCTAAGCTTTTCAGCCTGGTGCTGAGAGCAGTCTTTGTTGTCTCTGTTGCTGAGCGTGACTCAGAGTGAGTACAAAGCTAATAATTGCAACACCAGGAGGCTTATCTTCCACTTTCACCATGTGTCTTCTAGATAAATGTGTACGATTGACATTCATATGAAGTCTTGTCATCAATGATGAAAAGGACATGCAAATGTCAGTCTGAGTCCTTTCAACTGAGCTGTCATCTTTGGCTCTAGAGGAACCTTAACTTACCCATCTGTGAGCGGTGCACATGGATACCAAGACCTTTAAGGGGCTGATTTATTTAGAAACCATCCCCACATAATCAGAAACACATACTTTGATTTGTGTAATTAGCAATTCACTTCTGATCAATTTATACCCAAAAACAGAGGAAACGGATGTTAGAAAGTTGGCAGAAAAAAGATCTCGAGTTCAAATGCAAGCAGCACAGTCATGGTGGTCCTGCACATTTACAGCTGTTGTGTAATTTATTGATAATCCATAAAGAATTTGGTCCAAGCATGTCAATATTTCTAGTTATCCAGGTCATGGTAATTCTAATCTTAATCCAGTAAAGGCAACTGGACTTGGACTGGACTTCTTGAGGACATTTCACCTCTCCTCTGAGAAACTTCTTAAAGTCTGACGGACCATTGGACAGAGGATCCACTCAGAAGGAGAGACTGCAGATAATGAACGTGTTCAATACTTGAATTTTAAGTTCCGTTCTAGTTGATTTCTGGCAACGGCATGAATGTTTATATTAAGTTTCATCCAAAATTTTCCATAACAGTACGGACAAAGGGAAGAGTTTAATGAAATTTGCTACTGCAATGGATGAACCAGCTGAGTAATAACTAACAGCCACTGAGCATGATCAAATCTGTCCCGTTCAGTTTCCTACTCTTGTCACTCACTTTTATTACTTTTGTTTTCACCCAAGTCATTTTTTGCTATGCGAGATTTGGGATGTTTAGCCTGAAAAACCAGATTCTCCGCAGAAGAATCAATTATTATGTGGTCCGTCCCGAAGTGCACACCAAACACGACAAGATTAGAGAGAGACAGAGATCAGGAAATATCTGTTTTTTGTTATTGCCAGCAGTGTGGTCATTAAATCAGTGAAGATTTAAAGAATCCTGTAGTGTGGGCCAGCCACTCATTTACACTGTTGAATAAAGACAAGAGAGTCAGACACTGCTAGTTTATTTGAGGTTGCAGCTGAGGAGATAAAAGTTTTTCTTTTCTTCAAAGCGTCTTCCATACATTGCATATGAAATCATAGAGCTATGCAGCAAAATTAAGGAGAATCACTTAAGTGGCTCTTAATGAGCCCGTACCAGCCAGACTCATTTGTAAACAAATACCAAATAACATCATATCAAAACAACAATAACAACAACAACACTGACAGAGTAAAAGTTTTGCTTTCTTTCAGATTCTCCTGAGGCGTCACCTTCATCAATGTTGATATTTAAAGCACTTCTTTTGATTGCACTCATATGTTTATCTGACAGAATTAAAATCCAAACAAACTCACATTGAAGAGGAGAGGATCACAACGACAAAGCTTCACACATTGACAAGACCACAACCAAAGAACAAGTTACACTACAGCAGTTACTGCAGGCAGCAGCAAAAACACCAACCAGAACGCCGGACAACAAGTGTCTGTTACAAACATATACATTCGGATAAAGCCAGCTTTGATTATCTGCCATCCATTGGTTGTGAGAAAGAATCAATGAGGTCATTCAAAATGGACATTTTTGCACCTTTTTACTCTCCAGTGCAAAAAAAATCCACATTATCTAGACCATGAAAAGGTTTTGCTGATTTGATTCTTTTGCCTCTATGTCACAGTTTGAACACAAAAATCTATTCAGTTCACAAAACAATGTTTTTGACACAACCAAAGATGGAGCATGAAGATTTACTCACACATATAAACAATACATTAAAGCTTCATAGTTTGACATTTAGGAGCAGATCATGTACACCCTGCTCCTTCAAAGAAAGAAGAATATACATTAATAACTCTGACACAAATATATTTTAAGTACCAACTGTCACCAAAAGGCACCGAACTGCAGAAAAAAGACCTGAGGCTGCACACCAACTACTTTCAGGGTCAATTCTACTGATAATTTACTTCACATTTGCAATAAAAATATTAAAATTTATGTATTTTATGCCTTCAAATACTGGGGAAAGAAATAATTATAAACACTCAAAAAACTGGAATTAGATTCCTCTAAATTTTTACCAACACTGCTTTGTAGTTTTGTGGTTGCACCCAGAGTTCATTCACCATCAAGTACCCTATATTTCTTTTTTGTTTTTGGGTGTGTGTGTCTGTCTGAAACGCTCAAGGCTAAACCACACTTTTTATTTTATAACTCCAATGCTGTGTTTCTTGAGTATTACTATATCATAATGTTTATTTCTTCATTCATTTGTAGGTTTATTTTCCTCACATTCATGTGTATTGATTATTATATTATACATTCATTTAGCCCAAATTGGCCTGTTTTATAGAAATGAGCAGAGTTGGAAACAAACAAACAAAGGTTAGCACATTTACATTAGCACAAACAGGTGCAGGTAGTAAGAGTAACATTTTTTTTTTAATTGAACTCCATGCAGTAGAAAGCACAAAGTGCAGATCTGTGCAGTGAGCATAGAGGGCTTATCTTACATTGCAGGTCTAAGTGCTAAGGTTTTTCAGGTGGTAGTGAAAATCATTGTTATAAACCCATGATAGGTCGCTACTTTAGAATTAAAAAAAAAAGAAAAAAAGTGTTGCAGACTTGTATCAATACAGACGGTTTAGGAGACCCACCTCACTCTCAGATGTAGCACAAGTGTTCATTCAGTGGGTGTGACGCATGTAGGGGTCTAGGTAAGATCAGAGTTGTACCACCTATTTGTTCTCACCATCTGATCTACCACTGTGACTTTAAGTGTAGATCTTCCTTCATTCTTATAAATGAAATTAAGAATTAAATGTTGCTTGTGCTTCTTGATGACCATACCGTAGATGAAAAACATTTCACCTGACACTGAAGCTTTTCACCTCTTTAGGATCTGTCTCAATCACAGCTAGCTTGTTAAAAGAACTTGTTACAGCTTGGTGTTACTTCTCAGTGTGACAATCTGATAATTATGCCTGTCTCATCATGTGTTTGTTAGGCAAGATATAGGGTGGTTGAGAACATTGTCTTCCAGCAGTTCTTTATAGATTCATAAATCAAATGTTGGCGACACATTTTAAAAGGCTTCCAGAAGAACTGTACGAAGACATATGAGTTTATCTCCACATCAGGACAGTAACACATTTTGATCTCACTGTGTCACTATGGGGCACTGTATACCTCAGTACTGGTGTGTCAGTATTAGGACTGGGCGACTATGGCAAAAATCAAAATCATGATTAACTGAATCCTTTACCTTGATTTGGTCAATGCACAATTATCCCACTCTCAACACAGTGACATGATTATTCTTTTTTTCCCCTGATGTTTTTCTTTCACTAATTGGTTCTTATGTCTGACTGACATAAATGAAATGGTTATCTTTAACATTAGGTGGAATATTAGGATTTAAATCATATTTATTGTATGACAGCACACTATATAGTGCAGAGTTTACCTTTAAAATGAATTTGTATCCTGATGAAAAAAGATGCCCATCCACAGTAGCTACTCTGAAACCAAACAGACTGGGTGAATAATAGATCAAATGCACCCTTCCAACCACTGTGTTTATAAAGCAGCTGACAGCTCTCAGTGAATCAGTCTGAAGACAAACAATGAATACGTATCTCCTGCACGTTCGTCCCTTCAGAATTAAACTTAGCAACTTGAAACAAACAGCCACCCATTAGAGAACAGCAGAACTCAACACTGTGTGGCAAATAATTTAACACTAGTACTTGAGCTTTAGAGCACACGAGCGTCAGCTGATGATTGACAGGGGTTTCCAAACTCTGATGCAGACATCATGTTGAGGCAGGGAAAACACGCTGCAGCTTCATACTGCTTCGCTGTGGTTTTGATCGAGTGTAACTAATGTAACATAAAGTTTGTAACGTTAAAGGCTGTCCACATTATCTGTAATGCCACACTTGCGGGGACTGAGTATGTTGCATGGAGCACCTGCAGCCAAGCACTTCAATTCTGGCCCTGTGATAATTTTCTCTTACTTGATTTTATTTTGTGCATCTTTGAATTTTAGTTTGCACTACACTGGCGTGTCCAAACAACTGACGTGGAATTTCTTTTGGGCACAAGTTGCTTGCGTTGTACTGTCGACTCTGTGTTTGGGTTTTCTCCTGTGACACTTCTGTAGTGGACTGGATGGGACAGTGACACAAGGTTACTCCTTCATCAGCGGGTTTCTGTCAGCCTTCACATTTTTTCACACAACCAGGAGTGTGTTTCAAAGGGATGGGAGAAGAGTGAGAATTACAAGCAGGGAAAAACAAAGAAACCAACACAGCATTTTGACCTTGGTTAGATGCTCGAAATGACAATTATGATTAACTACCTAGCACTGGTCAGTATTAATTAGTAATGAGTCAGACTTTACCTGAGTTACAAACAGAGCTAATTTCCCTTTTGTGCCATTTCGACTGCTCAAGTTTTTCATAGCTTGTGTATTATGAGTGCACACACACTGATGTAACTGAGGTAGTAAATTGAAGTTATTGTGTGAGTTTTAAAAAGCTACTTTTTCTATTTGCATCTATGGAGGTAGATGTGTCGTTGAAATTGAGTCAACACTTCATATCGTAACCAGTAAACCAGTGTAAAAGTGAACACATTTGTACCAGACTGTTTTATAATGGCACCTTAGTTCAGTGCCTCACTTCACATACACACCAACCAAACAGAAAATCTGCCAACACTGAGTGGATGGAGGGATTCATAATGTACTGCATTACTATGGTTTTCCCACCCACCTGAATGTTTTGGGGTTAGAACAGCTATCTGTACAGTTTCTGCATCTGTTATTTATTTATTGAAAAGTGAAAGTAAATGCAGGGAACAACAAAAGGCTGCTGCATAAAAAGTTGCGACAGTTCATCTACAATAAGAACTTGTTGTGGAAAACGCAGCCCTGGCCAAAGTTTTGGAGGAGTTCACCGAAAGACACTTCCTTGATGCCAAAGAAGAACCTGAACCACTCTCAAGATTATTCCCATTTGAAACAGTAAGTCTCCAACAGTGAGCTGCCAATGCTGGAAAAATCTACAACCCAGTACCTGAAAGACCTGAGCTCCTGAGGCCACACTCACAGACATGGACGACGGGCCCAGTAAGAACAACTTTCTCAGATTTAACATTAAAGAAGGAATCCAGGGCTCGAATGCTTTTGTATTCCTCTATGAAAATACCCCAAATGGTTCCCTGTATTTGCATGTACCCAATAAAAAATGACGTGAGTTCATTGTTTCTCGCTTTTTTGCTTCATGCTGAAACCGCATTTGATTGACAGGAATGGAATTATCTTGGGTTATCTTGAAAAAAGATAACTTAGAAACAATTGATTGTGTGATAAAAAGGTACTGCATTGTTAAGTTTTAGATCACTTTTAGTCAGTCTTTTACAAAACTATTTTACTGTTCCAATCATAATGCAGGGAAAAATGGAGCCTGAACTGACAGTACTTCACTCAAGTCAGTGTGTAAAATTTCTGTAAGTTCTTATATTTTAAATTTGGTTACATTTTTTTTTCCTTACTGTAAACACACTGATACCTGAAAATTATGAACCAAATCAAACCCAAGTATTTTGTGCACTACCACAATGACCATGATCAATGATCCAATTCTCCTCAAATTGGATGCAACCCACTATGGCTTAGTTTTACTCATTTCTTGGTAGCATTGTAGTTTATTTATCCCATGCCTGATAAACTGCTCCTGAGCGAACCTTATCTGCCTCATCCACATAGTTGTTTTTCCTTTTTTGTTTCGTATTTATCTGTGCCATTTCTAAACCTTGGTCTGAATTACCTTCCTCTGAATGAAACACCACACACCTCATCCTGTCACTTCTGCTACCGTCTGCTGAGTCATTCCCCCTGTTGTCGTTATGAACTCGATTTCTAATCCCTGTGAAAAGGTGGTTGTGACTGCCATTCCCATCTCTCAGGTCAGCACCTTCACACGATACTTGCACAGACCTCTCCCTCCTGATCCACTTGGGTATCCTCTTCCACGGCTGACACTGCCAGACGCTGGAGCAGGGTTGTGACTTGCACACTGCCTGGAAACCCCTCTTAAAGTTCTCATTGTAGTAGCCATAGATGATGGGGTTAATGCTGGAGTTGGTGAAAGCCAGCCAATGGGCAAAGGGAAAGACGTAGCTTGAAAGAAGGTCTAGCTTCTCCCTGTCCAAACCTGCATAGTCTGCCATCATCATTAGAGCCCAGAGTGGTAACCAGGACAGCATGAAAAGTAAAGTCACCACAAAAAGCATTTTTATCGCCTTGATCTTTTTCTGTGAAACCATTGCCTGGCCACCTCTTCTCCTCCCCCTGGCCTGGTCCGCGGCATGAGCCAGCTGTGGCTCTCTGGTTATGACCACAGAGGAGCACAGTTTGACTCCGATGCTTATGTACATCAGCGTGATGACAGTGAGGGGGGTCAGGTAGATGAGAGCAAACAGAACTGCGGTGTAGACCCTCCTCATCTTCGGGTTGGAAAAATCTTCGAAGCAGGTGTACAGGGGCAGTGAGTGGTTGGAGTCAATGTTGTCAATGTAGTGGAAGGGGACTTCCTCCACCGTCAGTGCCATGGCAGCAGGACACATGATCGCCACAGCCAGCACCCAAACCAACACAATGGCTGCTTTGGCAAAACGTGCGGTCAGCTTGGGTTGTAAAGGGTATACTATGCAACGAAACCTGGAGGAGATGAAGAGAAGAGGAGCAAGTTTATTGAGTGCTTGAACTGCAAAATGATAATCCATAAACATTTACATGTTGCTAGAATTAATCAGAAAAGATTTGGAAACATTCACATCTCTTAAACAGAGCCTAATATAGTGCCTGGCCAAAAATAAAAATTTCCCCCCTAATCTAACTAAGCAAATATGTATGAGCCTCCTATTGGATAACCACTGCTTGGCTGATTATCTCTCAGCTTGCAACAGGTTGTTTAACCTCAGCTGATGCAATGAGTAACTTCTCATTTCTTAAACAACCATGGTAAAATACACATCCTTTGGTCAGGGTCAGGGTTTAATCATTGGAATACATCAAGCAGAGAAACAATCTAAGGAGATTGATGCAGAAACTACTAAAATTAGGTTAAAAACTGTCCAGCACATTAAAAACTGGAAGGATGGTGGGGAACCATCATCTTCCAGGGGGAAATGTGGCCGGAAAAAAAATCCTGAATGATCGTGATCAGCGATCACTTAAACTTTGGCCAAATCAAACTGAAGAAGAACAACAATAGAACTCAGGAGTATGTTCAATGGTGAAAATAAGAGCATTTCCACACAAACAATGAGAAGGGGATCAAGGGATTGTGAGTGAACAGCTGTGTAGCTTTAAGAAAACCACTAATCAGTGAGGCTAACCAGAAAAAGGGCTTCAGTTTGCTAGCGAGCATAAAGATTGGACTCTGGAGGAACGGAAAGGTCATGTGGTCTGATGAGTCCAGTTTTATCCTGTTCCAGAGTGATGGGCGCATCAGGGTAAGAGGAGAGGCAGGTGAAGTGATGCACCCATCATGCCTAGTGCCTACTGTACAAGCCTGTGGGGGCAGTGCTATGATCTGGGGTTGCTGCGGTTGCTCAGGTCTAGGTTCAGCAACATTTCGTACCCAAAGAATGAGGTCAGCTGACTACCTGAATATACTGAATGACCAGGTTATTCCATCAATGGATTTTTTTATTCCCTAATGGCACGGGCATATTCCAAGATGACAATGCCAAGATTTATAAGGCTCAAACTGTGAAAGAATGGTTCAGGGAGCATGAGACTTCTTTTTCACACATGGATTGGCCTCCACAGAGTCCAGACCTTAACCTCATTGAGAATCTTTGGGATGTGCTGGAGAAATCTTTGTGCAGTGGTCAGACTCTACCATCATCAATCCAAGATCTTGGTGAAAAATAAATGAAATGATGTGTGCTGAAATTAAAGCTAAAGGCAGTCCAACCAAATATGAGTGTGTGGCCCTTTTTTTGGTGGCAACCTTTTCTTTTGACCAGGCAGTGTACAATTCCCGAAGAAGACATCATTTCAAAATGTAAGTTCCTGGTGTTGCATTGACACAGGCAGAATTGTACTCAAATTTCTGCAAGCATGAACAATTTGAACAAGCACATATGGTCCATCAAATAACAAGAGATTGAGGAATAATTAAAATTGTTGTTATTGTCACATTGTGCTGACAAAAGTTATGGTACACATTTAAGCAAAAGTACATGTTTTTTTTCAGACATCAGGCTTTTTACAGCACGTACAAATGGTTCTAGATGAAGAGCTCTTCATGGAAACATCTCCCTGACTCATCTCTCCAGCACAAGACACTAAAGAGGACAACCTACCATTAGGTCCCCTTTGACACTCCCCTGCAGGTGCCACTAATTACCTGTATACTCCAACTTGAAAGACACCGGTAAACTCTTACCCACTAACAGACAGGTCCCCCCATTCTCACATTCTTCAACAAGAAAAAAGTAAAGGAAAAACTGTATTCAATGGGCAATTAAAAATAAATTATTGCAGAACTTCCAGGTTCCACAATGTCATTTCCCTACTCTCAGCTTTTCCTAATTCACCTGTAATTTACACAAAGATTCTCAAACCTCCTACTCACCAATTATATTCTGTGCATACACTGGTGTGAAAAGTGTTTTCCCTCTTCCTGATTTCTTATCTTTCATGCAGGCTTGTTGCACTAATTTTTTTCAAATGTAAATATAAGACAAAGACAAAACAAGTAAACAGAAAATACAGTTTTTTACAGGAGGTTTTTATTATTAGACAAGTTCCTTCTATAGGGGAAAATAGATTAACTATTGTCTCTGCTTAAGAAAGAAACCCTCACACTCTTAAGATGTTTTGGGTGAAAAAATGTCTTTTCTTTTTATATCTCTTGTACCTGAAATGACTCAAAGAGTATAGTCATAAGTATGTCATAAAGATATGTGTGGCACTCTCTCTCTCTTTAGAAACGTTATATCTCTACATTAAAGGTGGGGTCTACAGGAGTTTCCTTTACTGTTTGTAAATACAGCATCCAAATTGGACACCTCCACTGTGGCTTAGTGCCAGTGGCAGCACATGGCAACTACTTCCGACCGTAGCTCCCAGCAAGCACCTGCAGCATTGGGTGTCTACGCTGGAAGAGACTCAAAAGCATTAAACCTGACTTCCTGCAGTTAAGTGAGGTATCCTGCAAATATTGTGTCATTCTTTCTCCATGTTACTGCTACCGTAGCCGGTTGGAATAGCTCCTCCCACTCACCACCATCAACATGCAAAGTCACATGCACACTGGGTGCTCTGTGATTGACTGATCACCACACCTACACTCCGCTCATAAATGACCAAAACATCAACATACAGATAGAGGAGGGGGTTGAGGCAGACAGACACTGACACACATGTATAGAGGCCCATTGATGATGACTGAGCAGAATTATTTCCCTTAAAGTTCACATATATTTTTTAAGAAAATCCTGCAGACCTTACCTTTAAAATATTAGCATGGACAGATGCTGCTTTGTTCTGATTGTATTCAACCAGATTGATAAATGTATCTCTTTTGTTAAAAGAGACAATAAAACCATATGTGGAGTTCTGATTTTAAGTTTATAAAACTGTTTTGAAATATCAGCACATTGTCTGGAATTTATCGACTTTATTGCTTCATTGTGTGCGTGCGTGTGTGTGTGTGTAGTAAAAAGGCGGTGAGTAAAAATGCCAAGGTCAGAGTCGACGAAGAGTGAGACATGGTGAAGAGATTAGAGCAATGTATTGAGTCTCTCTGAACTGTATGTTTCCTACCTGCACTAAAGACCTGTGAGGAGAGTGGAGCGTTGGGTAAACGTTTAACTTCCAACTGCCAAGGCCAGAGAACAGGTAGTGGGCAAAGGATTGAGGGGACATGGACAGGTAAGATGACAAAGAACACATAACATAAAGATGATAAAGAACTGAGCAGCAAAAAAATAAAGAAATAAATAACATGAAAACAGTATTAAAGGAGAGATCTTCGACAAGTTTCTTGTTTGAGTGAAGCACCTTGGATGCAGCCCGGACAAACTCTTTTGATGACTGGACTCAGCCTGATTTTCTTTATTGTAGTATTAAATAGAAAAAGTGTCACTTAGGTTAGATACTGTATAACCCAAGATGGGGTGGATCCGGCAAACAATCAGAGAAGGACATAAAATGTCATGAATATAAAACAAAAATTGAAAAAGTTTTACTTAAACTTAACTGACTCAAAACTGTCCTGTAGTTGTTCAGTATTGATGCTACCAAACTGTTTCTCTTCAGAAGAGGTTTGACTATAGCAGAAAGCTTGACACCTGTCTGAGGATATGTCACGATATTATGTTGAGGAAATCGGGATCAAAAGTACCATCCATTTATGAAACAAATGTTTGTCAGCAAAATAAGTTATTTTTTCCTTTTTTAAAAAGAAACAGTGATCGATGAAAAGTGTGAAATAGCCCTGTACTGTTGGCTTAGTGGTGGTTTTATTGTGTCCCTGCCCTGGTCACTGCTCATGTAGAAATGATTAAACTCTCAACCACAGAGCAACTTACCTTTCAATAGCTATGGCCACCAGCGTGAAAACTGATGTAGACACAGACACTCCCTGCACGAAGCCGCTCATTTTGCACACCCCGTTGGAAAAGGGCCAACCTGAAAAAAAAAAGGACAGAGTGTAACTTCATCTGATGCACAGTGTGACTTCTGAACAGTGTTGAGTCGCAGGAGGACGAACTGAACTCCTGGGTTTCAAGTTAGGACATCAATGAAAGTGAATTTCACCAAAAGAGAAGAAAAACAAGATTTTGGACACTTTTTCTTCAGAATGTAAACCAAATGCTTTTACCTTGTAGTGCAAAGTTATGTAATAATGTAATAAATTTTCAATTCATTTTGTGCAAACTCTGCACTTTGTAATAATCTGCCACATTTTGTAATGAAAACCTTGAACAAAATATGAAATAAACTTTGCCGCATTGTGTAATAAGTTCTGACATATTTCATCATAATGCACCAAATTCTTACATTTTCTTGATCAAAAAAGTGCGACACCCACGTGTTATAATTACTGACGCAATATACAAGTACTTATTACATAATGTATGAAGTTCATTGAATATTGTGCTCAAAAAGTTTATTGCTAAAAGTGGCATATTATTACAAAATGTGGTGTAATTGTTATTATGTCTTGTCAGTTTCATTCAGTTGCACCTTTTCTATCAGTCTTGTCTTTTGTGTTTGCCTTGTCTGATCTTATTCTGTAGCTGTGTCTCCCCTCTTATTCTAGGTACCTTGTTGTGGTATTACCCAACCAGATAGTCTTGAGTATTTTCTTTGTCTTTTTGTCACAGAGCCTCGCCCTTTTTTTTTTTTTTTTAGCTTATTTAGTTACCCAGTTTTTGCCAGCAGAGCAGTGACTTTTCATAATATTTCTGTTACCTCTTGCCTGGTCATCTTTGTTTTTGTTCTTTTTTTCTTTCCTTTTAGCTTTGTTTGAGCTGTCGCACATCTGGGTCTTCCCTACTGGTGTCTTTGTCACGTGTGATTTGGTAAAACCTTGCACCCACTGATAATCTGCTCTTTTAAAAGCTGATCTGTCATTTCCCCCCCCCCTGTATTGACTGTGAAAAGGCTGTGCCATCGTCTGGCATGAATTGGATTCACATTCAAGCTCTTCCTTGAATTGATGTGATCTTTGATTTGACTTTCAGATAAAAAGGCTCCTTCTCTCTGCTTAAAGGAATTGCTGAACTCAATAATCTTTCTTCCTTGATTCTTTTCAAAGCCACAGACTTTGACGACACAGTGTAAACAGAAGCACGACTGAAATTGGATTGTTTTAGACTCTTGTCAATAGAACATGAACATAGAGAGATATTAACAGGAGGAACCAAGCTTGGTGAGAGGTGAGTGAGAGCAATACTTTCATTTATTTGAGTTGGCTAATTCTAAGAAATACTGTGGCTACAGGAGGATAAACCAAAGCAGAGACAAGGAGCTGAAAGAGAGGGGGAAGAAGCTAATCATTTCCTGGTGAAGCAGTTGCGTAAAATTATGCACAAATAATATTAGGGAGTTATAAATGACTGGTTGAAGAAGCATATGGAGCAGCAGTGAGGATAATTAAGTCTTCATTATTGAAGAAGAGAAAAAGCAATCTCAGCTTTCGCAGTGTCCACAGGTCAATGCGCGGTAATTATTCTTGTTTTAAATGACGTCAACCTGAGATGTGCATGTATCAACATCCACTTCATATCCTTGACTCATAAGTTGTACACTAGGCTTTCAGAACAGTGCGCTGTACGTAGAGAACATGTGTTGCATCCCATAAAAATACTAAAAAGCAAAGAGGTTAACAAGCTCAATGTCAAATCAAGCATCACATCAATACACAGAGGAGTCAGGATCCAGGATCCAGTTCAACACAGCTAGAGACGTGACCTTTTCACAGTCAATACAAGGAAAAGAAAGGCTACAAATTGGCATATTTCTCTATAGCTGGTCTGTTTGCTGTAAAACAGATGAGAGAGCTGAATCATCAACAACACGAGAAAAGATCAATTTTACCGACATTTTAGCTAGTCTAAGACACAGGGGCCTGGACACTAATGGTGTTAAGACCACCCTCAGAAAATTCTTAGGCCTTAACTTTTTGGTCAAAGTCTGTTTATTTTCGTACAAAGTATACAATGCCTGAAAGAAACAAAGTGGCCACCCAAAAAAAAGGGTCACACACTGATATTTCATGGGACTTCCTTTGACTTTGATTACAGCACACATTCACTGAGACATTTTTTTGGATAAGCTTCTTTAATATCACAAGATTTGTTTCCATCCAGTGTTGCATTAATTTTTCACCAAGATCTTGTATTAATGACGGAAGGGTCTGACCACTGTGCAAAGTCTTGTCCAGCACATCCCAAAGATTCTTAATGGGGTTAAGGTCTGGGCTCTGTGGGGGCATGGATATGTGTGACACATGGATATGTGTGACAAAAAAGTCTCATAATCCCTGAACCAGTCTTTCACAATTTGAGACCCATGAATCCTGGCATTGTCATACTGGAATATGCCTATGCCATAAATGAAGAAAATAATCCATTGATGGAATAATCTGGTCATTCAGTATATTCAGGTCGTCAGCTGACCTCATTCTTTGAGAACATAATGTTGCTGAACCCAGACCTGAGCAACTGCAGCAACTCCAGATGATAGCACTGCCCCCACAGGCTTGTACAGTAGGCACTCAGCATGATGGGTGCATCACTTCACCTGCCTCTCCTCTTACCCTGATGCACCCATCACTCTGAACCAGGGTAAATCTGGACTCATCAGACCACATGACCTCCAGAGTCAATTCTATATCTGTTTTCTGTGCTTGATACATGCCAATGATTTGACCCTTCTTAAACAGACTAATATATTTGCTACAACCACAGGATGTGACTTTCTCCATGGTTGTTAAACAAATAACAAGTTACTCATTGCATCAGCTACGGTTAAATAACTTGTTACCAGCTGAAAGATAATCGCCCATGCAGTAATTATCCAATAGGAGGCTTGTACTTATTTGCTTAGTTAATCCAGGTGGTGACGTTTTTTTTTTTTTTAGTCCAGGCAGTGTATAATATTTTATAATTAGCTAAATCATGGAAGTGTTGGCCTGTCTATCATTAAGCTTGGTTCTCCTGGTGGTTTCTCTATAAAGGGCCTGAGCTAAACAGTATTCTCTGGAAGTAATTTACTTTTCATTCATCACCTCATGAGCTCCTACTTACAACAAAACGAAACAACATAAAGAACAAAAACAACAGGAGAGAAATAAATGACAACAAAAGACACTCATGCCTGGACCTTTGGGGAATAACGTTGTTATTCTCTGGTGGTTTGTTGCAGGCAGCAGTCGTCTCAGAGACTGTTCTGTTCTCTGGGCCCGGTTTCCCTGGAGGTCTGATATTACAACTACACTGTCTGTTACCAAGAATTGACATGCATGAGCTTACTTGTGGGAGGTTGTATGCCTGTTCTGGCTGCATGTGTTAGAATAATTGGCTAGAGGGGCTGACATCCATCAGATACGATCCCACTGTGTTGGATGGTGGAGCTCCTTCAGCAGTTAACTGAAACATCCACCCTATAAGAAGAAGCTCTCCCATCAATAATCAGATTCTCTCATACCAATATTCAGTCATAAGAGGTAGTGCTTTAGATTCTAAAATCATCTCTCAATCATTGGTACAGTAAAATTAACCACTGTTCCCCTTAATGTAGTGTTTAGCAGCCTGATGACAATTCCACCTGTGCAATAAGGTGCCATTTTTTCCCCGTTGTAATTACTTGCCTCTATATAGGTAGGGCTGCACTCTATAATTTACTCTTCAATTTTTTTACATACCCCTTTGTTGAAATTACTATTATTTTCTTTTTTCCTATTCAACTCTGTAAGTGCAACATTGTGTTCCCTGAGCTGTCAACTATGTGTCAGTTGTAAATAAAGATTCTGATGGAAACTTTTATTCATTCATTTATTGATTAAATGTTTCATTTTCATTTTTCCACAAGAGAAATAGTTGAGTAATTGACCACCTCTCTCTTTCTTTTAATCTAAGCATGTTGCCATTATTATCATGTTTTTAAATGTTGTAGAAAACTTTTGGTTCAAATAAAAAGGAACATTTTCAATGTTTGGTTCATAAAGCTTCTTTTCCATCTTTGAATATCTTTGGGTATTTTTACATAATCTGCAAGAGGCAGGGTACAGTGTCTTTTTTGGGGGGTTTTGGAACATGGTAACCCTACATTTTGTACTCATCTGCACCGCATTTGAACTTCTGACTAACACAAGCCTCTGGTACAACGGACCCCCCCTCCATATGTTTGATTGGATACATACAAAAGCCTGTTGTTGAACATGCTGCAGAGATGAAAGGATAGAAAAAATGTGTTGAAAAATGTATAATCATGCAGCTATTCTGTCTACCCTTGGATTACTGTAGCTTTATTATAAAAGTCTGAATAAAGCTGTAATAAGCTCATTGTGTGCACTAAGACAAAAAGGAAAGTGTTTTCTCTGCACAGTGTAGACAAAAGAACATGGCTTTTGTCTAAGTCCCCCCTTCTGTCAGTCCTGCTGACAATCTGATGGTTCATGTTCCCAGTCATTGCAAGGTTATTGTTATTGTTTCTGTCTGTGCACACCTATAGAACACAGTCTTTACGTTTTTCTATACTTTTATTACTGTTTATAGTTAAACCAACCCTATATAGTTTTTCAAACATAACATAATCCTTCGATATTCATTGTCATGATCCACCACTTTACAGTGACTTGAATGACCCCTCTGTCGTGGTCTGGGGTGGTCTGTATCGCGTTCACTGGCACTATGTAACTTCGAGGTGGATGGTAGGAACCTTGAGGAAGAGAAAAGTTTTGTCGGAGGATGCAAAACAAAGAAAGCGAGAGAAAAACAAGCTGAATGCTCGGACCAGAATAAACATCGGTTCAGCGTTCACTCTCTGGCGTGAAATAAAAGACGAGGAGGGATGTCTGACCGATGCCGAGTTTGTAATGTGACTTTTTGTATCACTAAGGGCCGTCTCATGCTGTTCATTCATAAACAAGTTTTCCCAGGCGGTAGCTATTTATTGTGAACATGGTAATTTTTGAAAGCTAATGTAGACGATGACTGTAAACTGCTAAGCACACAATAGTAAAGAATTATAAAATTAGAGAAAAGAATGCAATGAAAAGAAAACGTACAGGACATTTCTAGTTTTTTCTTGAGAAAACTGAAAAATTGCCTGGCTAATCTGCTAAATATGAAGAATGGGCAGTTTATTCACAAGTTATAAGGTATGTTGAGCGACCAATTTATGGCAAAGTTCCTCAGAAAAACTTGACAGGAAAAAAGTACAGCACAACAAATCCAGAACGTACCAGTGTGTAGTTTTATTTAGACCTATTTCAAGTGTGTTATATCGCCAGCTCATCGTTGTCTTTACTTTTATTCACTTTATCGCTTCAACAGGACGAGGGCGGGGCCACTCCAAACCATGTTGAACTCAGCGATTTTCAACATCGTCATTTAGTCAAAAATAAATATATTGCCTCGCAGCTATCCATCCTGCAAACAGCTGGTCTGAAGACAGAAAAATACTTTTGAGCGAAGTCCTGGCTTCTGTGATTCGCCTTCGAAAGAAATGCACGCAACCGGCAGATCTGTATCTTTACCACAATATTCGTGCGCAAGGGCTTATAGGTAGTTGAGTTCTCTTTCCGGTCAAGCGGCAATCCTACATAGTACCGCTTTAACATGGATAAAAGACCAAGAGAGGAGGAGGACATTTGCTATTATCTGTAGGAAATAAGAGAAAACATTAGCACAATAGGCACAGTACATTGTGTATGCAGAGGTATTCAGAAACAGCATCAAGGGTCTCTTTGGTTATAGAAATATCTTTCCAGCTCCATCTCAAGTAGGGATATAATGAGGCACTTGATTTGGACATCCCCCCCCCCAAAAAAAAAAAAAAAAAATGAAAATAAAATAAAAAGAATATGTTTCATCAGCATATATCTGATCAGACAAAGGAGTTTATGTTTATGTTTTTGTTTCTTTTGTTTCTTTATACTCAAAGGGCAGCAATGCCTCCTGTGGACAGCTCTAGGCAGTTTATACAAAGAGAAGGAGGAGAAGGACACTCCTCTCCTACAACTTGAGACTGACACATCATCTGTACATTGAGATGTATGATGTAAATCTCCACCATTGGGTTCTTATAGAAACAGCACTCAACACCCTTTGAATTATATTGTAACATGCCTCTTTTATCACCAGCCAAGCTGGTTAGTGAGGTTTTTTGTTACCTGCCAAAATGAATTTTCACTTGCATTTGAGAGTTTGCTAGGTATCAAAGGTGCCATAATTTGTGCAAATCAAAACAAATCAACAAAAGTAATCCCAAAAGTGATCCATCTCATTCAGTGAGGGACAATAACAAAAATGCACGAACCGCTCAACATTGTTTATAGCAATAATGCTGTAAAAGAAGGAGAAATGTTCCATTATGTGCATCCATCACATTCCTTTGCAGTGGCTCGACAAGTACAGATGAAATGTATCAACTTAAGTAAATACTGTTGAGAAAAATACCTGGACTCGATATGACAAGTATTTCAAGGTAAGTACTTCTAAAGGGTGTTATTCAGTTCTTACATCCTCTCTGGCAAGGTTTTCTCCAACGCCTCAAGATGTTGCCCCTTCTTTGCTGCTTCTCTTAGTCCGTTTGCCCTTTGATTCAGCTTTCTCTGCATTGCCATCAGCAGATTCCACCAGTGCTTTTACATGCGTCTTCATTTTCAAAAGCTACTTTTGTTGGCTTTTGTGCCGTTATTTGGGTAAGAGAGAGAATGGTGGATAGTGCAGGAGACAGGATAAGAGTGGGAAGTCACAAGTGGAAAAGTGGTCACAGGCTGAACTCGTACCGGGGCCGTCCATGAAAGGGCCAACCTCATGGAGCGCGACCTTAACTACTAGGCCATCTGCCCTCTGAGCCTCTTCTTCTCTACCTTTTTTTTCTCCGATATCTCATTCATTAATGTCTTTCTCTTTTGTTCCCTCTATTGATCTTGCTTTTGATGTCTTTCATCATCAAGGTACATGTGGTACTTCCGCCCAGCGGCTGACGTGGAAAAAAGCAATTCCTTTGTGTAGCAAATGTTTTGCAGCCCCCCCCCCAACAAAGTGCACATGGTCATGGAGCAATCGATGAATGTCCTTAGAGGTTCTCCACCATCATCTCCATGTTGACAGAAAAACCCCTCTCAACAGCTTGACCATGTGAGAGATGTAGGCCGAGTCTTTCTCTCTCCCACAGATGGGGAAACTCTTCTTTGTTGGATAAAAGCTCATGATAAAACTCATCCAACCTGTCACTTTGTGAGTTGAACTTTCAGGAGGCACCCAAGTTTGTCATCAGGTTGTGTGAAAAAAAAAAAAGCAGTCTAACACCCTGAGAGCATTATCGCAGTGTTTTCCTTAATACAGCCAGTTTCTGCAAAGAATCGAAGAACCATCGTCAGTTTTGGACGCTCAACTCTTTATTGTTACAAAGCACTACGAAGGAGGTCATTGTACACAGCCATTTCAGCTTTCTTGAAAGACTTTGTGCATGATTATGGGACCTTTTCTTGCTTTGGCAGCACTGATGTATGTTTTCAGAGAAGGCAATATATGAAGAGCACACTCTGTCACCTCCATGTTTTCTGGCCACTCGTTACTACAGAAGTCAAGAGGGAAGGATTTTAAAACAGTGAGGTCTATGTAGTCCCTTCTATGATCGGGGACATCCTTAAATAGCCATTTGAGGCTGAACGAGGCATTTCTTAAGTCCTGGTCTGTGGATGCACAGCCTGCTCTAGAGGCATTGTGTAACGTGTGCAAATCACAACCTCCAACACACTGCATTTTCCTCCATATTTGGTTTTCAGTGTTCTGCTGGGCTTGAGCAAAGATCTTTCAATTTACATTCGGACCATCCATTAACAACTGAATCATGTTCAGGAAACCTATATCCCAAAACACTTTTCTTGAATGTACATTATTGTCTGAATCTCACACAAATGTGGATCTGGGACTTTTTCAGTTCCTGATTTGGACTCTCATCAAACAGAAGTACACATTCAGTCTCTTTATTGCTTTGGTCTTCACCAGAGAAGAGCGAGGGGGAACAGTTTCAAAAATTTACAAGTATGTAGGGCCGAAGTTCAAGCATTTTTCTTACTTTAAACACACACAATGAAAATGTAACCATTTCCAAGGATTTCAAACACCCGTACGCACCCTGTTAGGGATTGGTGTACTGGACATACTAAACCAAACTTTGGTAAAATATTTGTGATTGTTTTAGCTGCTGTCAGTTTGCAAACTGTAGCTGTATCCCACTAAATTCTCAGCTCATGGCTCATTATTCATCCACGGCCGTTCTTGGTATGGTATGATTGGTATCAGAACTAAATGTTTAGTTGCTTTTCAGCTTATTGGATTCTGATTTGCAGAAAAGAACTGAATGATTCAGTAAATTAATCTTGAATACTTGAAAAGATATTAAGAATCTGGAATTGAGCACAACAGTAAAATCTCTAACAGCTTCTGATGTTTTGAAAACAAAACATTGACTACCTCTTGGCATCTCTCTTTTAATGCCATGTTTCTATATTAATCATCCTCTATGTAATGTGTCATTCCATATAATTTTTTTATTCCATGTAACCTTCAGTTCAGATGAGATGTGGGGCCAATTAACAAGTACTGCATGTTTGATGTAACCTCCCGTGGATCAAAATCAGTTTCGTCTTTGCAGAGTTAATTGAAATCGCTGATTACCAACACCTGTGACGATCGTGTGAAATCCTCATTAAAGTTCTCTTCGCAAATCAGGCTGGCACCTTGTCTCAATGAGTGAAAGATAAGGAAACTCAAGCACAGCACCTTTGTGGCCATGTTCTCGTGTTGATGAAACCAATAAACCAGTAATAGAGGATCCATGAATAACATAAGTCCATAAGTCACCTGCAGGACTTGTTTGTTCCTGTTCTCCTCACTGTGTTTGAGTGTAACACCTGAGAGTGTGGAAATAGCCTTTTATGCATGAAGCAGCCGCTACTGTGCGGTCCTTTATGGGCAATGTTAAGTCAGTGTTGCCAACACCTCAGAAAGGAAATTTGCTATTGGCTGTTCCCGAAATGATTGCAGCTGCTAAATGACGTCATAGCTCAATTTGCACAATAAGCTATTTCTGTGCTCTTAGGTCCTGTTTCTGGTGTCACATTGAGCTGAAGCCAATGGAGGCAACAGCATGAATCATGCATACACACCTTTTTTTGGTCACAATGGTCCAGATAAAAGAGAACGACTGTTATTATGATATGGAGTTATAAAATGAAAAAAGAAGAAATGGAAATGAATAATGTTGGCTCTGTGCATAAGGCTTCGATGCTTAACAACACAACCTCAAACCTCTTGTTAATAACAATTACATAGTTTTCAGATGTCAGATAAATCAACACCTCATGTAACAGTGTTATTTCTTGTACAGTAAATGGAAGTAAGTAAGTTTTGTTTAGCATGAGCAAGTGTTAACTTTTGTCCTGAGTTTACTTTTATGTATTCACACCATTGAAATCAGATGATGATAACTTTTGAGAATTCAAAAACCACATTATCTTATTCAGACTGTATGTTTTTATGTTGTTTTTTTTTTTTGCCTCATTGACACGCTATGAACTGTGTCAATTTTAAAATCGACAATCATTTGAATCGAGAATCAATTTTGAATCGGATTGTGACCCTAAGAATCAATATCTAATTGAATCATGAGGCACCCAAAGATTTGCACCCCTATAACTGTCCAGCCTGCACCAATGTTTTACCATTTTATTTCATACTTCCATGATAGGATGGGGCGCAGATGGCCTATTGGATTAGGTCACTCACCATGCATTTTGCACTTGAGCAGGTGGTCCGGGTTCGAATCTGGCCTGCGGCCTCTTTCTTGCATGTCACATCCCACTCTCTCCCCATTTTCAACTTCATTCACTGTCCCCCTCTATCCATTTAAGGCATTAAAAGCCTAAAAAAATAAAGTTAAAAATGAAAGGAGAAATGGGATCTTTGGCACTTGGGCACCTACCTGAGATTAAATTGTCAACCAGAGTCGTAGGGATGCAGAAGATGCCAACCAGAAGGTCACTGATAGCTAGGTTGAGGATGAAGAGGTTGTTGACTGTGCGCATGCGACGGTTTTCTAGTATGGTCACACAAACCAGGATATTGCCCACAATACAAAGAAGGAAGATGAAGGAGTAGCTGAGGATGTAGCTGGCAGCAACAGGTAAAGTGTGCTGGTAGTAGGAGAGGTAGGTGATATTTGTGGTATTTCCAAAGCTGGTGTTCATGAAGGCTTCTGTGGTGGCTGATCCCTCTGGCTCCATCCCCCCCTCCTCACTGATGTTGTTCACTGTTCTCATACCTGGGGAGACCAACGCTGCAGGAGAAATAAGACAAGAGAAAAATATGGTGGTTTAGACTGTTGGAGGCCATGGACACAAAATAATCAACTGATTGCTTTGCATTTGAACAATATCTGACTAATTGTCTTATATAAACAACACTTCACCATCACTGACATCTCCACATGTGATCTATGTGTGAGAAACCATTCACTTACTCCCCTTTTACCATCTACTCTTTGCTCATCAGCTCAACAGCATGAAAGGCCTGTGAACATTTAGGTCCTTCATGCACAAGGGTGCATAGGTTTCAACCTACATTTGTGAATGCAGTGAGTAACATCGTTAGCACTCAATGGTTTCTGAAAGCGCCCACGCAGTGATTTCCGCGAGTCATTTTGTAGTGCTACCTGAGGACCCTCACATTGTGACCGTACAGGAATGACTTTCTGCTTTGTCTCTTTACCATAGAGTTTTCTCTTGATTCTCTGAAGCTACCAGTAATATTTTGAAATGTAGATATGTTTGCATTTCCTGAACCTTGAACAAAAATAAAGTGTAAAGAATGAATGAAATGTTCTGTGCGTTTAATATTAGACAGAGAGGGGTTTGAGCTCTGTTTACTCTTTCTTCCATTTAAATTTCATTCCTTTGTTCCCTCTGTTGTATCAATAGTGAATAATGAATACAGGGCAGCTAGGTGTAATACCTGTGGGTGTTACGAGCCATTGCTTGGTAAATAAATTCAGTACCATTTTGCTATGTGTGAAGAAGTCAGTGTGAATAATTCAGCATATAACAAAGAAACTGTGCATCAAAGAGACCTGCACAGAGTCAAAGCAGAAATCCTTTTGTTGAAAGGGGTGTGTGAAGAGTTTGGTGTGAGTATGACCTCATTTCTTCAAGCGTTGACTACATTTGATGGTACATCAGAAAATACAAAATGTCTTATTTGAAGACACAAACACTGTTGTCCCTTTAAATGTCACTAACCTATTTTTTCAATGTTGCTTAAACAACTTATAACAAAAGAAATAGAAATGTTTCCTGTGTCCTGATAAACTTTCTGCAGCCTTTAGAGGACCCGCTCATCAACTGCAAAGGCCAAACTGAAATAAGATACAAAGATTTTTTCGCTTACATAGCCAATGATTACAGCCCAAGCACCAACCCTGGTTCCTAAGAGTGGGCAGATAACTGGAAAATGTGACTGACTACATAGTACTACTTCATTACGTTACTAACATAACCATTACTTTCATCTCAAAATAATACCAAGGATCATAATATCCTTTTTTTAACAGCTTGTTATTGAAAGTAAAAGAGTGAAAAACCAAAGAACAGCATTTTGACCAAAATATGGGAATATATGTGAATGTGCTGAAGGGGAACTATGTCCTACAGTGACACACAGGAAGTTTTCGAGGGACTATCATAATTTTTTAAGGTGAAAATTACAGAATAATTATTTCTTAATCATATATTTGACACGACCTGTCAACAAAGGATAACTTTTAAACAAGATTGTGAGAATTTAAAGATGCTTAATGTAAGCTATCCAATGTTTTTGTTTTTGTTTTTATTGAAGGTCCTTACACTAGCTCCAGGTAAGCAGGTTAATTTTTCTCCCGATAAAAAATGTGAGCTATGTAATGAGAGCTAAGCTATGGCCAATCATGAAATAATATGTGGAAATACTGACACAGCATTTCCCCTTTCCTAATGAGCAACATTTTGTGATTGTTTCAAAGCATTGAACAGCTTGTGTTTAACAGCCTTCTCATTTTCATCTATGATGCAGTACTTTGAGCATTTATTTCATTGAGCATTTTCTCATTTCGCTCACACAGCGTCAGCATTTCAACAAATTTTCTCACAGAAAATGCAAGTTTTCTAGTGATTTTTGATTTTTAGCTGGTTTATGTATTTTACACCCATTAACCCAAAGTCTGGTGGACTGGCCGAGTCAAAGACAGACATTCTTTCCACCATGGCCACGTAATCATCCCTTAATTGAGCATGTGAGCTCTAATAGGTATCAGATGCATCTCATGCCTTCTGGTACAAACCAACTGGAGTGCCTCAAACTAAGCTCAGATTAGGCAGGTTTGTCTTCAACAGGACAAAATGAGGGATTCAGAGCAACACTCATGGAAGAAATCTCTTACTCAGAAACAAGACACATTTGATTTGCAAAATTCACATATGGATGAAGTAAAACTCAGAGGGTGAAAACCTAAGATTTACCTCTGTAGGAGTGGCACAAGACTTGTCACACCCTGCCGTGACTCTATAACCATAATTACTTCCCTAACCAGTCATTATCCCTCACATAATAGATGTACTTGGTGTTTCTAAATCAATCAAGTTAAGTTTAGTCAACTCTATCGACTCCAGAGATATTTGAACTAGTTATTAAGCGATTTCAGATACTTCTTCAGTTTCAGCTACTGCTTCAAGAACTCAAAGTTCAAAAAAAGTTTGAAATACATAAGGTTAACTTAAAACACACTCAACTATTTGCTTTTCTGGATCTTTTTTCTTTCTTTCTTCATCTGTACAGACCTGCCTGAAATGGCAGCCAAAGCCTCTGAAGAATGACATCAACATGACAACTGGGTAATGAAAGATCTGACTGTATTGAATGCAGGGACACAAATAGCCGCTAATGTACAGCACCAATGCACCACCTACAGTTCATTAGTGGTTTACTTGTGCCTTCGGGAGAGTAGCTAGAAAATAGTGTGAGTTGAAAAATACTGTATATCAAAAAAACGCAGTCTCAAGGTACACAGGAAAAACCCCATATATTTGAAATGTTTATGTTGTTTAGATAACTCGGTCTTCCCTGTCCTAAAAATATCCCCGTTGATCAAATAGGTCTGAGGAGAATGAGGTTCATTAAAAGCAATGACTATCTTCAGCTACTGAGTCACATGCTCTGTATCTTCAACTGGATACTGACCAGACACAGGCAGGACCTCTGTGAAACAGCACACAACACAGTTTTCTTTTTGTTTCTGGTTCTTCTTGAAGCAGTAGCATTATCTTAGAGAGTGGATTCTATTGCATAAAAATGATTTAAACTCTACCTGATGAAACATGTTGCATTAAAATTGTTTTAGCTTTCAAAAACTGGTTTTGTTATACAATCCCTTAAAGTCCACTTGTGTTTATAAACATCAAGTCTCAAATGAGTATCAGTATGATGATAACCTCAATTTATCCAGCAACATGTGTTGTTAAATTTGGTGGATAGTCTGGACATAAGCCCAAATTTACATTTTCAACTTAGAGTCAGAAAAAAAAAGAACAAAGAAATAATCTCAACACTTTATAGAAATAAATGATGTGATTACCTCTATGCTGATGGCTTCTCTTATTCGGTTAATATTTAATTAGATGAGAAACCACAGGATTGTGATGATTAATGCATTTGGCTCATAAATTGGCTGGGTCATGTCTTGTGCAAAACGGTAGAGGTTCATTTTTGCATTTGGTTGAAGGCATTTAGTCTCTGAATATTTTCACATCTAATGATTTGTTTCCAGAAATGTATGAACCGCATTTGCTCTGTGATATGATTAGAGTCTGTTCGCACATACTGCAAAAGGCGAAAGTGTTTGTTTTGAAAATGACTAATTGGGCAAACATAGTGCTGACACACAGCAGACTGACAGCACGTCAATCAGGGGAGCTTGCATGGCAGCTAGACGCTCTGGGTCAGCCTCTCCTCAGTTGATTCTGGTTAATGAAAGTGAATAATCCACTGTGCCTCATGCTCTGTTTCACTTTGGAGCCTTTTAGGAGACACTATTGTCCCCCTGACCTGGTGGAAATCCACACCCTCTGGAAAAATTAAATATAAAAATGTGGCATTGCTCCTTTCATGTTCTGCTAATTGTTTACTTTATGGCTCAATATCTACAGTTTCATTTTACAGCAATCCACAGTCCACACATTGCCCCCCACCCACCCCTGTGTTTCACCCAAAACAGCACAAAAGGCAGTGAAAAAATTCTGCGTTTAAATGGAAATGCTGAGGGACTCAAAACGCTGTCATAAACATACCAGGCCTTTAGATGGTGATATAACCATAAGTGGCATTTACATGACAAAGGTTTGGAGGCTGAGAGAGAGGTTGGCAAATCATCTTGCATTTATTTTGAAAACATCTTCACTGATTACAGAAATGGAGCTCTAGGTGCACACGTATCGATTCTTACCCATTCCGAGCCAAAACACAATAGTTTTGCGTTTCACCTTAAAACCATTGTTGTGTAAATGGCCCCTAAGTACTTAGATATGTTTCATGGTCTTTAGATAGGTTTCTGTTCTGTCAACAGAAGAGAAACCTTGCTTTGCAAGATGTCAGCCTCTGCAGAGGAGGGTCTTAATGAAGATATCAAAAACCCATGTATGTGAATTGTGAACAAGGTCATTTCCACCAGTTTGAACAAGATTGTGGTTATCACATCACACTACTGCCAAGTCTACCAGCTCAATAATGCTTGACTCAACACACTGTACCTTTTACACAGCCCAAACACTATCATTATACACAAAATTCACTGGGTTACAGTGGCTCCTTGATAGATATTTACGCTCTTTTTTAGGGGAAAATATCAAAAGAGGACCAGGCAACATGAGGTAGTGGGTAATAAGTCAAAAAGGGCCAAGATTGGTCCTAATTGCTTCCTCTGAAGTAGTTTTTAGTTAAAAATCTGGCCCTAAATGACTAAGCAGAGTTAAACTTTGTGTTTCTGCATGGTAACATTCCAAGCTCATTGGTATGCATAATGGTAGACCACCAGCAGACCACCTTGAGGCATGGAGCTGAGACAGAGTTAATGCAATACTCCTAAGGGAGGTTAGAAATGTCAAACTCAGAGGGGTAAAGGCAAGCTTGACATTACTGTGGTGGTAGATGTATACTGTCTGTGGAGGTAAAGGTGAAAATGTAAAAAGCTGTATAAAGAAGGTAAATAATGATATCACTAATGTCAGGTGACATTTATTAACAAAAGCAGTTCCAAAAAAAGTTCCATGTGACAATTTTTTAACATTACTGTTGAACCAAGAGTTGGGGAACTATGGAATAATTTCAGATAAGGATGACCTGTATGACCCCCCCCCCCTCTGTAAGTCAAACTTACAGATCCAGCATTTTCTACTTACAGTTTTACTTACGAAGCTGTGAAACTGAACACACATGGAAACTTACATTACTCCCTCACAAGAGATTCATATTCATTACATTCAGCATGTTACACATCTCCTATTGTACCAAAAATGACAGTAAACGTAGTGCTAGTTTGATGCAAGCATATATGGGAAACCCCATTGATACGCTAGTAGTTAGAAAACATTGATATAGCTTCAATTTCAAAACAGAACTTCAACTTTCATTTCAGAAACAACTCTTTTAGAACAACACTGAAAACTCTAAATATCAAAATACTAGCAGGTTAATGTTTTCCAACTGGAGGATAAAAGAAAATGTGTGCAGGCTCATAGCTGACATCAGCATAACTACGGCAAGCTCCAGGTTCAGGTATTGCTACTTCCACTTTAAGACACTAGGTGGCCTACTTTAGTTAATAACATAAAACAAAAAAAATACGTCATGTCTGGTGGCATATGATTTTTTACTTTATTTATTTATGTCCTGAGATATCCAGATTCAGTAACCAATTTCATATTTATAAACTGTATTAAATGTTGCTGGCAAAGAAAACCTGTAAAGCCTACTTTAAGAATTGATAAAGAACCAGGTCAAAAAGCTGAATTAATAAAGGGTATCAATATTGATTAAATCTTATCAACCTAGATCTTAGTGGATCAGGCCCTTTGTGTTAACCAACAGAAAATTAATATGTGAAAC
Source organism: Thalassoma bifasciatum (assembly GCA_008086565.1). Taxonomy (NCBI): domain Eukaryota; kingdom Metazoa; phylum Chordata; class Actinopteri; order Labriformes; family Labridae; genus Thalassoma; species Thalassoma bifasciatum. The sequence goes on along the minus strand of RPOG01000072.1, from coordinate 962,093 downwards.
CCCTGCTCTCTTTAGAGGTGCTGGTGTGTACAGAAGTGACAAATCAGGTTGTTGAAAGGAGAAACAGTGAATGCAGAAAGCTGGGTACAAGCTGCAGAGAAAGCTAGTGATTTTCCACCACTGACGTAGATTCATATAATGAAAATTTGTTCATGGCACAGCTGAATAACTCCTTGATGATCCTATCTCTTGGGTGCAATAAAAGAATGTAGGAATGCAACACACCAGGTTGTGTATTGAGCTGCAGACCATATGACGCAAGTTATTGGTACAAAGTATGAAAAACAAACAAAGGTACTTAATTGTTTCGCTTGTCTCCTCTCAGTAACACAAAACAGTGATATTCTGTTATATATCAAAACGGAAAGCTCTGCTGTGACGACTATCTGGAAAAGCTGGTGACTTTTCAGAATAAAGACTCAGCTTACCATAGGCACTTGCACCCACTGTGGTAAAGACGTGACTCTTGCCAAGGTGTGTGTGTTCGTTCTGAAGCTATTGGAGAGCAGATCTTTCTTAAGATTAACACTACTTTTATTTTTTTGGAAAAATTTCTACAGGGTACTAAGTGGCGATGTATTTCTCTTGCAGAGGTATACATGCCCTTTGTCTTGTCTCTGAAGGCAACATCATATTCTTGGAGGTACAATCATTCTACAGGAAACATCGTTCATTTGAAAGCCTCTCTATGTGGTTTGGAAGTTGCCAAGCAACAATACAGAAGCGTGGCACTCCATTTATGTTTTGGACAAATGGTAATGTAAAACGTAGTACAGCACTTACAGGGTCGGGTGCCTTAATGGATACGAGGCATTCTACAGAAGTAGGCCAAATTACAGTCCCACAATGATAATCATATTGTAAAAAAAAATAGTGTTCTGGCTATACATACACACAAATATCATGTTATGCTCTATTTTATCGCAAGAAATTACTTGAGATTTAATTAAATTTGATGTATAAAAATCATGTTTCATATGTCACTTTCTATTGAGGTGGCTGCCCCAACCTATCACCCCTTAATTTCAGTTCATGAAAAAAGCATTCAAATTATTTTTCCAATTTTCCAAACACTCTATTGTAAAAGGACTTTTTGACTTCATTTAAAGAGAAGTTGAAAGATTCAGATAGATTTTGTAGATTTTTTTTAATTAAAAGTCTTTATGTAAAAAAAAATGTCTGTCTTTGGTTTTATCAACACCTCCAGTCATTTCACCAAAAAGAGACATAACCTTCTTGTTCATCCATGGCCACATGGTGAGAAGTTAACTTATAACACTATTGAGTTTATACCTTCTCAGGTCTAAGAAAATCAGTGTGTGTTTTTTTGGGAGTGTCATCACTGAAACACAACTTCTGCAATGAAATAAGTACTTTTGATTTTAATGCTTAATGTTCTGTTTTCTACCTCAGTACCCGAGTCCAAACTGAGTTTTGTAGCCTTGCTGTGCTTTGCATTGTTCAGTTATGCCAACAAACAGAATAAAATGCCACTACCAAAACAGTCACTGCCGAAACAAATGGGAAGGTTTCAGTAGTGACATGATGGTTTCTGTAGTGACAAAATATGATTTTCACTTTTGATTTAAGTAAGTCTTACATAAAATAAATACAGAGAATTATGTCATATATAGATAACTTTAATTTAGATTTGATTTTTTACTTAATGATATTTTACAGGGAGGGATAAAACACGAAAAGCCCAAAAAGTGAAGCAGAGAGACTGAGGGACAACTATACAGGCCATGGCCTCCAAATAACAGATAAACAGGCTATGGTGTCTGATGAGGGACACAAACACACTATGTTCTCTGTAGACAGGTATGTAGACAAAATAATAAGAATGCTTATGCTCTGTGTTCATGTACAAACCTTTATCCAAATCCACATTATTGTATTCATTTTTAGCTTGTATCATCTTTTCTTTCTTTCTGAGACCATCCAGTTTTGGTGCTTTTAGTCTTTGTTTCTTCCGATAACTGCTTTAAATAATACAGACCTTTGCTTGGTATGTAAATAACACATTTCTTGTTCATGCCAAACACAGCATGTGGATGCATTTTTTTCTCTTCCTTTTGTTGCTTGTGTGCAGCTGCATGAGTCCCAGGGATGAAAAGGGTTTTATACATTGATATGCTCTGCTGGGGTTACATCGAAATGGGTTTGGTTGCCTTTTTAATAATCAGGTGTGTGCCTTGCAAAAGAAAGAGTTTCTTCCCACATGCAGAGACAAACCATGCAAGAGAGGAAAGAGAGGCTTTTTTTTACTGAGCTTAAATGAAAAATCAAATGGGTTTGTACCTGTTCAGTAAATTACCTGAAAAATGAACCTATAATGATTTTAATGGTGCTTTTGAGTGAGGGTGAGTGAGAGATTGAGTAATAAAGAAATGCATGGATTGCCATTATCTGAACAAATTTTCTCAGTGCTGATCCCAATTGGCTTTCCTCAAAGAGGGAACATTTCTATAATGAAGATAGGATTAGTTGCCAACAAATTAAATTGTTGCTAATAGCCGCTGATGTAATGGTTTGTGCTTTTCCCGCATAAAAACCACCACGTGCCAGTCAGCATGACCAGTGACCAGCATGTTACATAAGGAGAATAATGACAGTCCATGCATACACCAAATAAAATCTAATTATGCGATTGATAATGAGTCCAAGCCTAGCTCTGCTCTTCATGTCAACAGAGACGCAGAATGTCACTCTACTCTTTTTTTAACACTTCCTCTCTATATACTGGAGTCTTATAACTTTCAGTGCTCTTTTTATATTACTTTTAAATCAACAAAGCTTGAAATAATTAGCAACCAGTGCATACGTTTGACCTTCCTCGACCCACACCAGGACAGATCCCAGAGGGTTTCTCTATGATCTTCTAACTAGGCTCTTCCAGTTGCAGTGATGAACTTCTCTCCCTTTTTCTGGAATATAAGAAGATGTAGCACTCTCAATATAGAGTACTTGTTCATTTGATAGTCTCCTTATGTGAGATAGTGACTCAAATGTCAAAGTGAGGCCACTATCTGAGCAGCAGCAGTAACACACCTGCAGCAGAATGATGGATGAGCTGACAACACTCAAGAGAAGACTGTAATGAGAGATCTAAAATTAAAAAGAAAAGAGAACAAAATGAAATCGCTGCCGCAGGTTTTGAGGGTCTGAAAGTAGATTGCTGAAATGCATATTCAGTGATCTCATAGGTTGCTAAAAGAACAAAAAGTCTCTCTTTATCCTCATATTAAAGCCAATGGTTAGTTTCATATGGGGAACCTCTGCTGATTTGTAATAACTGCAGAGGACATCTATGTTGTGGCCACAAATCAGTGTTTATTGCACACATTATACTGATTTTGTGCAACGGGATTGGTTTATTGTACTTATTTTGTGGGATCAAATTAGTATTTCGTGACCTCAAAGAATTTGTGTTTTCTTTTTTGACTGTGTCATGTCCAGGGATCCATAATGTCCTAATTAAAACTGCTACATAAACATCCCCAGTAACAGAGGTGTAATGTTATTTGTGAATGAGGTCTGATTTTGTCTTTAGCAGATTGTTGCACCAAAGAACAGGCTGTAATAATGGAATAGTTGGATTTGTACAATCCACTTTAATCAACCCCAATAAAACTGACATAGAGACAAAGCTCAGAAAAATCTAGAGTGTTGAAAGGAAGCACATTCTGGTGTGCAAAGACTATGGGTGAGAAATGTCACAGCGTCTCTGACAACCCTCATTTAGTTGTGACACTAATTCATGCTGTATTTGACACGCCAATTAAAGAAATTATATATTAACACACAAACTGTAGTTTGTAGCCCTCTAAAAATTAGTGTACGCTGAATAAACCATCTTACAAGTACCCCACAGCTTCAAACAAATCTTTTTAACCCAGTATTTTCTATTATTTTTCTCTTTCGTAATTTCTATTTCTGTCTATCTATCTAGTTGTGGTCTTAAGCACCATGGAGCTTCTCCTACCCAAGCATGCCTACATACTGAATGAGAGATGGTAAGTGTGCGAGGAAATTCTACGTACAACACAGTTTCTTTTCTTTCACATTTTCAAGATGCTTTTCTGAAAATTTTGAGGCGGTTGAGTTGTTGCTTGAGAGGACTTTTCAAGTTTGAGTTGGACTCTAAAGTAACTTAAGAAGTTTCAAAATCACTGATGAAACACATTCTCTACTGTGCAGACTTTGGCTGCTCAGTGGTGGCTCCTGTTACAGGGCTCTACTGTATAGTTGAATAAGGTGGAGCCACGCTGTCCATTTTATATACAGTCAATGTTCATAACTACATTGTTTCTTCAACATAATTCTGTGATGTCACCAAAAAATGATGTGGTAAGTGTCTCTGAATGTGGCTAACAGACCAAAGTCTGAAACATGAAGTATCATGGGTCTGAGAGGCTGAAATGTGATGTCCCCATATGTGGACACTGGATAGGAGAGTTAAACCACACAATCCGTCACACAATTACAGCTGTACTGATGATATAAAATTGGATTAGACCACCTGACATAGAATTGAGAAAACCACCCGGCATCATGCAGTGCTTTAGCTCTCTTTGTTTTTCAGAGACTGTGCTATCAAAAATCACATACAACCACCACAACACATTTTTCTGTTCAGGAACACAAGTAATTAACCTTAATTTGACAATAAAAAGAAGATGATATGTTTCACCATATTGAATGCTTTGTTCTTACACATAGCGTTTGTAAACTCATGAATAACAATAACTATAATTTGCCACCACAGATGTCTTTTCTTAGAGCTTACACATTTTGCTGAATTTCCCATGACAAAAACATTAAAAATGTTAAGGTAATCGGTAAAATTCTGCCAATTTAAGGCTGTGTTTTGTCTGTTTGTTGGTTTTTGTTTTTGCACATTTTAAGTCAAATGTAGATAAAAATTAATATTTTGTGATAAAAAGCCAAAATCTGTCAAGAAAGTCGAAATTTTGAGCAAAAAAGTTTAAAACTCTGAGATAAAAAGTAATTTTTAGATAATGGGTCAAAATTCAGAGAAAATGACAAAATAAGTTTGACTAAAAATACACAAAAACAAGAAAAAAAGAAAGAAAGAAAGAAAATCTCCACAAAGCCAGTTTTTCCATTTTTCCATTTTAAATGGCTGAAATGGACTTAATGATAAATGTTTACTTTAAACAGGAAAGGAGTGTTGTAAATAAATGTAAGGGCTATGAAACTGCTTTGTTTTTGCTTTTGTTTTTTGGGTATCTCTGGGTGTTTTGCAGGATCCGATCCTCTTTTTGTTAAACAGCGTACAGTTATTTAACTTATCGTCTTACTCACTGAACAGATTGATGGTAGAAATCAACAAAACAATAGTCCGATCAGCAGAGACTCAATCACAGAGCAAATGTGTCCATAGATATTGTTGTTCTCGTCATGTTATAAGATTTACACCTACCTTAATGAGTTTCGGTGCACTTTAACTTCCAGTTGTCAGCCTTGGATGTTGATAATAATCACAAATCAAAAAGCTCCTGTTGCAGCTGGATACACAGACGGATGCTGGGAAGACGCTTCACTTTTTGCAGTTTAATTCATTTCTTCCACAACGATGAACATCACCACAGAAACACAGGCTCAGCTCTAACTCTCTGCTGCTTGGAAAACTGGCGCTTCTTCTTCTAACCGCGTCTCCATAGGACACAACTATCGACAAAACTTTGAGTTTTCACCATAGACTGTATACAGTTTATGGTGAAAACTCCCGACTCACAGGCGCCATCTAGTGTAAATAATACAGTACATGTGCTTTACATGAGCGTCAATAACACGGCAGAGCACGGGAGACAGAGTAACTCAATGATGCAATGGAAGCCCATTTCCACCAGTCAAAGAACATAAAAATAAAAATAAAACTACAATTTTAAATGTTTTGGCCCATATTAATCCAAAAATTTGAGATGAAAAGTCGACATTTTTAAACTAAAAATTTCGAACTTTGTCAAATCAAAGCAAAGCAAACTTCATTTATAAAGCATTTTTCATACATTAACCCATCTGTGCCCAATTTTTTTTCAGAGTTGTAAGGCATATAATTTTACCAGTTGGGTCTCTCTGAATCATATGTATCTATTTTTTCCATTTTGTATTTTCTTTTGAAGGAAATAGCATTTTTAGGACTGGCAACAACTGCCAATAGCTTGTCACTAGGTCAAATGTCACCTAATATTACTATAGAAATAATAACAATAATATAGTAATAACAAAATAGAAATATACTCATAGTAAATAATAACAAAAAAAGTGGAGGGAGAAAAAAAAACAACAACAAAAAAAAAAAAAAAAAAAAAAAAAAAAAAAAAAAAAAAAAAAAAAAAAAAAAAAAAAAAAAAAAAAAAAAAAGAAAAAAAGGACAACTGTGTAAAACCAGTGGATATTAACTATAACTGAGATGCTGAGATGTCCGCCACAGTTTCAAGAGTCTAGCAGCATGGCCAGGACCTCTGTCTCAGAGTACCTCAGGAATGGAAAAAATACAAGAGATAGACTAATATGTTTTTTTCTTTTCAGGGCCGGTACCAATTATTAGTGGTAAGGGAGGCCGATAACTGATACAAGGAGCCAATAGTCATTTGCAGTAGAAGTGAAGATACCAGCGTCAAAATTTTGAATATCATAAACTCCAACACTTAACTTTATTCAAATGCTCTTAAGCACATTTTCAGTAAAGGGGCTGTGAGTACTTTCTGAAAAAGTCTTATTTTTGGATAAATGCTTTGTTGTAATAAAGACATAGCCATAAAAAGTCATTAAAAAGTACTTAGACAGGGAAAATCTTCAAAAATTCTCTAAATACATGAAAAATTGATATTCATCGATTGAAAGCTGCAAATTATTAAAGTTAATAAGAAATTTAAGCAGAACTAACTAATGATAAATGCTAAAAATGAGTCCTGTCTCTTTAAAAAAAAAAAAAAAAAAAAAAAAGTTCAGCGATCAACGCTGTGCGCACGTGGTCAAATCAACATGGCGGCGCCCTGTACAGTTTAGAGAGGAGGGTGTTAGAGTAAATAAAAGAAGGTAAGCCCGATAAAAAACAGTAATGTTGGCCTTAATTAATCTTTTAAAAAGCAGAAAGAGTCATAGATCCAATAAGTTACTGACGTGTTGTTCTCAGATAAGAAAGAGTAGCGTAAAATGCGTAAAATAACATTTTCTCCCCCTGCGTAACATGCAAGTGACCAAAGATTTTTGTTCAGCCTGGTTTGCACCTGCAGTTAACACCTTTGCTTCAGTTAAGAGGAATCTTAAAAATCTTTACAAACGTGCGACTTATAAAAGTTGACGTCGCTGCAGCTATACTTGGGGATTCAGCTCAGTTTCCAGTTATTGAAGAAATTGGATTGAAATGAGAGTATATTATTTATATTTAAATTGTATTACTTTACACTCAGGACAGTACTTTTAAGCCGTAAAGGAAATTGTACTCGCATCTTCATGTCCTTACTGATGCCCTTGTTCTAACGTGTACGTGCACACCTGTGAACACCTTTTATGCAGCAAAGAATATTAGGGGTGACTCAATAAGGGGTAATGTAGGTATTTCATTTTTCATTTTCTTCAAGAATTCTGCATTTTAAAGTTTTTAAATCTATGCGAGCCACTTCTTCAGAGTCTGAAGATCCTCTGTACATCAATTCCTGGTTCTGGTCAAAGTTGCTGCTAGGAAAATGTTAATTAGGTACCTGTCTTCACATTGAGAAATTGTCCTTCATCAGGTTGCCAAGATACAAAACAGATAATATCTTGGGCATTTAATAACTCAGAATTGTATTTCACTCCACCTGTCTCCCCAGACATTAGAGTGATTTCAAAGTGCTAAGTGGTGGGAATGTAATACTAAGCACTAATCTTTGAACTTTAACACACAGACAACATGGCAGATGTAGGTGACAGCCCGGTGGTTGATCCTCCTCCATCAAAGGAGGAGGAGACTGATGAGCTCACTCAAGAATCCAACAACGATGAGCCTGACATGAAAGCGGAGGGGGAAAGCAGTGAGGACCCCAGCATGTACCGCTACATTAAAACCGACCTCTTCACATCTGAGATCTACAAAGTAGAAATCAGGAATCTCCCAAAGTTCATCGGCTTCAACGACCTGAAGAAATTCCTGGCCAAACACAGCCTCAACCCTCACAAAATCAAGCTGTTTGGAAGGCAAACGTTCGCTTTTGTCACTTTCAAGAACGAGGAGGAGCGAGACAAGGCGATGAAGATGGTTCACGGCATGCAGTGGAAGGGTCAGGTTCTGAGTGTCAGGCTCGCCAAACCCAAAGCAGACCCCATCCTGAGGAAGAGGAAGCAGGAGGAGGGGGAGGGCACGGGAGGGCAGCCACCATTTAAACGTACAGAGGCGGAGGAACCTGAGGAGCCGCTCAGTGTCCAGATCGCCAATGTGGTGACTCCTTTGTGGAAGGTGCCTTATGAGGATCAGCTGAGGAGGAAGGAGCAGGAGGTTGTGGGGGTTCTGCAGAGGCTGGCCAAGTGAGTGTAGTGTCTCAAACAAAGCTCCTTTTTGACTAAATACATCTTTGTATTGGACAAAACCATATGCATGGCAAACTCTCACAGTCTACTTAGTTTACTATGAATACAATATCAGCAGTGCCTTGTTCCTCATCTTTTATTTTTTTATGTATTTATTGTGGTATGTTTTTTAAACTGGAAAATTATACTCCCCTTAAATGTTTCTGTTTGTTACCTCAGGCCATTATGACAGAAGCATAGTGATACCATTCATGAAGACAAAGAGAGAGTTGTGCTTCTATGGACTTTTTAGTAAATGCACAAAACCTGTTTTTCAGTGAGATCGGCAGCACCAACAAAGCCCTGCTGCCCTGGCTGTTCGCTCAAAAAGGGAAATACAACAAAATGTGTTGTCCCCTGGAAGCTATTCGACCTTCTCCTGCACAGGTGTGTTTACTGACTGTGTTCAAGACAAATCATATTTACTGAGATACATTTGTCATATTCACATAAGTTTACACTTTTCATTAAAGAATAACTTTCAAATACAGCAATCATAATTCAGCATCACTACATTTAAAAACTTCAATAATTACTCAGAGAAGTTACATTGGGGCTGAATTACATTGAGCTCCTAATCTCTAATTCTTTTATTTCTGTTCCTGTCTTTATAGACGGAGTACAGGAACAAGTGTGAGTTCCTCATTTCAGTAGGTGCTGATGGGGAAGATAAGACCGTCGGTTTCCGTCTGGGGAAATATAAAGGCGGCTCCTGTGCTGTGGTGGGGCCAGCTGAGACGTGTCATGTCTCAGCTGAGGCAAAGAGAGTGGTCAGCGAGTTTCAGAAGTTCATCAGGTATTATTATTATTATTATAATAGTCATGACTTCTGTTAGATGGCTGAGGAGAACAGGACTGCAACCACATGCAGATCTTTTTTTCCCCCATCTCTGGATTTTATCGCCTTGTCTGAAGATGTTGCTGCTGTTATAGTCGGTGTTCCTCTGCTTACAGGACAACCCCATACTCTGTGTACAGTCCTGAAACATATGAAGGGCACTGGAAGCAGCTGACTGTGCGGACGACACGGACCAAACAAGCCATGGCTATGGCTTTCTTTAACCCACAGGTGAAGAAATGTATCTGCCATTCTTTTTCTTTATCAACCTCATGTGTTGATACTTCTGACTCTGATCTCTTTTGCTTGTTTTATTTACTAGAAACTGGAGGAAGAAGAAATCAGTGCATTAAAAAGCTCCATGAAGAACTACTTCACAGAAGGAGAGGGGAAAGACAGCGGCGTGACCTCTCTATACCTTATTAGAGAGGGTCAGAGGTGATACATATGTTTAAATCAACATACTCCATCAAGGCTCTTTCAGTGTTAAATAAAGGTTGTGCAAATCTCTGAGGGTCACATCAAATTTTTTTTCTGGCTTTGAAGGACTTCTCCTAACCTGGAGGACTTGCCTTGTGAGCTGGTGTCTGGAGAGAGCAGCATTCATGAGGAGCTCCTGGGTCTAAAGTTCAGAATATCTCCTCATTCTTTCTTCCAGGTCAGACACCTTTAACTCAAAGATTTCCACATAGCTCTTTTTTGACTGACTCAGCAGCACACTACTCAGGCACTGTCCATTTTATTGAGGGATTAAAAAGTGTTATAATACAAAGACTTCTCCAGAGGAAACATCTGAAACACCTACAAGTTTTATTCTGCTTGAGATTCAATGAGCCATCGAGCCAAAGCAGCGGTTTTCAGTGATGGCCTCTTTTACAGGTGCTACATTAGCTTCTTTATGGCACCATCCATCAGTCTCTTCTATTTGGAAGCAACGGAAAGTTCTCTTATACTGCAGTAGTCCTCTGCAGCTGGTTTCACTTTGACGTAAACCAGCTGTTCTTTCAGCCACTATGAAGTTTTCCCATCTGAAAACACAGATGCAAAGCCTCCCAAACTAGTGGTGAGATATTTGTGTATGTATGTAGGTGAACACAGGAGCAGCAGAGGTTCTGTACTCAGCGGTGGGGGAGTGGGCTCAGCTGGATCAGGACAGCACTGTACTGGATGTGTGCTGTGGAACCGGGACCATCGGCATCTCTCTGGCTAAGGTGATGACAGTAAACAAATTTTATTTTTAATTAGTATTTGCTTCCATCTACCGCTGCACTAATCGCTTTAACACAAACTGCCTCTTCCTCCTGGACTGAAATTTAACTTTGATATTTGTGCTGATTTTTATCTTCAGAGGGTAAAGAAGGTGATTGGGATTGAGCTCTGTCAGGAGGCAGTTGAAGATGCCAAAGTTAACGCCAAACTCAACGGTATGATGTTGAATAATATCAAACAGGTTGTGATTTGTGCCGTCATGTTTAAATGTGGATCAGTATTTTTGTTGGTATGTGAATCTGGTGACCTTTGATTTTATCTTCAAGTTGAGCTTACAGTTAATAAACATTGTGATGAAGCAGAAATGTTCCCTGTGTTTATCAGTTTTTGTTTTCATCTTCTCAGGTCTGAGTAATGTTGAGTTCTACTGTGGAAAAGCAGAGGACGTGTTTCCAAACATCCTCAATGCTCTCGTTTCACCAAACCTCACAGCCATAGTGGATCCACCGAGGGCAGGCCTACGTGAGTAAACGCCAAGAACGTGAGCTTTCAGTTTACTAACTTCAAAATGTGCTTAAAGTTTTGGTCTCATTAATCTCAGACTCTAAGGTCGTGCTTGCCATCAGGAGAGCAGAGCATCTGAAAAGGCTGGTTTATGTGGCGTGCAATGCTAAAGCAGCCATGAACAACTTCATTGAGTGAGTGATGCTTCTGAAACATTAAAAAAGGACAAACTCTTATAATTCTGAACGTCAGATTCTTATGTCAGATTTTCTTCTCTCAGTTTGTGCAGAGCTCCATCAAACAGAGTTCACGGTGCCCCGTTTCGCCCAGTGCGAGCCATGGCCGTGGATCTGTTTCCTCAGACGATGCATGTGGAGATGCTTCTGCTGCTGGAGAGAGTGGACTACGATTCCCAGAAGAGCAGCAGTACTTCAGAGGAGACTGCATCATAGCATTTAAAACAGCCCTGGAAACATTTACAGGATTTTTCACGTTATTTGCTGTCATTTGTTTCATTACCTGCAAAGCTCAAGTCTTAATTTTTCAAGGCCGGGTCGTTCGAAATACAATTTTAGGTGCTTTCTCCCTTTACGTTCACTTGAAATAAAAACATTCGATTTATGGATGAGATCCTTTTGTCTGTTCTGCCTTTTAAGTATGAGAGACATTTCAACTTCTTTTGAGGGTAAATTTCTGTCTTATGAAGCCTCCTGGATTACTGCAGAAATAAACATTCACTGAATTGAAACTGAACAGAAAAGACCACTCTCATTATTAGTCAAGACATTTTATTTTGCATAACAAACATCACTGAAGTCATGAGCTCAGGTTGCAAATACATACTTCATTTTCTAGGCAGCAACATCTCAAATGGTTCATTGGTACAACTCAACAGCAACACACTTAAAAGCAGTTTTTTTTTCTCCTCACACTGACACGCAGTAGGCAAGACGTCAAACGCACAGAGGGGGAAAGCACATTCTTAAAGCGATCTACAATAACCACGACAGCCTTGTATTTAAACTGTGATGAGTCCTTTTATGTCCAGTAGAAAAACCACAGGCTGATACTTCACAAAGATTGCACAGCAGTGTCTATTTGTTCCAGCAACTAACGCATCTATGTGTTCTGTTTAGCAACATTATTCTAGAAAATGCATAAGACTGAATGTAAGCTTTGGTATACACAGTTTTGTCAGCTCGTGTTGGACTAAATTACTATATTGGATTTTGATCTTGTCAGTCAACCAACTACATTTTGCAAGGCTGCCTTAGAAAAGTGGGTTTGTGACAATGGTAAACGCAGACAACATAAACAATGACAACTCGTACAAACTTGCACATGCTGTAGGCATTTCCCTCCTAAATCTCTGCTCTTTTTACAATCTATACTTGTTAAAATACTAACTGGCTAAGAATAAATGCTCAATCAAGTAGAAGGGGCTTGGTCTTTCCACTTCTGCTCGAAGGGTGCTTTAGGTCCAATATACTGCTATACTCTGAGCCCTTCGTGGCACTAACTAGCTAAGGCAACATGTAGCCAATGAGTATTCTGCGGGGCACCAAAACAAAGAGCTACTGAAATGTTTAAATTGTTAGTCTGTGTGAGAGATATTAGTACATTATCAAAAACTAACAAGAACTAAGCGCATAAAGAAATGCTCTGATTACCTTGAACACTCTGAGTTCAGGTTTACTGCACTTTTATGGAGAAACGCAAGTAGAAGAGGAGGATGTTTCTGATTTTTCCAAAGCAAAATAAAAAGGCAAGAATTCCCTTCAAAAACAAAAACCCCTAAATATCTCAACAGCAGTTGATCCTGTACTACGAGCATCAGTCAACAGAAACGTGTGACAAGACATAGGTGCATAACGACAGATCTGAATGGTGATCACTTCACAACGCCTGTTTTTGAATCGTGCAAGCCGGGACAGCAACTGTCCGTTCAAAAGAAGAAGAAATGACATATTTTATTTTCATCAACCATAACATCCATAACACCAACCATAAGAATATCCAATAAACGAGTAACATTGTATCCCAATTCATCAAATGGTAGAAACACACAAGTCGTAGTAGTCCCTTTCAAATACTTTGAGCACAGATAAAAGAAGAACTGTGAGGTGCTTGTAGGCAAAAGATTCTGACAGTTTAAAATGACACTTCAAACCAAACCAGGTTGTGCAGTTGTGTTTCTGTAGCGACAAAAAGCATGCATTATTTCTTCTGTTTTGTGGTTCATAAGTTATCAACTCCTCTGCAGACTGGAGCGTTTCTTTTTTTTGTGCCATTGTGAGGACGCATCTAGAGAGGTAGACGATATTTGCTCTACTGTCGATTAATCTATTAGCGGAAACCTTTTAAAACGCGGGTGAGAGAAGCTGCTCTACACGTCTTGTCAATGTGGAACGATATTGCCATTTGATCTCAGTGATGCATAATTAGGTGATTGGTGGTGGAGGTGTGTGATGTCAGACAGTGACCGGGTTTCAGTGCCATGGTTCATCAGTGATTCAGAGACTTAGACGTCGACAGTGCAGAGGGGCTCACTCCCCGGCTGGGCAGACTCCATTATGGTCATCTTGGGTTTCTTCCTGGTTTCCTCCTGGTGAAGACATCAAATATCAGTGTAAACACAAAAAATCTGCTGATGCATGAGCTGTGCAGCTTGGTGAACCTGAGACTGACTTCTGCTTCGTTCCAGTTGTGTGAACATGTGCACATCTATAATTTTCAGCGGCATCACAGAAAAGTAAACAACCTGTAGTGATTATGACCGCAGATTAGGGCTAGGAAATAAGTTGCAGATTGAAATGAGAATACTGCAGCAGACCATATTGCGATTTAATCCAGACTGTAATATGTCTTTAACCTCATGTGTCGTAATGCTGGATGCAATTTGTTTTCTGCTCTACACCAAAGTTACTCAAACCTGCTCAACAAAAGAGCCAAATGGCTGAAAACTACCTTTGCAAGAGCCAAGTGGAAGAAAAGTGGAAAAGCCTGCAAGAGGTAACCATGACAACAAATTTATGGTGGTAAAAATAATCAAAAAGAAGCAAAAATGGATTAAAACCAGGAGAAAACTTGGATATCAGTCAGGACATACCAGAAAAAATATTGTTACAAAAAATAGGATAAAAGAACAGGGTGTGATCTCTAAGATGACACTTTAAAACACTGTCTTGTCATGTAAAGCCACAGACTCTGCTTTGGCTGACACTTTTTACTGCAAAATTTGTTTTTAGTGGAAATCTACACATTTAGTTTACAAGGATGAATGATGGGTTCAGAAAGGACATTTTATACACAACAGATGACACCAAGGACATGTCACAAAAAAAAAATCCTCACCCTGTGTGCAGCAAGTTTCTTCATTTCTTCTTGCAATTTGTTCAAGATATGAAGGTTTGGCTTGTTCTTTTTGGCATACTGCTGCAGCTCAATTACACTCTTGTCAGAGCTCTCCTGTGAAAGACAAGACGTTATAGAAGTTAGAAGACTTTGGTGCACAATTAAGAAAAATCTACATCACTGACATTTCACAGGTGATTTTATGAGACAGTTTAATTCACAAGGCAATGTGTTCTGGACTGATGCATAAGAAAAAACTGAAGATCAGTTACAACATTTCTGTAAAGTGTTAGTGTGCTCACCTTCTTGACCATCTTATTGCTCTCTCTGCCATACATGCGCAGCAGGGAGCCCCAGTTCTTCACATGAGGATGAAGCATTTGCAAGATCTTCTGAGATGCCAGTTGTTTGCCTACCCTCTTGTTTTTGCCTGATGTGAGGTGTGGATACAAGTCAACAGACATGATAACTCAAACATCTACAGCTATGTTTTGATGTCACCCCACAAAAAGTCGAGGATTATGGTCTACTTACACCAGCCGCGCACGGTGTGTTTCCCACACGTCATCACATATTCACTCTTCTGGTTTTTCCCGGGGATGACCTCAAACTTAATGCTGGTGTCTCCCATTCCATGGTTTCTACAGGAGAAGTTAAACAGAGCTTAATATAAAGTGCACACGAAGGACCAGCTGCTGCTTTGATCTAACATTTTAATTCATACAAGTTCAAGCCAATAAAAAGCAACAACAATTTTCAACATTCAATTCAAGAGGCCTGAACATATTCATAACTTTATATAATGACGCTCTGCTCACCTTTTAAGGCACTCATGAAGAATCTGATATGGCGAAAGAAGTCCTGCTTTGTTGGTCAGCTCATACACTCTTGAGTCTTCTATACTGATATGATTAAAATACTGTGGACCAGAGAGCATCCAATGTTACTGCTGTTCTTTGCCCTGATGGAGAATTTCTTTTTCAAGGGTAAACATTTCTTAAATCATGTCTTCAGACAAACTCTTTCATTCTCCACAAAAAAGGGAAAAAAAAAGATATAGATGCAGAAAACTGTGGTATTTGAACAGGAAGTTACCCACCTCTAGTTCATCCCCTTCAACAGGCTTCTCCTCAGACGTCTGCTTCACAAAGTCAGGGATGAGGATTTCCAGTGTGGCTCGAGCTGCAATTTATGCCAGATAATGAGCAAGTGCACTCAAGAATGTCTTACATTGTAAAAGTAAAACAGATTCCTGTCTCCAGCAGCAACCTTCAAGCTCTTTATTTCACTTTCAGGCATCAATCCTGTCCAGAGTCAGTGATATTAACCTGCTCTGACATGTTGTATTTTTTCTTTTACTGAACAAGTTTAAATTAGTCAAACAACACTAAATGCCACAAAAAGAAAAGTTACCAGCTTTATTTTTAGCAAGTTTTTTACTGCTTGCTGTTCCTGTGCCATAAGTCACTCCGTCTATAATGACCGACGCTCCAAAGGGTTCACTTGGGTTCTCTGTGGGAACACAAATTAGTTTAATCTGATGTAACTGGCTTTGAAATACTTGACAATCCTGAGTATTTAAGGAGAAAGAGAGTTTTATTTGTACACACATATACCCATGGACACAACATATTCATACTTCACAATTAACACAAGTACCATGTTAACAAGTAGATTTCCTTTCTTGTGAGGACTTTGTATTATGAATTTCCCAGAACATACGCTCAGAGAAGAGGGACTTACCACATTCAAAAAAGTTGTAAACAGGTCGAACCTTCAGAACACGCTGCATATATTCATGCAAAATGCAAACTTCAGACTTTCCATTTGGGTTGATGACAAACTCTGTAGGAAAATGACATTACATTAGGGCTGCACCATATTGGAGGAAAAAATGATACTGCAATGTTGTTTCATGCGATACATATTGCGACAATTTTTTAAAGTTGAACGCACATTTCTAGAAGCTGCTGCCTTAAACCCTAGAAGCGTAAAATACAGCATCTTATGTGATATTAACTACAAGCAAACTGTCAGATTGTCCAAAACTGAGAGTTGTTGCATGTTATGTAGTAAAAAAAATAAATAAATGTATGATTATTTTGATCTATTAGTAATGTGATTGGGCACAGACAGGCCACAGAAACATGATTGAAATGGATCTTGATATATTACACACCTTGCAATGTGTATGGTGCGCATGCAAATGTGGTGACAATACGAAAACGATATATTATGCAGCCCTACATAAAATGCACACCTTGGGACAACAGTATAGTTTGCAGTTCACAGAAACAAACATTTCTTAGAGTGTGATAGATCTTTTACTTTTCTGCAAAAACATTTTGAAGTTAGCAAGTTCTTTTAGGGACAGGGCAGACAAGTGGTGTTAGGAGAAATATATAAATCTGTGATTGTTAATGTGACAGGCTTCAAGAGCACAAATTACAGAAGCTGCACTCATGAAAATATGAACATATGCTGCCTTTTAACAGCTTTTGTATGAGAGGGGGGGTTTGCAGTTTGACGCTTAACACGTCAAAGTCTACATATCTGCACAAATGGATGGGTTTTTGATTTTTCATATTCCATGAATTATTGGTCATTAATTCTGCCTCCATTTAACTTATGAAGTTAAGGCTTACCACTTCCCACTTTTACCTTTCTTAGTGGGAGCATCCTGAACTGACAGTGTGATGAGTTTCTGGTTGGCAGGCAGGATGGGTCTCTCCGACTCTGCCTGCTTCCTCTTCATATCTCTGTTAAACTGCCTTCGCTCAGCCCAGGTACGAAACTTCTTCACAGTAACTTGTTCAAAATCAAAGCATTTCTCCAAGTACTGACGAAAGTCTTCAAGTTCTACGTGGAGGATTCAGAAGGTTCGATAAATTGAAGTAGTTATTCATTCATTTTGCCTTTCACAGGTCCGTCACTTCAGAAGTTCTTACCTATAGATTCGTCCTTGCACACCTCCACCTTGGCCTTGACTTGACCTAAAGCTCCTTGTGCAGTGTCAAAGGACTGAGACTCCTTCGCCTGGAGGCTGTTATCAGTGGTTCCCTCTCCATCCGGGTCACCATCGGTGGTACTTGATGGTTGGATGGCGTCCTGCTCCATCCTTGAAGTGTCCGACCTGCTTGCTCCCTCTCTATCGTTGGCCTCCTCACCAGGCTGCTTGATGGGAGACACTTCTGAAAGGGTCACCTCCCCGTTCAGTTCCCTTTCCTCCTGATCCTTCATTTTCTTGTAGTGAAGGCAAGGGATGCTGCTCGTGGGAGGGTCGTGTTTCTGAAGCAAAAAGGAAATCCAAGAACATAAGCAATATGTAAGTTGACTGCTGCTGCTGACTTGACCCAAACTTTCTTCAGACACAAGCTCATATATTTCTATGGCTATCAAATAAAGTTCACCAAGCACTGACTTACATTTATGAGCAGACAACAGACTACTTGTAATTGGGACTAGCGCTGTTCTTGAAACCACCTGCTCCAAACTACCTACCAGCAGAGAATGCAGTGGATACCAAATACTCCTAAGTTTAATGATTTATGAACACACAACAGCATGGGCTTCATACTTTCAGTGAAGGTTTCAGGTTGGTTTCACCTCTGTAGTGACAGGAAGAAACAAGATTTACTTGCATTTCTTTAGCATTACTCCGCTGTATGTGTACTGAATTGCACAACTTTGATGTTGTGATCTGATAGTGGCACCAGCACCTTACACTGTGAGCCATCTGCCATCTACAAACCAAAGAACTATGTCACTGATCATTTTGGGACAATGCAGATTTTGCTCCTTTTCATGCTGTTGTTTCGGCCAAATTATTGGGAGGTGACAGAATTTGGCAAAGTTGGCAATTTGGAAAACACGCTAAGTATGACAATTTAAAACTGTGTCTACACAGCCCTCTGAACTTACATATAATATGCATCAATAATATGTATCAATCATTGCAGTGTCTCCATATTCTCTTGGTGGGACAATAATCTGTGTCCATTTTCAATCTTTGTGACAAAATTAGCAGACAAACTTTTCTGTTCTAGCATGAAGTACCACAGTTAGCACTGTTCAACGCAACAGAAGATACGAGATCAAAACTCTTGGAGCTATGACAGTCGTGCCATGTCTTACCCTGATACTGCCAGTTCCAAGAAAATAGGGTCTGGACCAGGTGACGACCCTGGTCTCTCTGTGCAGGTAGACTGGAATGCCAGAGTTATGGAATGTCATGATCCACCCGTCAGGTAGAGGCTCAGTGGGTGGACGTCCCCGGCCTGCCAAGCAGAGACATTAATGTAGGTACATGACACATTATGTGATGTGTTTTCTGTAGCATTGTTCCAACATCATATTGTTTTGTGGATCTGATAGCTTTAATGCTGAGTTTTGTTACTTAGAATAAAGCAAGCACAAATTATAATGGTACAAAAGCAGAGGGGATGGCTACTTGATTTCATTAGGGTTGGTTCCATTGAAAAGCATTCGACACAGCACAAAAGAAATTTTTTGTCTAAATCTAATGGTTTTGTTAAAATGTTGATAAAACAGACTTTCATGGTTTGCCACTCATTTCAACTAAATGAAAAAGAGAAAAAATTGAATTTGTCATTTACAAAACAAAAAGTCAATGAAAAGAATTGACTAAATTTCTGCACCAAAGATACAATTAACTGTTGGACAACAGAAATCTTCAGGTTCAAAGGTATCACTGCACGGAAATAGACATGACTCTCGTGGCAAGTACTACATGGGCTCCATTTTTTTTTTTTTTTTTTTTTTTTTTTAAACGACAGAATTTGAACAAATAGTACCTTTATTTAAAAAACATTTTAACTTTCCATGTGAGGAAGAAACAAACATCACCAATACCAGAAACTTCTCTGACTCCAAACTCTTTAAAGATAGTGAATAGTGATACTGTCCAGTGACCTGACAGGTCAAAATACGGCATTCTTTGTGGGAATTGTGGACACTGTAACCTCTGTTCTACCTAGAAGAGACCACCTGACTGGTTATCAGTACACAGGCATCAGAGTGCATCATCCCTGGCTCTGTAGTAGAAGAATCCAATGCTACACCTGCCAACAGTCCTGAACTTGGCAAACCATGAAACAAGATACAAAAACAACAGCGGAGACTGCAGACACTAATGGAGTTGAAATTCTGTCAGGAAAAATTGGTACAACTGTTTATTTTGATCCAAAAAGTGGTTTCCTCAGTTCTCAGACATTTACATTGTTGTTATAAGGGCGTCATTAAACCCATAGTGCACACACCAGATATTTCAAAAGTGTTGCTAGCATCAAAATGAAAAAGATTACATTTTTTAAAGGAAGACTGATGGTTTTTTTCAGGGTTGATACTGCTCATTGGAAGTCAAGAAGGTTGATAACCGATATGTGGAGCCAATATTCATTTGCAGTAAAAGTGAAAATATTGGCGCAAAATTGTTGAATAATAAAACCCTCACACACTTAACTTTGTATGAATGCCTTTAAGTTTGTTTATTAAAAGGACTTCAAGAGTGACTAGAAACATTCTCATTTCTAGGTATATGCCTGATGGTAATCCACAACTTAAAATGAGAATACCAGCATTAAAATAGGTTATTTCTAAACGCAATTCCTGAGCTTCTCAATCGGGTCGAGCAGGACCACATTGATGGCACATCGAAGTCTCTATGACAACGCCACACTGGCTGACAAAGTTTAGCAGTGAGAAGAAATATCTGTGTTTTTCTTCATCTTCTCTTTTTCTTCTGCCCTTACTCTATTTTGGAGACAGAGTAGTGACTGCAGATAGAGAGACAAAATAACCCAGTTCTATATTGATCTCTTATTGGTAAATTGATTTAAAAAATTGGTTGATGCCGATATGTGTCAAAATGCCAATTATCTGTCTATCCTTATTGTTTCTAACGAGACAGTTCGGTTTTCAGTTTTATCATTTGATATGTTGTCATTTCACAATTTGGGGTTCATACTGAAAATTATATCAAACAAATTTACTGTTAATAATAAAAAGTAGGTCTTGAACAACTTGCAAACCATTAAGCCTTGTTTTTATGAACATTTTAACTGATGTTAAAAAACTGCAGCTGTGAGTGGCAAACACTGTTTTGAGAACAAACAATTAAAACACATCTAATTGCCAGTTACTTCAAACCCTGGTTGATCCACCACTCACTCTTCAGGACAGTCTTTATTTTGGTCATCATTGGCTGAACGCCTCCTTCACCATCAGACTGATGATCACTGTCACCCCCGAACGCGTCTTCAGATGGGCGCATTTTTTTAGGGACCGGCATGCCCTCCTCCAGCAGAGCATCAACATCATTGTCAAACTCCTCCTGGAAGAATCAACGGTTAAGGCCAAGAGAGAGGGATGGGTCACCAGATTAAGGGAGCTGTGAATTCTTCATTTGAGAGCGTTACTGAGGTGAAACAGTGAAGTGAACAATTAAGAAAGAGAGAGTAGGGGGAGAGAGAGAGAGAGAGAGAGAAATACAAATCCAACTCCTTGCATCTGAGTAGTAAGGTCATTCATAGTGATGAAGCATTAATTGTGATGTGAAATTTGCATTCAGTGCACATAATTTTTGTGTCAAAGAAACATTTTTTCTGTGTAGCTTGAATGACAAATGGAAACTGAACACGCAAAGGCATACATACCTCGTATGAGTAGGTCACAGCTTCGTCATCTGCTTGCTCCTGCTGAACTATGACCTCAGACTTAAAGCCGCCATGATCGCCATCATCATGATCCACGAAGTTCTCGTAAAAGTCATCCAACTCATCGAGGACAGCAAACTCTACCTTGTTCTCCAGGTCTACCTCAGACTCCTCTGACCTTTTACCTGCTCTGCTTCCTGCTCCCGAGCTACTCTCGGCTGCCTCCAGCTCACTAGTGGAGTCATGCAACTCACCATTCAGGCTGTCTAAGCAGTCGTCACTTCCTCCCTCCTGACCCTCACCTGTGTACAAAACCTTCCTGTCCTTGCTATTGCTGCTTTCAGTGAAGCTTACACGGATCTTAACATCTCTGAGCAGCTTGAGGTCGGGTAGAAACTTGGTGACCGGTGGAGCATGCCGAGCTGTTCTGGGGCACCGTGGATTGGGACTGGCCTCATTTGAGAGGTGGCTACAGAAAGTTAAAGAGCCCATGCTGAGGGGCTGCTGTGGCTTGGCTTCCCCGTCCCCTGGGGTGTATGTGTATCCATCACCACCAGAGCTAACGTCCATTACCTCTGCGTCACTGGACGTTTGCAGGGGAGGTGGTGGAGGTGCTCTGCCCTCATGTTGGCCAAAATCATCAGGTGGCTCCAAGGGGAGAGGGGGTATAACATCATCTATCTCCATTGAATCAGTTTGATAATTACAATTTACAGAAACAAATGGAAATTATTCTAATCTGAAACCTGATTTGTTGAAAAACTCTCTTTCATCTAAACCCAGAATGCATGCGGAAGCACATCCCTGTATAGACCACGTACCAGAGGTGAAAATGCTAAGCTGACTACATTGTTCTTTTCATTAATGTAGACAGCTTTCAGAATCACTGTCTCAATTATTGGAAATCACAATGCATTCAGCTTAATATGGATTCTAGGCACTGATCATCCTCCACTGGTTTCTTCTGGGGGCTGGAGAGAGAAAACCAGACAGCAGATGTCAAGAGATGCAACACCATTAGCTCACTATGACAAAGTATATGTTGCTACCAGCTTAAAAGCGTTTGTGAGGAAATGGAATTACACGTTAAAAACGCGCGGTTTTGCAAAGAAAACCGCATTTCAGCTGAAAAAGGAGCACATTAACCGTAACACATGGGGAGCAGCATATATATGTTTATGGCCCCTCACCGCTTCTGTCAGTGCTAATGAGCTAACGAGCAGCCGCGAGGATGATTATATCCACGCAGCCGCTTATTTTTCCAGCTGGCCTTATAAAATGTTTCGATAACAGGAATACTCACAAATCAATAAAGCGCCGCTCTCTCCTGCAGGTCACCTAACTACCTATCCTACTCATTTTGTTCTCGATGCTTCGACGAGCTGCTTCAGTCGCTGCCCCGCCATCTTGAAGAAAACTACAGCGGCAAACCAGCTCTAGTCCCGCCCAAAGAACCGGCATTTCAATGATTGACCGGTCTGCTGACCAATCACAACACACCCTGCGACACCAACGGGTATGATTGGGCCAATCAACGCAGCTGTATGTTACACGGACCATGAGCGTTAACACATGCAAAGTGTAAAATTTGGAAAAAAAAAAAAAAAAATAATAATAATAAACTATTTTTTGCAAGGGAGTGGACAATTAAAACAATTTTTAAATTCTGAAAATTGATGCTTATGTAGGAAATGTTAAAGTGCATTTCATCGTCTTCCAGCTCAGCAATTTTTTTTATCCTTGAATTGAAAACATATATATATATATATATATCAGTAAATACTTTTTCAAATTAGTAAATGGAAATTTGAATAACATCCACGTTTGCTACAGTGCCACAAGCCATTCTGTTTTAAGGTAGTCTGTTTGTGTCCGCATAAAAAAACTTTTTGGAAATTTTGTTGTTTTTAAATGATTAATTACAACAGTCTGTGGTGCTCTCCTTGTCAAAATCAGTGTTTCAGTACCATGGTGAAATGACGTAAACCATCACCATACACCTATTGGTGAGGGGGTTTATTAACTCAACTTTTATTCACAATGTTCCGATGTTCTTTCTCTACCAGACTGTGTTAAGGCACAGAGATTCACACATTGCACTTTTAGTTTCATAAATGTGTCTGAAATATTGTAAATGACAACTTTTTTAAGGTACATAAATGAAGATTAAGTGGCTGACAATTTTTTTTGTCACTAGGGGTCACTGTTAACCAACAATAGGAAGTATAATTGTATAGAAGCTGGTGCTCAATGCTGTCTACAAAAATGTATATACAGTGAATGCTTACTGGAGGTTCAATTGTTTTGGGGCCTGTCTTCTACAAATAATATAAACAGTATAATATTATGAAGCAGTGTATGAATATGTGTATTGCCTGAAAAATGAGGGTTTCCAGTGTTTGTGAATTTATGTGAATCATTAAATAAAAGTCAAATGGGGGTTTTGAAAGAACTTTTTTTATTGCATTACAGCCAAAGAATGCATTGTTCGACCATAGATGCCAATACAGATCCAACGACTGAATCCATTTGCATTTAACACTGACATGTCTGCTTCGATCAATACTGAGACTACTGAAGTGCAAGGTTGGTGAAAAAAATAATGAATAACCGGAAAAAGGGATATAGTGCTCAAAAAGTATAAGCAGTCATTTTGTAGAAGAAGAAAAAAACGTAAAGGTAAATCACATAAGAACTACACCATTCTAGTTGTTAAAGATGAATTAAGCAGGACTTTTGATGTAAAAGTCCTGCTTAAGTCAACAATTATCATTGTATTTATTAGAGAGGAAATAACCTTGCATAAAAAAGAATAAATTAGACTGCAATAAATTAATCTACAAACTGTATTTGATTTGACTTTTCAAAGCAACTCCGCCCTGCTGTTTGGTGATATGTAGATAAAATATTTTCCATTACAAAATCATAAATAGTCTTTGGCAATCTGTTTTAATTAGCACACATTTTTAAAAGATGCACCTTAACTTAAATCAAAAATCAGGAATACTTAAACTAATGTTAATGAAGCAGCCTGTGCTGACAAGTTGAAGAGAAGTGCAGATGAGTCACGTTCTTGTAGCTGCTTCAGTGAAGTGCAGCAGGAGCAGAGAGGGGGGGCAGAAGGAGGCTGGTTGGGGGGGAAATGTGATGCAGAAAGGCACAGAGTGGATTTCCTTCATTGTGCCTTCAGGCCTGTAGTTTGAACTGGAAGGAACTGGTGCTCCAATTGCTTGTGTCACAGTTGAGCATGGTGCGCTCTGTGAAGGTTACGTTACCTTCTGCGTCTATCAGAATAACTGTATTGGTCCTAAACAGACAGGGAAACAAAATAAAGCACTGTTATGACAAAAATGATTTGAAATTAGAAATAAAAGAAGATTGGCATATTGAACACTGGACAAACACACTATTTTTATAAACACCAGCAATCCTTGGTTTTGTCACCTTGCCAAGGGGAATGCCTATTCATGTGTTTCTGTGGACTCCCACTTTTACTGTGAATAATTGAAGTTGCACAGCAGAAGCTTAACTGTGGCTATATCAACCAAAAAATAACAATTTTTCTCTTATTTTTTATATTTCAGTGGACAGATCTTCAAATTTCAAAGCAAAATCATTCCCATTAATAATTTTAGAAAGAATACAGGCTTCGTCTGCACCATCCCATCGATAAATTTTGCAATGCTTTCTTGTGAAATGGAGGCCAGATTGATCATTTCACATGCATCCAAAAAAGTCAAACAGATTTTTTATTCAACACAGTTTTTCATCATCAAGGGATCATAAACTACACTTGCATGACTATATATCTCTTTGTAGAGAAAAATAATCATCACCAGATGAACACCCAAAGGAGCAGTAATGTCATGATCTCTACATGGACTCTATTCCTCCATCACAGTCTGCTGATACATGACTCAAACCTCAAAACACTGAATTGGTACTACTCAGAATGCAATTGCACTACAAATGTAAACCATTCGACATTTTCATGCAGGGTCTGTGAGTAGAGATTAGGCTGTAACAAACACCTGAATCAAGAATGAGCAGAGGACGTCGAAGTGGCTCTATCAAAGACTGACCCCCCGATCGTTTGGCTGTAAGGCAGACTCTTTATCCACTAATCTAGTGCGGCATTGAGTGTAGACAATCCCATTTTATTAACCTGCTAAGACAGACTTCTTACACTGTAGATCTCTCTGTACCAACATGTCTCAGTTCTCTGAGATCCCGTCAGTCACCTCAGTTGGGAACAAACGCAGGGAAATAGTGGGGAAGGGTTTGGCGTGGGTGGAGGACACTGACCTTGTACCATAATGAGGGGAGCGAACACACACCGCTGACATTGCCTGGATCATAGGCTTGCCGTAAAAGTCACCCTGGCTCTCCTGAGTTGGATCAGGTGTGTTCCTGTTAAAAAAATCCACAGGAGATCTGTCAGAGAAGCTTCTAAAAAGAAATGATCGTCATTCACTGTGACCGTGCCTGGGCAACATATTCAAAACAGTTGAACCGTGACATCCATAAATGTCACACTGTAAAAACAACACATCTTTAAATGGCTCATCAACTTCTGTTATCTCTGATCTTAAATTCAGTCCCAAAAGATAACAAACAGGCTTCACTGAGATCTTTTTCTGTCGATATCTCAGACACAAAAACACGCTGTGTATTTGGCTCTTGGTGTGTTTATCAAATATGAACAACAACCTTTTAAAAAGTTTCCACCGAAGTTTCTGAGTCATTCTGGAGACTCATTAAAGTTAGGTCATGTACTGTTTTTGCTCGCACCTGTTGCATCACTGGGCTTTCAGTTGCTCACTGACTGAAAGTTTTGTAAAAGTGACTTTTATTTCTTCTAGGTGTTAAAAACAACTGGGATACATAGCTCCCAGGACTAAGAAAAACTTTCAACAGATTTCAAGGACACTCTATAACAGAACCCTTCATTAGACAGATCAAAAACATATCTCCACACATGATAAACTCAGGGACCTATCTACATGCAAATCTGCTGCAGAATAAAATGCAATGACATTGTTGAAATGTCTCTCTAACATAAGAGAAGATTTGAGGTTCTAGAAAATACACAGTCTTGATAAAAACCAGGTCTTTATAACATTCAGGCTGTTGCACCCATTTAGTTTAGTTAACTTAGCATGAAACATGGGAACAAATGTCAGACTCAGTGCAGTAGCAACCATATCTGCTTCCAACATTTCTTATGCTTAACGCAGGAGTGCTGAGCTTTTTTTTCAAAGTTAAAACTGTCGCTCTTGTACCCCTGTAGAAGTTTAACATGATTTACAGCTCAGTAGAAATCCCCTTCCCTCTCATTGAACAACTCTCTGGAGCCTTTTGTGGGTGGAGCTATAGGCAGTGTTTCTCTGTATCCATGTTTGAAATATGAGATAGCAGTATACACTTTCTTTAGAAATAAATCTCCTCAGTCCTGAGTGAAAGACATTTATAATCATACAAAAAACATCCATATGGTTATTTGGGTAGTTACCTGCACTACTATTTTTGTTTACCTTCTGGGTACCATCACTGGTTGTCCTCAGACAACAGTATAGTGTCCCAAGATAAAGCTGCTTTAAGACGACTGTTTTTGTGCAGCACAGCAGCTTCACAGCTCATTAATAACATGACAGCAGTGTTGACATGACAGTAAATAACTAAGCAATACAACATCACAGAAAAGGCAAATCAACAACTGGCAACATTGTTTTGTTGACTCCTTACAAAAGTACATAGTAATGGCACATGACTAAGTTCTGAGCAGAAAATTAAATTCAGTCTCACACACACCTCAGCTGGTGCTGGATCCAAAACAAACAACAAACAGACTGGTACTTTGAACAGATGTGTGGAGGTAAATGTACTGATATTTACATTATCTGTGTACAGGCATGACATGTTGTGTGCACAGTGTATGTCTGTTTCTTTCTCACATTATGTTTTTGTGTGCAAGATATTTGTACAGCTTCAAATTTATTTTTCTTTTGTTGACTCCCAGTAGTTGCCCTCAAAAGTCAATATGCTAAATAAACTTTGCTTAGCACAAAGATATGTTCTTTACGTTAATGTAGATGCAAATATCAGCTTTATCCTTTCTTCATTGTTTGACACCACAGACAGAAGTTGTAGAATATTTAAGCTTGAAACTATTTCATTTGAAGTAAACCTTTAAATAAAATTGTTTTTTTTTTTTTAACTGAACACTGGGAAATGTGTAAATGCACCGTCATCACTCACAGTTCCTCATTGTTAAGGACGTTGAGCAGCTCTTGCACTAGTCCGTCACAGGACAGGGTCTGGTCATGGACAACGCTGGTGAAGTGGCGCTTTCCCTGCAGCAGTTTCCTCCACGGAGTGTCCAGCAAAGAATTACTCAAGCCGTACACTCCTGCTGAGGGGTACATGAAAAATATATAAGCTAGTAATCTCTGTCACTGACCTTGTCGTACTTTCTCTTATGGCAGAACCACAACATGAAAATGTCACACCAACATGAACAGGCCGGGGGTCAAGAGGAGCGATAAATGTGAAATGAACGGTTTCTACAGCAACTACATTAAAAACACAGACCTGGTTTTAGATGGATGGGTTCAGGGCTGCCTCTGTTTCCATAGTAACACACAATGTCTTGTTTGGCTCTACATGGGACACAGAAAAATGAAAAATTAGACATCACATTTGGTGGTGATTAAACTCGTTTATGTCTAATAACGGGGCTTTTTCGGGAGTATTAATGATTCCACGCTCTTGAAAAGAAAACACAAAAAAATTCAGTAAAGAGGGTTTTTTTTCTCAGGGGAACCATGGGAAATGAGAGGTCGGGGAAAAGGAGAATATCAGTTCTGCACCACACAGTATTCTTTTATGACCGATTCTCTTTGCAGTCTTGGTAAAAAAGGAAATTAGAAGCCTGTTTAATTTGTTGAGGCAACAACATTGGGAAAATAACCAAACAGCATGTTTGATTGCAGCATTTAAATCCATCCTGAATGAACGACAAATTGAGTTTTAAAATACAAACAAGTGCTGCAAACACCTTTGATGAGCCCAAACCCTTAAGTTTTAGTGTTGGATGTCTTTGCAAAGTCCTCAGTTAGAGGGAATTTATTCAGTCTGAAAAATCTGTCAAACATCAAGGGCATCTGTGACGGCTTCAGTACAGGCGAGTGAATAATAAATTATGACCAAATCCTTTGAAGCAGCAGGGGAATTAATTTTTTTAAGTCAATTTTATGACAGCCATACTAGTGGCATCAGTCAATCTGAAATGTGGTGCAACACTAGCTCAACATCTAACCTGGAAAGTTTCCCAGTCAAGAGCTGGCAAGAAAGACCGGACTGCTGCTGAGCTTTCAGCCCTGTCCCAGAACTTCACTGGAAGGTTCTGAACGCCAAACTACAAATCCACCTTTGCTCTTTACTTTGTGCTGCATCAGCAGGAAAAAAGTCAAGCTTGTTAAAAATCCCTTCAAACTAATATTAGGATCACCATAAGTGCATGACTTTACTTCTCACTTCATTTCAGACCCATGGGTCCGTATCAGCTTAAAAAGAAGATATAAATCATTATTAATACAATATATAACAGGCCTCCCTGCATGTACATTACAACCTCTGCAGATAACACAAACATAACTTGAGCTCCCCCATCTCAAGAAATTTGAAAAAAGTTTCTGCATCGCTGTATGTTTCCTGAAGCTTCCAGTTCAGCTTCACTACTACATCACAAAAAAGCTGTGTAAAGTGGAGTACAACAAGCCTCAAAAAGCTCTGATTTAACATCTCTTGTTTTGTTGATTGAAGGATAAAAAGCTACCAAGAACTTTTTAGTTTATGTCTCAAAAATTGATTTATGCTGTTTGCAATATCATCAAAGATATGATTGTTGCTGCCCTCGAATGTTAAAATTTGAGGAATCACTCAGCTTCAATCACTGTTGGTTCATGTTCCAAACAATGAATTCCCAAACCGGGGTCGGGATTACCTGTGGGGTCATGAAGTACTGTCAGAGGGGTTTAAAATGCCTTCCGTAATCAAAAACTATTATCAAATTCATCATCTTATACGTCATGGTAAAAATAAAAACAAAATATGGGTTAAATTTTACACCAAAAAATGTAAACGATGAACACTTCTTCTATTTTCCAAGTTTCTTTTTGGTTAAGACTGAGACAGGATGACAACGATACCAGTGGTGGCAGACTGACTTAGGAAGCTGCAACAGGTGTAACATGGGTAGTTTAGTTTTCAACCAGTCCGCTAGGTGTTGTTTCTTGAGCCCATTTTTTCTTTTCTTTTTCTTGTTTTTTAATTTGCCTGCAGGAGTCTTTTCCTCCAGCAGGAGGTTAACCATTTTCAGCACTATTTTTTTCAAAGGTCACAGGCTGAAAAGTTGGGAAGCCCTCTGGGTTAGAATAAAGAAAAATACTACAACTTCTTCCGGAGAAGGGCTACTAGAAATTTTCTATCATGTTTCTATCTTTTTTTAAAGTTCTACAGAAAATTCTTTCACACATAAACACAGATTACCACAATCAACTGAGTACAATAGTTGTACAAATTAAAATAGAAGAATGTGGTTATTGATCCAGAAGCAAGTTTGATATAATTGGTTTTAAGTATCAAGCACAAAAAGAGTCCTCTGCTTCATGTAAATGAGGAATAGAGTAATTATTAATAATTAGCTTATAAAAGGGAGTCTTCACGTGATTAAATGCTTCTTCATGTTTCATTGTGAGATGTCACTGAGGCATTGAGAATCATCAGGTCGCCTACACAGAAGCATGAGGTGAGAGATGTTGTGACGTGACAGTAAATGTGCTTGCATTGAGGATTTAAACACGCAGGTGTTGGCTGGACTAATTATAACAATCTAATCCCACCTGATTAGCTGTTGTACTATCTTGTAAATCATAATTCAGTCTGTGTTTTCCTCTGGGAGATTTCTGCTCTTTTCCAACCTCTGCAAAGACCGAGGGGATAATATAAAAAGTGACATGAGCAGTGCCAACATATCCAAACACTTCCCTCCACATAACTGCTGATAACATTACCTTTATCGAAACTGCTGTCTCTGTGAAGAGGTCAGCCTCTCCTGTTAGCACAGGATGCCATCTGTCTTGTGTAAATTTCCTGGAGCAGAGCCGTATCTGAAGACAGGACAATATGTATGCAAGCAGCTGCAGCAGAACTCCCAGAGCTGAAGGCCAACTTTACATTATCTCTCTGACAACAGCAAATCAAAGACATTAATGCAGTTTCTAGCTTGTAGATCCAGATCCAGTCTTCCTGTTTGAATATACAACTGCTTTTCCTGTGTGCCCCTGGTTACTATAAACATGGCAGCCGGGGCCTGTGTTGACTCTGGTGACAGCAGTCAATGTCACGCATGCATGTGCCCAGTAGCTGCTCAATAAGAAGCAGATGGCACTGCAACACAAGGGGAAGCTGAGGAGGAATCCTTGGAGCTGCTTCCTGTTGTGAGCACTGTGATTGGCAAACACAATGTCAGAAATACAATTTTGAACTTGGTACTGTGACCTGAACTCAACTATATGAGATAGGCCTGCTGACTGCGTACACACACTCTGTCAGAGATATGCATCACATTTGCCACAGTGGAAGCAGATGGAGGACGTTCAGGGAGATAGCTCTATTTCTGCTATCTGAACCTGGCTAGCATATTGAAAGTCCCATCAGGTGTGCAGTGGGCTGATTTGGGCTGAGATGAGAGAACAGCAGGAGGTCAAGGCCACCGGGCAGGGAGAGAACGAGGAGGGAGAGGACTTCTTTCAGATCTCAGTCTGGGAGGTAATCAGTATGCTAGCTGGGAGGCGTCCTAATGAAGAGTCCTCCATACTGAGGCTGCAGAGCAGTTTCCCCATCGCCAGCTGTGTGATAGCTGCCCAGAGATGCTTGGATGAGCTTTTAACATGATCGGTTCAGAGTGTTCAGATATGTTTGTAGATGCTCATGGGCATGGATAATAAGTACCTGCTACACCCAGACAATAATAGCATGAAGCTCAGGAATGCTGAATTTCTATTTTTTTTTTTTTTTTTTTTAATTAATCAGTAATCGCCATGCTAACTTGAGAGCTTTAAGGTTGTGTGAATAGGAATAGATATTGATAGGATTTCATTGATACCAGTGCCTTTATCGATTCTGCTTATCAATCCAATTCTGTATCAATTCTACAATCAATTCCTCCTGCAAATTTTCTGAGTAGAAAAAGTAAGTTTTACAGGTTTTCTGGGTCAACGACATTTGTATTTAGTTGACAACTCAATAAATAGGAAATTGGTCAATGGACTAACATAAAAAATAAAAACAAGTAAAAATCACCCATTGGAAGACATTGACATATTGTTTTGTTGTTACTGTCTAAATATAGGCCACCTAACAATGCTTTGAGCTGCTTGGAACCTTGAGCTTGCTGTAGAATTTAGACTTGAGCCTACACTTCCTGTTTGGGAAACATTTACCCCTTGTCTTTGAAGTACTGTTTGCAAAAAGTTTTATGATATGTCCTTGTGATGAGAGTTGAAATTCTGTTTTAAAACCAAAGTTATATCAGTGTATGCTAACCGCTAGCATATCAATGTAACGTCCGATGCACATAAATTGTTATGAAATGAAAAGACAGCCCTACCTACAACAATAGTTTGTTTGTTTTTGGGAGGGGGGGGTTGTTATATAAAGATAAAATTTAAAGAATGTTTTAAATGTTAAAAACCTCAGTTATGTTGAAATAATCGAAACATGTAAAATATTCACACATTAAAAAAGTCATCTTGGAAGGCATAATCCAGCCTCTGTGTTTTTGGGTCAGAGATGAAAATTTAGACAATTTTGATACTTAAAAATAGGCCCTGAGTTGGAGAAAGGTTGGAAACCACTGCCCAATAGAGAACAGTGTGATATCCCTTTTCAACTGTGTATATTAACTCTTCTTTCACCTCACTCTAAAGAGTTAATATATCAAATGTGCCAGAAAAAGGCTTTCATGAGAGATAAAAGCAGAAAGATTCAGTGGGATTTTGATCTCATCCGGATTTAAAACACGACCCCATGCTAAAAATTGTAAAGCCAATATCAACATTATTTCAATTTTAGAGAAAATTTGCAGACATCTGGATTGACTCAAAGCACAATGTGGGCTGTATTTGAGCTTTCTGGTGAAAAATCCACGACTAATTCTGCTCAGTAAAAAAATGATGTTCTCTTATACTTTCGGAGATTGTGGTTTCCCCCAAGGTAATGCTACTCTGGCCTGTAGAAAAAATATTCCTGGTGGTTCCTCTTTAAAATGTTCAGAGTTCATCCACCTCTGATACTCTGGAATGTGCATATCTGCAACATCGCTGTTTTTCTTGTTCAGCTCACTCAAGTTTCTGCCAAGAATTACAACACATAGTTCGAGGCCATCAGACTAAACTGCTTTCTGCAGCTGTTTTTATAACACAGTCAGACTCTGCTTCACTTCAAGTGTGTTAAGTGAGATATTCTTCCACAGGCAAACATCAGAGGAGATATTTACAAAAACAGGTTAATTCTAGGTATTGATTTGAAAGTGAGAGTGATAAAGTGTGGCTATAAAAAAAGGTAAAGAGGAGTTGGATAAAATGTTTTGATAAGGTGCTTGGAGAACATCAAGCTGCATAAAACTGAAATCAAAATCTACATATAAACTCAGCAGCCATAGTATTCCAAGTATTCAGGCAGGTTCCTTTAACAAATTTTTCTCTCCTTTTTACTCTTAGTTTAAACATTGGTAACTCGTCTTCATCGTATGCCAAAATGGACTGAGTTGCTGCAATGTGATTGGCTGATTAGACATTTGCATGATATGAGATGAGTTGAAAACATGTGCGCAATAAAGTGTAGGATGAGTGCACATCCCACAGAAAACGGATTTTAATTCTTCAAAATGCAAAGTTTACACCCACTCTCATATTTTCCTCAGTGCAGCCAATCATGGAGATTTATAACTTTGTGAAGCCAAAAAGTGCCTAAATGTTACACAAGGGTATAAATTGTGTATATGTAGAAACTGATCGATGAAAGATCCTCTAATTGTAATATAGATCTCCTCCCCGTCCACCAGAAGTATTGATTCAGAAGAAAACCTGATATCTTATTTCCTCGGGGCTGCTGGAAATGGTGGAAAACAAATCAGCTGGTAATGATGGTGTTTATTACACATACAGTGTTCATCACTATCTGCAGTAAACACAGCTCCCCTCAGAGTGGAACTCTGCAGCAAAAACGTACACAGTGTTTTAATGTTTTGCTGCTGTCTCACGAGCGCGGGGTTGCACCTCCTCGTTACATAAAAGAGAAATGCATATGAGAAAGCAAAGGCGCAACTACAGCTCAGGGATTTAATAAGGACATCTGCATATCTTTTAGCTGTTTTATCTGTTGTGAGCAGAGAAAAAAGAGGTTTCAAAGGCTTTAATAACACTGACATTCCTGGACTGAGGCTGCAATTAGCTGAGTTTCTGCTGCTGTTATTAAATACCTAGGACCAAGGAAGACTAAAAGCTCTCCTTTGAATCCTGTTACACTGTAATTGAAGAAAATTACTTCATCTACTGAGTCTTTAATTGACTTAACCCTTTAAACACTGCTTGTCCAATCAATAAGTGGCAGCGGCAACTTGGTAGGCAGGTCTGTTAAGTCGACTGGAAATAGTCCAAGAGTTTGTCATTTCCTGCAAGGAACCTCAACCACATCTAGGGATGGGAACTGATAGGATTTTATTAATACCAATGCCCTTATTGATACCGCTTATCAATCTGGTTCTTTATAAGTTCCCTTATCAATCCCTCTTGTCAATTTTCTGTGTACAAAAAGGCTTGACAGGATCTCTGTGTCAACATTTTGTTGAGTTTATGACTAAATGAATATGAAGTTGTCCAATATTCTTGATATCTCAGGACGTAACAAAAAAAAAGTAAGTACAAATCGTTGCACGTGGCCACTGGATCCTAGATTTCTGGATGAAAATGAAAAAATTAAACAAAAGTAAAACTCATGTCACATGGCGTAGGTGTATTTTACTGACTGGAGTAGGCCACCTAGAAGTGCTTTCTGTTGTTTGGAACCTTGAGCTTGCCGTAGTTATGCTGAAGTCAGACATGTGCCTGCATTTATCTTTTCTGTTATCTTCCTGTTGGAAAACATTTGCCTGTTAGAATTTCCACTTTAAAAGGTTTCAGTAATATGTACGAGAGTAAGTGTGATTTGTTTCTGTGATGAAGAATGAAATTCTGTTGAAAAACAAAAGTTCAATTATTGCGAGCTAATCGCTTGCATATCAATGTAATACCCTGTATAAGTAAGCATCAAGCTGTGTGAATCTTTTGTGACAGTACATATCTCTGAGTGTTCAGTTTAAAAGTGCTTCTTCTGTGAAACTTCAACCAGGAAAATCCTGCATTATAGTTTTCTCGGGAAACTGTAATCTAGCTGCTAAGCTAAGCTACCTGGGACAGGATAGTCCACGTTAAGTCTGTCTGCACCAGTGTAGTATGAAGGATGGATCAGGAAATGTTTAGGCATCAAGGCTAATGATGTCAATGGATTGAACCATATCTTAACAAAAAAACAGTTCTCAATTCCCATCCCTTGTCACATCCACTATATTTGGAGATAGGAAGAGATAGTTTTTAAAATGATTTCACACACAGAAAACCTACATACTGTGTAACCTTTAACATTACTTTTTTGTCCGATTCCTACTCCGCATTTTCGTCTTCTTTTAGGGAGGACTCTCCTCTAGGACGAGGTCCGATACAATGGTCCTATGTGCCTAGCACCGTGGTTTGAGGTGTTACCTTTGGGACTAAAAGAAGGAGGGGTTCGCCCCTGATGCTAACCACGCCCACACACAACCTCGATTTGGAGGTTGGAGAATCTGGCAGCAACTAAGACCTGTTTCCATGCCAATTGTCCACAGGGGCCTCTGCCACAACAGCTATCTTGGTGTGCACTGATTCCACTTTGATTTCCCTCTCTTACACAGATCACCACTCTCAGTCCGGTCAGGCTGGTGGGTGAAAAAAAAAGAATAAAACCCTCATTATTTTTAATGCTGTCAAGATTTTCTTTGTCTGAAACCTTGAACATGAACAGGTACCGCTTTGGAATTTTAATGCAGACTCCTCCACAGCTCAGCATTTGAGATTCTCAGGTGAAACACTTCAGAGCTGGAGACGGCACTTTTGTGGTTTCATTTTAAGGTAAGGCCAGAACTCAGAGGTACAAAGCTACAGTCTATTATCAACACATTTCCACAACAAGCTCAGATTTAAAAGCCTTTGGTGCGCAAAAATACGCCTTCTTCGCTTCATGACTCCCACACAGCGAAAACCAGTCCACAAAGAAAAGATCTTCACATCTGACAGCTCTCTATGGCCATGTACATAATTATCCCTTCTTCACAAAACTCAGTGAGTAGAATCCATCATGTTGACAGAACAGCTGTTCACTTGAGGGAAAAGTGCTCTTTTTGCAAACAAATCTCAGCAGGATTCGATCACACCTTCAACTCACTTGAACTCCGCTGTGATGAGGTTAAAGCCGTTGTACAAGTGGCTTTCTGTGGACACTTTTTTCAGGTAGGAGTAGCTGTCCTGATCCTTGTCCGCAAGGTAGTTTGACACGAGAAACCCTGTGAGAAAGACTCTGGAATCAAAACTTTGACTCAAGTAAACAATCAAAATCTATTGAGAACAACAAATGTATGAGATAATACAAAGCTGCATAGAGGAGGCTGTGAAGATTTGAACAAACCCAATATTACTGAGTAAATGTCCTCTTGAGAGGTCAGAAATGTAAAAACATAGGTCATATCTTTGACAAGGAAGTTTCCTATTTTTTTGAGTTGACTGTTGTGTATATATGTGGGTTTTTTTTTTTTTGGGGGGGGGGGGGGGGGGGGGGTGTCTTATTTTGATGCCACATACCTGCCAAAAAATGGATATAAAGGAAAGGTGTTTAGGGTAAAGAGGACCACATCTCATGCCCAAGCCTGAATGTGGACCAGGCAATGATCACATTGTTTCTATGACTTGAGACAGTCGGCTCCTGCAGGTAAGGAGGTTCTAGAGAAAGCTCAGAGGAGATAAGGCTTTCTGTAGTGCTTCCCACTGTTTGTGGAATAATCTGCCCTTCCAGTTTTTAAAAGTTTTTTGAAAACCCCATTTTTATTCTTTGGCTTTTAACTTCAGTGAGATAAAGCTGCTTTGAATGATCTTATTTGTATGTCCTTGATTTTGATTTATTTGCTTTTAGTGCTTGGTTTGAATAGGTCTTCTTTTATGTGTGTCTATTTTACTAAAGGTCTCTGTACAACATTTTGTGCTAAGCTGTGGTTGTTTTAAAGTGCTTTATAAATAAAGCTGGTTGGTTGTGGAGTAATGTGAATGATTTGCAGTGTTTACATACGGTCAGGCTAGCAGAGCTGCTAATAGTGACCAACTTAACTTTTTTTGTGACCAGAGGTCTGTAACGCTTGGGTTTTATATTCTCCCAATTCTTCATATTTAGGGTCAGTAGTTCTTTATTTGCATTTGAAATGTTCATTGGTTGTATTTTTGGGGGATGTTGCTTATTTCGACACTTGTTTAATCAGTAAAGTGTTTCCATCTTTTTTAGCTGATGTTGAACTCAATACACCTAAAGGGTTTTAGTACAATTTTTTTAACTGTTCATGTGTTTCTGCTGCAAATATTGCCTTGAAGTTTTGGTTTCTGGGTAAAGTTTCTGGGTTCTTGTTCAGCTCTTCTTGAAAGTAAATCCTGACATTATGAGACACGTGTTAAGAGTTCAACTATTCATCTAGCTGTGGATGCTCCAGTATGCTCACCTCTCCCGTGCGCATCAGGGTTTGGACGCCCCTCCATGTAATTGGTGATTGCAGCCAGTTTGCCGCGTTTGCTGATCCCCAGCCATGATCCTCCTTCTTTGCCATACTCAAGGTCCAGGCCTGATGGGGACAATAATGCAGAAACTTTGACATGTAGCTTCAATACCCACTATTATTTGTCAGTAGGTCAAATGAAATAAAGTCTGCTTTTATCAGCAGCTCAAAATGCAATTTTATTGCATGAAAAAAATGCGAAGTAGGGACTTGAAAATCCACTGTTTTGGAGCAATAATAGTTTTGATACCTGGTCAAGTCCTTTGCATGATTCAGCAGAGTTTGGACACTGATTTAAAAACAGTGTTCACAAAGCTAACAACTGGCTAAAAAATGCTTTATGGGTAAACTGTGGTACTGATTATCGAAAGACTTTCAAACACACACCAGCTACAAAGGATCCGCTAAAACTTCCCAAAAGGAGTCCCAAATAATTAAAATTAATAGCGAATGACTTTGATGGGAATTTTTTTCCGCACATTTGTCTCCACATTTTGAATCGTTTAGAGCCAAATTTTAATCTTCTAATTCTAATTCCTCACAGGACATCTTGTCAAATGTTATTTAAAACAACAGGGGGATAAAAAGAATAAACCCTACCGAGGATTTATCACTGAACACAGACCTCTTTCATTTCTCTTTGTACAATAAGTTTTAGAGCAATTAATTATTGAAATGTCCTTCTGTTATGAAAGTCTGTGGCGTAGGGAAAATGTACAGAATACTAACCTTTAACTTGTCTGCATTAAAACTTTAATTAAATTAGGATATGAGTAGATTAGCCATAATGAAATAAACTTGGCAGATTTCTTTCCTCCATAGGATTAAAAGAAAGGTGGGTCAGTGCACGTCTGCTGCACTTCCTGGTGATCAATAAAGACAGGTTCACTTACACTGACACTGACCAACAGAGCAGAGTGGTCTCTCTCCCCTGGGGGAGGATGGAAAGCCATCCTGATCCCACTGGGAGCCATAGCTCACTTCCTCCCTCGTCATGCTGTGTCTCCTCCTGGACTCTGCCTCCACACACCCCTCAGCCCCCCAGATAAGACAGAGCCATTTATTCTTGTCACATGGCATAAAAGCAGCCATCAATTAAAGGCCCACGACTGGAGTCCTGACCCCTCTATTACAGAGGGGGAGAGGGAGTCGGATGAACAACCAAGCTATCACTGCGTTTCCTCCTTCAGCAGAAAAAAGAGGATGATTGATTTCCTCCCCACAGCTGTAATGTGTATTAGACATCGGTCATTTAAATATAGTTTACTGCAGGCATGCTTTAACACAGTGGGACATGAGCTAAAGAAGGAGTTTATTTTGATCATCAAAAGTCATTTAGACCTTAACTACAACCAGATGTGTTGAAATTAAGTCTTACATGTGAAAACGTTTTAAAGAATATTAACATGGAAAAAAATATTTGGGGAAGTTATTTTGCAGTTTGTCCACCTGCCTAAATTTTGCAGCTTTGAATAGTCTGTAACTATGAAAAATGTATCTGAAAGAGACGCCAGAATGGCCTAGCTGTTAGGTCGTTCAGCCCGTGAAGTTAGCCCTTGAATGGGTCACGCTGGGTTTAAATCCAGCCTGCAGGCTTAAACTTTCCTCTCTGAAATAAAAACTAATGTAAAACTATCCATATTAGTGGAGCTCTTCTTTCTGTCTTCCTGTTCAAATCATTCTACTCAAGCAGCCGACCTGGTCTTCATTGCTAAAGAGTGGGAAGTCTGAATCTCTATCAACATAAAGTAGAATAGAAATCTACAGCAGAAAAGAAGAGAGAGTGATGTTTTCTGTCGGGTCAAGATTCAACTTTTTATGCACTTTCGAGGTAATTTACAATCAAATGAGGTCGATTTGGACAAATCTTGTGTCTCTCTGGCTCAATCTTCCTCACTTCTTACAACAAGCTGTTTGCATCACAGGAGGAAACTTTTCACACAAAAACATAATAACACCTCCTTTAATTGATATGTATTGTTACGGCCTCCTTAACCAAAATTTACGTAACATGTATTTAATAGCTATCTACTATAAAGAGGACACACAGGAAAGGCTCAATTCAGGGTTAGCTATCCAATTCAATGCAATCTGGACTCAAAGGAGGACTCACCGCTGAGGATCTCACTGCTGGTCCCCCAGAAGTCTGCAGCTTTGGACGGCCTGTTGTAGAACTCGTCTCTGTTTGCAGCCAAGATTAGCCTGAAGAGAGGGAGGAAAGGAGATAAGAGGAGAACACTTTACTTTTCTTTCAGGTCCAATCTTGGTAGCAGGTATCAGTTACTCACTCTAACAGCTTTAGTGGTGTCAGTGACGAAGGGTAACTCAGCTCAATGCTTATCTGAGTTTGAAACAACTTTGTGTGCATACTGCATCATCAATGCATCAGAACATCCCTGCTTTCTGCTCGATAGTGCAGCTAGCTTGGTTTTCCATATTTTCCTCTATATTGTACTTGTGATTTGTTGCACCATTGTTTTAGGGTTATGTGTTGTTGATATAAATTGCTATAATGAAGGGGTTGATTTTTTTATCATTATTTTAGTTTTGAATAGGAAAACATACATGAGGGTGAAAAGTATGATTTTTGAGAAATAAAGAAAAAAAAGAGACTGTTCACATATACAGGTACATCTCAAAAATTAGAAGATATTTTGGGTCACTAATTTCAGAAAGTGAAACCCATATGTTTCATAGCCTCATTTTTGAATTATTTCAAGCCGTAATTTCTTGGAATGTTGATGACTATGGCTTGCAGACAATTAAAACCTAAAATTAAGAGTCTCAGTAAATAAAAATATTTAAGGAGGGGGATTTAGGCCACTGAAAAAACAAACAAACAAACAGCTGCAATTATTTCTTTTAAAGTTTCCTCTGAGAAAAAAGTCATAATTCTGGTTTTAATCTCAGAATTCTGACATAGAGACTAAATAGCACTGAGGGAGCTAATGACAGAAGTTCAGAGACAACTCTGACAATAACTTACAAGTGAGTGCAAAACTTATGTGAGGGTTGCTGGTAGTTTAGCGCAACAAAACATGACAAGTGTAACCAAGCATCTCAAGAGTCATCAGGTCAAAGAATACAAAAATGGAGGCTAGATGAAGCAGTCATCAGCTTTTTTAAACTTCAACACTCTTTTTACTCTCAGTATGAGCAAATATCTAGTCAAATATCAAGAATCATTCAAGATAATAATTTTCTGATTTCACCCACAAGGACAACCGGGGTTGGAAGACAGAGAGACAGACTGTTGAACGCTGCCACGTGGACTCACTGTTACAGTTTTGCTGCAGAAACTTGAGATTCTCTGGTTTAGTCTCAATAAAGAACTGGGACTTATCCAAGAGTCTTTCAGAGCTGTAATTTTACCGAGTGATTGAGCAGGACGCAGAGGACACAAAAAGGTCGAGGTTACAGGAGGAGGACATTCTTTGATGACGACCAAAGCAGAGAGGATCAAAAGGGTTGTGACATCAAAAGGACGAGAAAATATTAAAGTAACAAAGCACCAGGATTAACACAGATGAGGAAAAGTGACACGAAATTTGCCAGCAGTTACATGGACCGTGTATTTTGAGTCAATCTAATACATAAAACGTATAATTTGATGTTGAATCATTTAGTCAGGGCTGGATTGAAAGGAGGACCATGAAAGGATTAAAAATAATGATAAAATGAATGATGAAATGTTGTGTAACAAAAATGATAACTGATACTTTATTGGCTTTGAGAGTAATATTACTTTCAAAGCTGGAAAGTAATCAGATACCACTGTCACACACTGTTGTTTGTTATTTATCATCACATGAAAACTGCCCTGAAACCTGTTTTCTGTAGACTCTTTTCTCATACAGATGATTCTCTTAAAGCAGCATGACTATGCAATTACTGAGGATCCTTTTGTTTTCAGATAGATGGAAGTAAATCTGACGTTTTGGATTGGAGCCTAAGATACCTTGCATTTGTAACGCTGCAGCACAAGATTGCACTTTGCTACATTCATATTAAGTGGCTTTGATTACAGTTTGCTGAAAGTGGTGATGCAGTTGGTTGATGAAGATCCTTAACACAAAGTATTTAAACATTCTTGCTGTTTGGGTTGATTTTGGAGTAATCAGAGACAACCTGATTGACAGAATCAAAAAGAAAGACTAACTTAGAGCTGACAATTCATTTGCTCATCTCAAGTCATGTTGGTATCAACCTTATAAACCCTGCCATGTTTTACTCAAACCACTGCAGAGTATGCAGAAAATGATACCACAAGGCAGTCTGACTGAAAGTCACCTTTTTGTCCCACGGCTACTTGTAAGTTAAACTAGATGTTCAGGTATCACAAGAACTCCTCACTGGAAAAGAAAATCTTAAGATGTTAAATCTTAAATCTATAAAAATAAATCTTCTTCCTTCTTTCCTGTGTGTGTGTGTGTGATTAGTGATCTTTCCTGGTGATATGACATAGTCTGTATTTGATTGAAAGGACTGTGAGGAGTTTCTGGAAAAGCTAGCATTAGCCATCACAATGAAGATGCTTGCTATGCTTCCCATGAGCCCTTGCTCCCCTCTGCCCTGATGACATGAATGTAGCCCTGCTCTAACTAAGGTGTGTGTTTGCTTCGGTCTATTTTAGAGAAATAAAAAGAGAAAAGATCTTTTCAGCACTACTTTTCTTCTTTCAAAATAAGTTTTTCCCGAATACAACACAGCAAGGTTATGTATTCATTATAGCACTGATGTGTGAAAGGTGACAACAAAGAAACTGTGAGTTCACTTTTTTACCATAATTAGTAGCCGGCTATATTTAGTGCTACTCACAGCCTGGTGCTCCGCGAGACCTGTCCATAACCTGGAATGTTAATGAATCCTGGTCAAATCCTACCAGTGCTCATCTCCCGACTCCAACCTCACCAAGCAGAGAAAATGTAAACTGACTCTTCATTTTATTGATAGACTCTCAGGTTTGAGCAGATCACTGTAGAATAACTGCTGCATGTGGGTCGGAAAGGACATCATTCGGTCCAGTCCGACCTGATCAGGCAGCTGAGAAATAGCAGTTTTTGGCAAAGTTATAGTAGGCTTTGTTGCCTCAATTTTCTGCATGCTTTGGCATATGTCACATCTTCCACCTGGTAACATAACATGTCTCAATGGTTATATAAGCTTTCTGAGCTCCTGGACTCCATTACTTCTAAAGAAACATGCAGGCACACAACATATCTAGCTCATCTCAACAGTATTTCTAGCCTCTGGGGAAAAGTTAACCATGCACTTTTTATAGTTGAGCTTTTCAGAATATTGATCAGCACTTAAGCAGAGAGCTATACTGCACACTTTTGTGTATTCAGTGATATGACAGCACACAAAGAACAAACACATGCTCATCCCTGACCCATGAACTCATTATTTCACATGCATCAAATCTGAGATATGGAGTTAAGCACTGCAGAGGTGCATTTAAAGAGCCTCTGGGCAAAGCACATAGTGACATTTATTGACCTGCATAATAGCTGCATGTTCCCTCCAAGCTATGTAATGCTCCCTCTATTACTCTTCCAGAATGGGGGAGCTTGGATCTTGTTAAGAGCAAACAGATAAACAAGCTGTTTTAATAGGGGCTGACCTCTTTGAATCGGAGGCTAATGATAGTTTGTTCCCATGGAGCTGTGTGACCTGCCACTGCTACAGAAACAAAGCTAACACTAATGATGCTACACAGACAGAGCGTCTGCTATAGGCTTCTTCAGAGACATGTTATATGCTAACAGCTCTGATCACATGGACTCAGCTTGCTGCTCCATGTAGGAGGGATGGTGAGAAGCTGAGAGGTATCAGAGCACATGGTGAATACTAGATTCAGATTTCTTTGTTTGATATCCACAGTAGCTTGATAGCTGGGCGGTAGCAGCACATTGTAATGCAGGAAAATGTATTCAAGGAAGTTCATGATTTGTGGGTCCAACCAACAAAATCAGCTTTGCTGCTCATCCCACAAATGCATGTTCATTTTAACAAGGATATAATCCACAAAACACTCATTTCCTTATGTTTTCTGCTAAATTTATTTGTTCTCACATGAGGATCAACTTTCAAGACACCTCATTAGTTTTCCTCCTCAGTTATCTTTGGATCCAAATGTCATCTTGCTTACCTGACGATGAAATGGCATAACAGGTTGCCACAAATTATGTCATACTCCCGAGGGGATATACCATTCCATGAAAACTGGTTGTTAAGGGTTTTGTTGACTCCACTTTACAAACACTTGCATGTTTTTCAATGTGACAGGTCAAGCAGTCTCTAGGCACAGCTGCTAGGGCTGTAAATAATTAAATTACATTAATTA
Organism: Thalassoma bifasciatum; assembly: GCA_008086565.1. Lineage (NCBI taxonomy): Eukaryota > Metazoa > Chordata > Actinopteri > Labriformes > Labridae > Thalassoma > Thalassoma bifasciatum. The sequence continues at coordinate 918,642 of RPOG01000072.1, read as the reverse complement.
GCCTAAAAGGTGCATTACAAGCTCAGGTCAAATCACATTACATCACTGAATGTGTGATTGCTGCAACACTTCCATTTTGTACCCCTGAAAAAGTTGAAAGATTGTAGGTTAGAGAATGAGAGTGAACATACAGAAATCTCAGCATGTGGGTAATCACCAAGTTGTTTATGTAGAAAATAAATGCATTCAGACCCCTGCAGGTATATTCTTGTTATTCTGAGCCGTGAGAGTGTGATAATCATACATAATTAAACTTTGAGCGTGTCTTTAATCCAATTTAGTCTCAATATTGTTGCAAACATATTTTGATTTCAACATCAGCCCTGTTCAAGAAACCTACTTCTGTAATTAGCGGTCTAAGTATAGCACCAATTTTACGACACTGGAGCACAGTATAGTTCACCTTTCCCCAGGTCCAAGTCTGAGTCAGTACTCACACCTCACCTCTGCTGTGATCTCCTTAGACGGGGTCAGACTCCCACAGGGAAGGACAGACATGGACTATGGCCAGGTAGAGAGCTCATTCTCCAGCTCAGGGGATTGTAATAAGCTGGATTCAACATCAGCCTGTAACTCATCCTGACTGCTCATAGTGCACTGGGCTGAAGAAAATTGATATTCATTCTTCAGAAGAGGAACATGGCAGAGAATCATCAAAAGTTGATATGGAGAAAATTATTGGATGTTTACTAGCAGTTAGTAAATGAGTAGATAATCATTTCATGCACCAAATAAAGAGGGCCTCTCAAAATCGAGTAAAAAAACACAACCCTCTAGTGTCCCAAAGTTTTTCACCAAAATAAAATCCACCTCCCTACACTGCTAAACTTTGTGTGGCTCTGCACCTCGACCCGAAGCTTCATGAAGCACACAAGTCAAACCTGGTACGAGTTGAAAAAGAGAATATTGCTGTCAGAGCATGACAGCAGTGATGTCAAGACTTGAAGTGACTTGATTTCAGAACTGGAAAGTTATTTCCCCCTTATATTTACTTTTACTTTCAAAGAAAGGCATCTTTGTGCTCTGTAGCTGCATGTTTCAACACATCCCTTATGCTTTATGATGCAAACTGAGGGAAATATCCAATCCTAGTGCAGTACGGTTATTTTTATAACTGCATCAAAGGGAATTTTGTGCATAATACTCAGTTACATTAAATAAAAAAATCCAGGGTGACATGTTGAGGTACTTTGGAAACAAGCTTCACAACATATACCAATGTACATCAAGACAGACTTAACTCTCTGCTCCTTGGGATCTTAACACACATACACACACACACACACACACACACACACACACTTAGATCCTCACACCAGACTCAGGGTTGCATTAGCCACTTAACGCAGCATTGGGGTCTCTACTTGCACACAACTCCAACACTGCCCTCTAAAATTTGAAAAGTAAACCTTGTATGTGCCATGGAACTCGGACTTTTTGACTTGTCATTTTTTGCACAAATGTTTCATTTCTCTTTTGATATTTTCACATTCAACATACTGTAAACTCTTAATCCTTCATCTTAGAATTATTGCAGAATTGACAATAAAGGTACCCTGAACATCAAGGGGTATCATCAACACTCTGCGATGTCATATTTGATGTTAATCTCTGTTGTTTTTTTCATCTGCTGCCAAAGTATTCCTGAGATTTGTTCACTGACACTGTATTTGCAAAAAACGATGTCGTAAAACACAAACCTTGGGCTTCTTCATCTATAACATTTTCAAGTTGAATTGTGCAGTTGTATGTATGACTTTGCTCAGCATAACAAGGCTCTATTAAAAGACCTGTGGACTTCACATCAGAAATTTGGAGCACCATGGGACAAGCAGTTTAAGTACACCCCTCATGTACTGAGGCTTTAGCCCCTGCAGCAGTCGCTGATATGACTACTTTGCAGACTCTGGCTGCACAATAGCGGTGCCTGTGATGGGGCTCTTTAAACTTCACAACTGTGCGACAGTAAAAGGCAGAGCCATGCTGTCCACTCTATATATAGTCTGTGGTAATAGCATATCTTCTCAGACAGTCTTTGACATAGGAACCCCCAGTTCAAAGCTGCTGATAAAATCAACTTGTCAATAAGGACAAAAGCCTCTAAATATGCATGCTTCAAATGTTTTCCTTACCTGTAGGCATTTTTGGATGCAGGCCGGGGGTCAAACTTGAAGAAAATTATACACATGGATGTATTTGGGGATTGATGACAGCCTTCACTAAATCCACATCTGATCCAAAGTCTGTCATATCTGATAAACAGAAGAAACACAGGAGATGAAAGAAAGAAGAAAACATAAGACATTATCACAAGCGTTGTTCACATTGAGGTGGACTCATTTGAACAACAGCTAAGGAATAGTGTTTTACTTGCAAGTGGAATCATAATACTTGATCTTTATACAACAGAGGTTATTTTGGCTCTTACATGGAGTACTTGGCTGCAGATCAGACAAAGAAATCTCGCAGAGTTCATGCTGTGTATATCCTTGTGATGACCCTGTTCATAGAAAGAGCTGTTACACGGTGTCATAAAGGTTTATTGCATGAATCATTCACTTAAACTCCAGTGCGTGCATAGGTTGCAATTATATAACAGATGCTCTAAACCGATGCATGAGTCATAGTGCCATTCAGTGTAACACAGTGAGGATACTTGTACTAATACTTGCAATAATTCCAGATGATTAAACTAACACATTACATGTTCGTAAAACTAGTACCCGAGTTCAGCTATTAATAGTTGTTTGAGTCCTGTTTCAAGGTGAGCAGGCTCATTTGCATATCTTCTGTCTGTATTGTGTATTGTGTAGGAAACAGTAGCTTTCTCACACATCGTTAATACTACACCTCGTGCACTAGTTTGGCATAACTTATAAACCAAAATGGACTAACTAGCGTTAGCATTATTACAGCATAGAGGTGTAACGACGTCAAAGAAACGATGAGCCAAACTTTAAACTGCCGACCGAGATTATTATACCCGACACATTGAATTACTCATAGTATTTACTCAGCTGACGGTTTGCTCTTTGTCTCCTCGATTTGCCGGAGAGTTGTGTTAGCTTGTTGTACTCACTGTACCTTTACACTTGTTGTTGACAACTGAAAGGAAGTGTCCACATCGAGTGACCTCGATTTGAGTCTTCGAGTCGTACTTTTAGACACAGCAGCGGGTGGGAATCTTATGTGGTTTATCGTCTACAGCGCCGCCCACCTTAGAGCTGCTGGTACTTAAAACAAACCCACTGAGAGCGAGCCGCTGTATTTCCCTGTGATTGGTTAATTCACAAACGTGAAGACGCACAAAGTTGACGCTAAACAGTCGGAGTATCGTTTCCGGTGTGAGTGTAGTGGTTCTTACTTTCAAAATTAAAGCAGTGGATAATACAAGTACAAAGTTCTGGCTTGAAGGGGTAAAAAAAAAAAAAAAGGGTCGGTACATCCTGTTCTTGTTTCAGCGTCTGTAAACCTACTGACAAACAAATAAAAAAATGTATCTAGAAAAATTACATCAAAAAGTTTTCACGAATTCTTTGGATTTATTTGCCATTTATATTATTATTTCAAGGATGATACTTATACTATTAATAAGAATGCTGCTCTTTTTTATAACTTTCTTGAATATTTAAAAAAAAAAAAAACTTTTTATCGGAAATTATTCTATTTTCGGGGAGTTCATTTCTGTGTGAATGCAAGATGCGTTTATTTATTTATTTATTTATTTGACCCTTGCCATTTCACTTGAGGTTTTTGTTGGTTTTGCACATTCGTGCGCATCAGATAGCATAGCTTGTTTCCTTTGGGTAACTTTCCGAAGCCTTTGCAATTTCTGAGTGAAATGCGATGTCATGTAACTTTCTCAAGAGAACATGGCGAAGAAACCCAGTAGAAAATTACAGATCGAAGAAAGCATTGACAAAATATGATTCTCTTTTATTTTGAAAAACGTAATTACCTGAAACCGTCTTTGCCTCTGTGCGCTCTTTACAAAACCACGGTGTCAATAAATTGTCAATATTTGTCAAGCCTGGAGAAGTATTGGACAAAAAGAAAACGAATGAAAGAAAATGTGAGATTAACATGAGTGTGCAATCATTCCCTTGAGCTTTGTATTATTTACTGGGTAATTAAAGTATTACATGCAAAAAAAAAACATGACAAGCGTAATATAATTTGTATTCCTTACAACATAGATACTTATTCAGCAGAGTAATGAAAATCTATCCAAATATCTTCTAATAATGCGCGAGTGGTGCTGGGGCGGAGACACCGTGACCGACAGCAGCATCCAGCTCTGTTGTGGATGAGAGAGAGAGAGAGGGAGAGAGAGAGAGGCTGCTCTTGTCTTTCGTACAAAACAACGTCGCAGTAGTTAATTCGTAGGTCTAAACAATAGTCGCTGTAGAAATAACTTTTCAATTAGTTAGGACTCCTTCTTTGTGCATAGGACGCGTGATTGAAGGACACTCCAGCAGCAGCAGCAACCTTCAAACTCCAATATAAGATTTCAGAGGTTGTAACAGTAGTATCCTTGCTGCAGCAGCAGAGTTACACACAAAATATCGTTCTTCATCTGAAGCTGGGAGTACTGCACACCACACAGGGGGAGACTCTTCGCCTCTACAAACCAGGATGAGCAGGAGTAACTGAGGTAATGTCAAAACAGCTCTTTGCTTTCAGGCGTAAAACCCATGTGGTGATGTGGTTGCTTCGCCAAGTTACAGCCTGTCACAATTTAACTCACGAGAAATATAATGCAACGCTTTTGTATGATGTGATTTATAAATATGAGAATGAAGCGTCAGCTCTCTTACAGATGGGTGAGCAGGTGCTTGTGAGGCTTATTGATTAGCACGAGGGGAATATTCATGGCGCCTCCAATAAATTGTCCGTATGGTAAATTTTGATAGCATATAACAGTAGAAAATGTGAAAAATAGAAGACAATTTCTTATTACATCAATTACTTTGTTTATAACATAATCTGTGTGTGTTGTTGTAGTCCCATATTACTAATGAATGCAGTGCAAGGAAGCGTGCGCGAGCCGCAACGACCTGTCAATCATCTCATCCTTACTAGTCCATTGTTTTGCCCCTCCTGTTTGTGCGTGAGTTACCATGGAGAGCCTTCCGGGGTTTCTCCTCTTATTCCCTGTCTTGAAAATGGGTTGTCTGTCACAGGCAGGACTGATAGTGTTGTTGGGTTAATGGTGCTGCATTCATGTCCCGGGTGAGAAGTCGTCAGAGTGACAGAAAGCTTCAGAACATCGACCTGAGCTCAGGTTGTTAGGAAGGCTCACATGAAGTCCTCAGTGGACTGTGATTGGTGTTGGTCAGCGTTTTTACACCCTGGCAGCACTAATGGCTCCCAGGACATGATTGGACGCAATTACAGCAATTAGCCATACGCATAACGTGCAATTGATTTTCATTGACTTGTTCTGATGTTCTCCATAGTAAAGTCTTCAAATAGAAATCTCACACCCTGCTGTGAGGGGATACAAGTTGCAGTCAGGTTTAATCACATTCATCACTGCTGATGTGATAAATGTGCTTTGACTGAAAGTCAGAGCAATCATACTTAGCTCCAGAGTCAAAACTAAAACAAAATATCAACTATGTGAAGAGTATGTTTGAATATCAGATTGCTCAACGTACTCATTGTTGCCCATAAAGCTGCAACTCTACAATTTCACTTAACACTTTTGTCTAAAGAGACATACAACACTAGGTGAAATAAAATATTTTCTATCTTTTCTCAGGACATTATCATCACACTGATTTATTTGTTACACATTGAGTGTTTATCTTCTCAAAACTGATCAATCTCTTCCACACGTATCACAGTGAAATTATTTCACAATTAATGGTTGCAATTCACCATCATTTTCACAAGAAGAGGCAGAGGATATAATCCAACTTCATGGGCAACAGCATACAGTAGATAAAGCAGCGTTTCTCAAAGTGGGATTAGGACCCCCTGGAGAGTTGTGAAATGCCTTTCAGAAAAGCTACACACATTTGCATATTCATTATTTTAAGAACAGAAATGGGGGTTTGATTCAATATTTAACCTTGCAAACACAAAATGTTTCATGTTTTTTCACCTTTGGTTGTTACTGCAAGACCCCAAAAGTGACTGAGCCAGGACAACAACTATGTCAGTGGAGGCAGATTAATTTAGGACATAAAATACATGCACAAATCTAATTTTCTATTAATAAGCTAAAATGAACTTTTATGTTTATTTTTACTGTGTATCCCTGAAAACAATCCACTGACTAGGCCAGAAATCAATGTATTTTAGGTGATTCGTCATCGTAGGATTGCAAACAATAGTAGTGCAAGAGTGTGCACACGTCAGATTGTCGGGGAGTTAGGACTATTTTAGACACAAATACTCAGTCTGTGAAATGAGTTCGTGTGCTGTATACAAGGCCTCTGTGTCAATGTTTTTGCAGTTTTGGGGTTGTATTGTCCTACGGTTGTTTAATAATACATGCACTTTTTTACAGCACTGCATTTGCTGGTGGTGGGGGGTCCAAGAGATATAACTGAATGTACAGCAGGAAGGAATAAAATATATTATCTGTTTCAGTGACTGCAGTAGGTCTGCTGCAGTGAATGTTTTTCAGAAGACACAAAAACTTTAGTACCAACTCCAAAATAGTTTGCTATATTCTACTTTTATCATATTTTCCATGACAGACTGTAGGGTTATGCCAAAGTGGAAAATTGTCATGTACAGCCACGATTGTTTGAATATTAAACTTAGAGAAAAAGGTCATTGCCTTAGCACCCCATTGTGTGCTTTGGAAGTGTTTTAAAGCATGGAAGAGTAAAGCACAAAACAGTAAAATGATTGCAGATGCAGGAAAAGAGACATAACCAGGAGTGTAGCACCAACCAGCACTGCAAAAGCTATTTTTGTTCAGTTCTGCCTGAAAGGTTTCAAGATTTCTGCCAAAATTGTGTCCTGATCAAGAGTGAACATGAGGATTCAGCTGCACTGCAACACGTTTCATTCACTTCTTATTTGTTATGATTTTGAATTGTGACAAACTACTTCAGAGGCTAATAGTTTGGTGTGCTCTATTCTGGAGAATTGGGTCTAAATTTAGTGAAAACAGTTTTGAAAGAGCTGTTGTGTCTTGTGCTTTTGAATGACTTTATACATATCATTCTGCATCATTCTGCATATAGGTGATGTTTTAAGGGTCTCCTCAGCTGCTTTATTGTCAACCTACCCTCACTTCCTCAGAATATGCTTAAGGCTCATTTGCACTCAGGAAGTATAGCTTGGTTTGAACATAAAATATTTGTAACTCAAACACAGAGCAGTCTCTGGACAGGACGAGAATTTTCCACCTTTGAATGAGCTCAAAACTGAAAAAAAATGCTCCGTGACCGGGGATAAACAGGAAGACTTCTCTTGAATACTAATGTCTGAAATCCTATTTTATCTCTTTCCTTCTTAAGCTTTCACATGCTGGAAAAATATATAACAACTTTCTCCTGCCCTCTGTTACATAGTCTATTATTCCTGAGGCAGAAAGTGCAGTGGTTAAAATTCACTACCATAATTACTCGTTAACAGGCTAATTAATGCCAAACAAAACAGAGCTGCATATTCTGCCAAGCATGTAGCTGTTTTCTGTTCTCAGGCTGTAGATTTGTAAAAAAGATGTCTCCCTTCCCCAGCTGATCTGACCCCAGCCCCTCTCCAATTCTGTTTTGTACATTGAAGTAATTCATGCATCACCCGGATGTTCTTAAAGGTTAGAGTGTAATTTTCTAATGGACCTGACAAGACATGAGGTCGTCTGTAATATGAAAAGCAGTCCATGCTCTGATGCACTGATGCATTATGAAGTCTGCAGCCAGGAGAAAATGTAGGTTTTCTACCTATCAACCCCGTGGCATGTTGGCGATCTGGATATAAACGTGGGTGCTGGTGTCTGTCAGATTATGTCCCTGTCACATGTTTGTAGGAGCTGACATGCCATGGCACTGTCTCCTCTGACTATGACTCACATGACTGAAAATCAGGGTTTTTCTCCATTCATGTGCTTGTGTAGATCTTTTGTTCAGACCACATCTTTGTTCAAAATAACTTCTAGCAGGATGCAGAGCAATGAGGTGATTTACTGATTTGTAGCAACCTAAAATTATTGTTATTTACATAGAAACAATAAAACATTGTAAACTGATTTGTTACCATAAGTTAGCTTAAAGTAGGGGCCCAGTTGAACCAGTTTAAGATCGGGGCCTCTATGTAATGATGTGTGCTCTGGAGTCCCAATGAAGGTCTGTCTTTGGGCCAGTTAGAAGCAACAGCAAAGCTCCTGCACCATCTAAAGCCATTGTAAATATCATTGTTTTCCCTTTAAGTTAGATTTGCCATTTCTAATCTTAAACTATGATTACTGTTAGTTATTTTGTATCATAATTATTATTATTATTTTGAAGTAATGTATCATAATCTTGTTTAACTTTTGACTGTTATTTAAAACCTTTGAAACTCCTCACTGACATTAGACAGATTATAAAACCAAAGTTTATGATGCAATCAGTCCTCATCAGGGGTTTAAAGTTAACAGGTGTATATTCTTCTCCTACTCTCTCTCTCTCTCTCTCTCTCTCTCTCTCTCTCTCTCACATACACATGCACATATACACACACGCACACACATTCACTTCCACTCTGTTGGTTTTGTCTATATTTTTGTCCTCTGCTGTGCCTGGAAATCAATCTCAGTGTGCCATCTTGAAGGATATCTAGTCTCCTAAAAATGCATCTCTCAGTGAAAAGGATACTTACCAGTTGAGCTACAAGTGAGGATGCACCAGTGTTTACTTTATATAGTGAAATATGACACTCGTGTGTCAGATGTTTATTTTTTACAAAACATAGTTTTTCCTGAATACTGTTGACATTATAAAATGAAGCAGTGAGACCGATTAGAAATGACAGATTCAGCTGTGCAATGTGTCTCTTTTGCTTTACACTTTATTTGATATATTTATATCCTCCTGCATGAGACTTCAACCTCAGGTGGGAAGGACAAAGGATGGGAGATGAGGAAATCAGAAACATCTAGTTATTCTGTCCTTCTGGTAATTTTACATGGTTCATTTCAGCCTCTGTGTGACGCACTTCATTTCAGCTGCTGTCTCTTTAAGTATCCCTGCTCCACAAAACCCCTTCCCTCTGATTGACCAGCTCTCTGGAGGCCTGTCAGGTGCAGAGCTATAGACCATAGACTGTATACAACATCAGTGTAGTCTCTGCTACCTCACCCATCTGTTCCTGATGCAGAGTCATGAGGTTGATTGATGGTGGGGGCCATATTGGATATGATGTGGACTTTGAGCCTCCTTCTAACAGCTAAAGGGTTCCTGTCAGTCCCCTGAGCTGAGCCTCTGATTGTACAAACTTACAATCCTAATATCTTCTTAACTGTTGAGTGAGGGAAAAATTCTCCCCTTTCACAGTGCATGCCAGGGGGTGAATTTCAGGCCCAAACCGTTTTATGAACCAGGCTGTGAACAAGTGTTAAAAGTCAGTTTTCTTGGGTTGGTGTGTACCTTGTTTTAAGTGTTTCTGTAGTTAGCCTCAAGCAGATTCTTGATGAACAGCAACTTTTAGCACTCCCGTACAGGCTTCATTTTTCTAAACTGGATATTGCCCCTCTGTATGGACAGACCTTGGTGTTTGAGGTCCCACTCTGGTGCTATTTTTAGAACATAAAATATTGATCTGATCACAGGAAGAGTCAGGGATATCTACAAAATATGAATATGTGGAGGTTTGAAAATCTGCTCACTTTTAGTATGAACACCCAGCATTTTTACCTTATATCCATGTTTGAAATATTGGCAACCATATTCCCCTCTTTAAAGTTAAAGATCACTCTGTGAGTTCTGTTTATTTCAGGAGAAAGCTGAATTCAGGCATTGCATAAAAATAACTGGGATGTTTCTCCAGCAAGCAGCTGCAGCCTGAGCTCCACCTTGCTGCATTTTTTTTTATTACCGTATACTCTGTCTTTCTATATGTCCGACTCAGCAAAATGTTCCCCCATGCATATAAACAGAAACATTTTCAATGCTTATATTCTGGGAGCCCTTTTACTGTTGAATGTGTTGGTAGTTTGCAACACCAGAGAATCCTCACAGACAAGAAATCCAATTTGAAGTAGCCTGAAATTCTCCCAGGTCAACATCTTTATGGGGATGATTCTGCTGGTGACAGGAAGAAGATCAGAGTGTAGCTGCTTTGCATCATGCCCCAGAGACACCAGAGCACTACAGCATCTGCAACCACTGGAGTTTTCCAAACACGATTTCCTGATTTATATAGTCAGAGAGATGTTTGAGTCCTTTAAAACAGTTTGAAAAGATGAGAGAGATGTCTGCAGGCACAAGTTAGGAGTCTTTGGAGCATAATTTAGATACCTGACAGTAAATATCCACAGCGTTTCCCCTATGAGTGCATATAGGGGGCTGGCATTGTATTCTTAGCTCTGGATCTGACTATGTGATGGGAAATATGCAGTTGTATCCACATTTTGGGGTCTTGGTCATATGCCCCTGAAGGCTGACACCAATATTTCTGTGCTGAAACAGTTCTTTGTTAGTGTTTTGTGTTGTTATTTAATCCAGAAGTCTTTATGGCACATGAGAGAGGAGAGAGGTAAACAACAGAAAACGTCTGTATGCATTAATTGGATTTGCAAGATGCTGTAATAACAATTGCAATGGGTTGCAATGGTCCATGAGTAGTTCAAGCAACACCATCATTAGACCCAGTTTATCTGCACAACAACTATCAGAGGTTGTGTCTGTTCAGGGTGGATTAAATGAGCTCTTGAAGGCAGAAGAACCTGCAGAGTCAAATAAATCACAGTTCCTGCTATGCAGAGGGAACCATGTTGAAACTCTTAATCTTTTTCTTAAAAATATTTCACATTATTTCCTTGCTTCCTCTGTAACAAGGCTGAATTTTTTCCCCTCAGCTATGTACTTTGAGTTTCTCCATGGCAGTATTTATTGCTTAGCGAAGCTTCTCAGTAAAACAGAGAAGTTGGCAATAATGGCCTGTTTGGGCTTTTCTAGATGAGTCCATGTTATTTATGAATCCAAGGACCGTGCACATTAAGGCTGATGTAAACAGGTGTAGCTCACCAGGTGTAAAACTCTTTGAACATTTTTTATTAAGAAACACCCTGTATAGTGTGCAAATAGAAAAAAAAATGCACTTCAGTACTGAATCCCGTTTAGTTCCAGGCTGTCCACATGTTTAATTCTGCTGTAAATATCTGCTTTTTTGAGTGGGTGGATGTGACCTTGAGGTTTTTTAACCAGTTTTGAGTGGACACTCGAAAACCTGCAGTTTGTAGTACCTCTGCAGTGGCTTCATTTCTGAAGACTGAAGGTTGCTGCTTCAGAGGTACTTGAAGCAACAGTAAACTGAGGCTTTTTACTTAAAAAAGCTCCTCTTCACAAGTGTTTTCAGCTCTTAAAACATTGTTGGTTTGACAAAGGAGAAAATACTTATTAAAGATGGAATGTATATTTACATGTGAATATTTTTCCACATTTTCTCTACAATAAGAGCTAAGACTTTGAACTTACCTCATTGGTTTTCATGGTCAGTGTAGCATTTCATCACTGTGTGAACAGGGGAATAACACAGCCGTAACACTGATGCACACAAAGGTCAATCCTTGTTTGTTAGTTCATTCAGACCAGATATTATAAGCTTCCCGTCCTTGCCTGCTTGTTGCATGGAGTTTTGGTTGTGTTCAAAATGTATGTAGTATTTCTTAGGGAAGTTAAATGACTGTCTAATACTAAACAAAGACTTTGTTTTATATGATCCTCTCAGGTTAATTTGTTTGTATCCCTGGATATAGATGCTTAAGTGATTGCTGTGTTGTATCAAGCGTGAGCTGTGTCCTGTTGTTGCTCGGGGCTGACTGAAGCTGACTGTGATAGCCAGTGGTCATGGGACAGCCAGTCCGGACCCGCAGTGAATGGTCTTTTGTGAGAGAGACACCTGCAGTGCTCTGCCTCCTGCTCCTGAAGTGATTAACATGCACCTCCAACCTCCCTGGCCTTCCCCCCTGCCTCGTCCCTCGGACACCCATCCTGGCACCGCTCCGCTGTCTTGGCACCTGTTCTGCATCGGCCATCCTGCACAGGCTATAACTCATGTCTTTGTCAGGGCCGGGCAGACACAGCGTGACTGCAGAGCATCGATCGCCTTTATCAGGGGTTTAAATATAGAAGTTTTGCTAAAAGATAGACAGTGAGGTCGGTAGAGGTTGACGTTTGCACAATACTGTATTTGTGTAAAATGTCAGTGCTAAAAAGCATTACTTTTTCTTAGCAGTAAAGAAGTTATGGTCATTTTTTTCTGTGACAAAAACAGTCACTCTCATTAACCTTTACGTTAAGCACAGCTGAGCTCAGGGTGAATAAGATAAGAGTCGAGGTGACTTCAGGTAAAATATTCATGATTGAATCAATAAGAAACTACACTGTGAATGAAAAATTAACATTTTGAGTGACAACGTGGATAGAAATGTGTGACTCGAGGTCACTGCCCAGGCGTGGTGAGGTCTGCTCTGGTGTCCCATGAAGTCAGGAGTGAGATGTCAATTCCTTTTATTCACTATGTTCTCATTTATCCTGTAAAGCCCTGGTTGTTGAATTTCTCCAACTATAATGATGCTTCAAAAAGAAATGTCTTGAACACAGGCTCTAAAATTCATAATAGGGAGACAAATCTTTTGATGATAAGCTCAGTTCACCATGTGGGTCATAGAGAGGCATCAACCTCAGAGTCCTTCCTTTGATAAACTTAAAGATGGGGTACTCTGCTTCTCAATATTTTCAATAATAAGTACCAATGCTGGATGTTCAGGCTAAATAAAAAGACAGAAGCCAAAGCAAAGCATGGAAAAGAGGCTGAATGAAAGATTTTTAGTGTGAGGAGAGAGGTGTTACATATCACTCAGGAGGTGATGTGTTCTCCTTTCAGAGCTTCATATGTGCAGTCGATCAGTTTTTGTTCAGTTTGGCTTTTATATTGTAGATTGCACAGGACGGTTTTACAGCATCCTTCACATTTTTCCTGAAACTGTCATTTGTTTCTTTCACCAAAACTGACTTGCAGCGCTTTGTGCTCTTCTTGTTTTTTTCTGTTCTTACCCAAACATGATCTCTCATGATCTGAATTGGCAGTGCATGTTGATCTCCCCTGCTGAGTGAGTTAAGGAACAGCAGAGACAGATATTGTTCTGGGAGTTGTAAGGCAATGTCAGATGCTGATTTGAACTATGATGTTTAATTTGATGTGAAACTGCCCTAATACATCTGCAAGCTCTTAAAGATTACAGCTCAGCTGAGAGACACATCTGTCAGCTGCAGCTGATTCTAATAATGACTGAGTGCACCTGCTTTGCCTGTGTGCTGCCATGACCTTAAACATATTTTAGCGCTCATTGATTGTAAATAATGTAAAAATATGCATTATCTACAAAATGGCATTGCAGTGTCACTGGTTTTGTCGATTCTATATTTTCATTCCTTCACCAAGAACCCTTCATACACCCTCCACAACTTTGTTTGTACCCCCCTTAGATAATTTCGGCGTACACTCGGCTTGCTCGTACGATGACTCATATTCCCAGTAGCTTTCATTTTTCCTGAGTCTCATGCTGCTTTGTGTCCTTAAAAGCCAGGGTCAGTGCATGCAGCCTCTCTGCTGCCAGACATTCATTGGCGCTTGTGTCAAAATTGGGTTTTGAATTAGATTTTGGTGGCATGGTCTCTCTGCCGTATTGTTCAGACCTCAGGTATCGTTGTTATTTTGGTTATCTGCAGACCTGTGTTATGTTGCACGCTGACACGTTGAAAATCCACTTCTGTTCTCTGTGTGTGTTAACACCCAGCGCTGATGAATCCCCTTCTTGAATGTTTTCTTAAATATCCTCCTCTTTGTCACCCCTCACCCCCACGCTGTACTGTTCAAGTGGAGCATACACAAACATGTACTGAATGTTCTGTGTTTGCCTGGTGGCTCCAATGAATTTAGACAGTGCCTGAACAGAAACATGTATGTCTACTGAACTCTCTGTCTGAGTGCTGCCACGCCCCGCCCTCTGCCTCTCCTTCCACCCCCAGACTCGGGTCTTGAGGATTAACCCCCGCCCTGTGTGCACTGGCCGGCCTTGATTATGTCCAGGGATAAGAGCTGCTTAATTGTAATCACTGGAGCTGTCCTGAGTCCTGAGCAGTGTCAACACTGGAGCATGGATCATTTAAGGCCAAACACAGACAGACATATTTCTGACCCTTTGGGTGTGTTCTCATGTGATAGGCATGCACCCTCATGACAGAAGTTGATGGGTTGGATCCATTTTAAACAGTTTCCTTTTTATGCAAATCCTATATGTTTACATTTGAGCCCAGAGATAAATTACCACTTTTTTGTGGAAAATAGACAGAAGTTGGAATCATGAGATTGTTTTCAGCCAACAGTGCAGCATGTATTAAACCTTTGACCCTCATGAGTTCATTAGTTTGTGCGCCAGTTTGAACTAGGCCCAATCTCGATGTCCACACTCACACACTCACCAACCCTCCCTGCTGAGTCTGTGAGGGCTTAGGGCTATCCCACTGTCACAAAATTGAAAGTGCACAAAGGCTCCAGCCCTGACTTTTTGGGCCCTTTATGCACTATTTTCACACACTTTATTGTAATGTGACATGAACCACAGAAACCCAGGGTTCCCAGGGGAAGCCCACAAACAGGGACTTTTGGAGATGTCATTCACTGATAAGAACTTTTACATGTTTACAATCTGAGGCGTGGATCTGGACCTGTCTGTGTTGTCTTTTTACAGATCAGGCACTCTGCTATTAAAGACATTAACGATGATTGTCATGAGGGTCCAAGCTCCTCAAACATTCAAAAACCTTCACTGTCCACCACAACAGCAGACAGATTTTTTTTTCGCATCATGAAGACATCACATGGGGGTAAACTGTAAGTGTCCATGTGGTGACTTTTACACCTTTTAGGCACATGTTTCCTGCATGGTTGTATTTTGTTGCTGGCATAGTAACTAGAAATGATCCACAAAAGAAATCTAGTGTGCAGACGTTTCTTTCAAATATTAATCCCAGCCTCAGTGTTTTTTTATCTCACTGAAGTAAAGGGAAAAAAAAAACTCTTTGTACTTTAATTATGAGTGAATATCTTTGACAGGTACAAGAGAGACAATAAAGCGGCATGTATCTGCCATCTCCAAATGACATTTGCAGTACTATGTGACAGAATTATTAAAAGGATCCTGCAGAGATGACACTGAGTGTTTTTGAAAGTTGGCGTGATAGACTGACATTTATGAAGTCAGTGGTGATGAGAACAGCTATTAAAAGCTCTGGGGGAGTCTTCAGTGCTGATGTCCTTCTGTAGCACCAGTATCTCTCCATGTTAATTGAATTTCTAATGATTGAAATCACATTAGCTGATTTGAATTCATTGAGATATTTTATAGCTTCAGATCTTCGGGACACTGATTTGCCTGCAGCCTGTCTCGTTGATAACTTGTGCCTTGTTTTAACTCTGTGACGTTTGCACTGGAGCTTGAAAATGTGTGAAATGATGTTGGCACATTATTAGATGGTTCACGAGAGGATAAGGTGCCTGAGCAGTCGCTGTGATTTGTTTGCTTTGGAGGGTAATTGCTTCAGAAAGAAAGGGTTTGGAGAACTAGATAAGATAGAGCAACACTCTTATGTGACTGCAGTGAGTTTATAAAAGAGGTGAGAGGATGGAAAACAGTCCGATAGTTCAAGTTTTATCTTTTAGCTTCAGAGTCAATATGAGAGGTGTCATACACAAAGCGGCTGATGACTGACTGTGTCACTCCTCGTAAAAGATACACCGCATCATGGTCCGGTTTCTGCAGATTTTGATTTGTGGTTTGTGTGATCTTTTTTAGACACCAGTGTGTCCACATTTGGGAGAAAGTTGTATATTTCAGAAAAATAACAGTCACCACTCCAGTGGAGATAAACAGGCAGTAGAAACTATGCACTGGTACGACCATTTAGGCCCCCTGTGTGTGACAAGCTGAGTTTGAAGCCCCGAATCAATGTTTCAAGAATGCATCTTTATCACACGCTATTACTTTTTTTATTTTCAAAAGAAAAGTTGCTTGCTTGTTTTTTTAAATCTCATCTGGATGATAATTATTGCTGCTTTTATTTTAAAAAAAAGCTGATCATTGTCCCAATGTACTGTAGAATCTAAATCACATCTTTATATGAATAAATTTGTTGCTCGAACTTGGCTGCAGATATCCTCAGTGCATGCAGGACAAACGTACCCAAAACTTTGCCAATTCATGGCACAGATCTATCCATCTCAGTTCTATGCTTTTCTATGTTCACAGCAAATGTGTGCTGCTCCTGCATCATCAGTCTGTCGTTAGGTCAGTACATTTCATTTGGCAGAGAGCTAATGTAGCATGGTGGGAGCTAACGACAGAGGCTCAGTGGTGTGGTGATGTTTCACACTCACAATTCAGACAGCAACTGGAAATGTATTCGCAGAATGTATTGGGGTATTTTTTTAGCAAAATCTACCAAGTAAAACCAAGTGCTTTAAAGGTAGGGTCTGCAGGATTTTTCCTAAAAAATAAAATGTCGACTTTTAAAGGGATGAAACAGAAGGCATGGTGACCCCAGCAGCCATGATATGATGTTCTGTAACACAGAGAATGAATGATACAATATTTGCTGCTTGCATTGTGCCCAGGAGGAGGGTGCTGGATGTTTTAATTACGTACAGAAATGAAAATACCTGCAGACCCTACCTTTAACAATCAACATGCCAAATAGTATCAGAAACTTTGACCAACCAAAGCAGAAACAAAGCAGTTAAATGCGCAAATCTAGAGTCTAAGGGTGAATTCCAATTCCTGTCTTAACCCTCAATCTTAACCCTCAATCTCAAAATGCGCGCTCCCGCGAAGTGTAAGTGCTGTCCCGATTCTCAGAAAGTTGAGGTTGAGGGGCAAGATTGAGGGCTGTATCTCCCTCAATATTGAGATTTTCCGACACCACCCTTGGGATTGAGGGACATCCAGAATGCATTGCGTATTGTCGGTAAATAAACATGGCATCCAAAGCAGCAGAGAAGGCGAGCTACAAATATAGTATTTTCTTTGTTAATGGATATATAAATATTACGAAAACCATTGTATTATCTTAGTTTAGACCCATTTTATGGATTATTTACCTCGTTGTTGCAGAACATTTATTTTTATTTTACGATCTTTTGTCAATAGCGTCCGGTGCGGACAAACCATGTTGCTTTCGTTAAAGTTAGTTAACGTTACAAAATGGTCATTTTTCTCCGTGGTAATGTACTTGTTTTATCAAGATAACAGCCTATATAACATGCTTGTGCCGATAATGGTATAAGATGACCGGGCTAATGTCATCTCCTGTAGCCGCAGAGTTATGTAACGATAGTTATAGCTGGTGTTTACCTTTCAATAAACTATGGTATGCTGTGACAGCTGAATATGTCCGTGGTTGTGTTATTTATACAGATATTTTTTTGATNGGAGGGTAATTGCTTCAGAAAGAAAGGGTTTGGAGAACTAGATAAGATAGAGCAACACTCTTATGTGACTGCAGTGAGTTTATAAAAGAGGTGAGAGGATGGAAAACAGTCCGATAGTTCAAGTTTTATCTTTTAGCTTCAGAGTCAATATGAGAGGTGTCATACACAAAGCGGCTGATGACTGACTGTGTCACTCCTCGTAAAAGATACACCGCATCATGGTCCGGTTTCTGCAGATTTTGATTTGTGGTTTGTGTGATCTTTTTTAGACACCAGTGTGTCCACATTTGGGAGAAAGTTGTATATTTCAGAAAAATAACAGTCACCACTCCAGTGGAGATAAACAGGCAGTAGAAACTATGCACTGGTACGACCATTTAGGCCCCCCTGTGTGTGACAAGCTGAGTTTGAAGCCCAGAATCAATGTTTCAAGAATGCATCTTTATCACACGCTATTACTTTTTTTATTTTCAAAAGAAAAGTTGCTTGCTTGTTTTTTTAAATCTCATCTGGATGATAATTATTGCTGCTTTTATTTAAAAAAAAGCTGATCATTGTCCCAGTGTACTGTAGAATCTAAAGCACATCTTTATATGAATAAATTTGTTGCTCGAACTTGGCTGCAGATATCCTCAGTGCATGCAGGACAAACGTACCCAAAACTTTGCCAATTCATGGCACAGATCTATCCATCTCAGTTCTATGCTTTTCTATGTTCACAGCAAATGTGTGCTGCTCCTGCATCATCAGTCTGTCGTTAGGTCAGTACATTTCATTTGGCAGAGAGCTAATGTAGCATGGTGGGAGCTAACGACAGAGGCTCAGTGGTGTGGTGATGTTTCACACTCACAATTCAGACAGCAACTGGAAATGTATTCGCAGAATGTATTGGGGTATTTTTTTAGCAAAATCTACCAAGTAAAACCAGTGCTTTAAAGGTAGGGTCTGCAGGATTTTTCCTAAAAAATAAAATGTCGACTTTTAAGGGGATGAAACAGAAGGCATGGTGACCCCAGCAGCCATGATATGATGTTCTGTAACACAGAGAATGAATGATACAATATTTGCTGCTTGCATTGTGCCCAGGAGGAGGGTGCTGGATGTTTTATTTACGTACAGAAATGAAAATACCTGCAGACCCTACCTTTAACAATCAACATGCCAAATAGTATCAGAAACTTTGACCAACCAAAGCAGAAACAAAGCAGTTAAATGCGCAAATCTAGAGTCTAAATGTTGCTTTCACTGCATTCACAGCTGATACCAATACTCAAGGACATGCTGGGACTTAAAATGATGGATCAATGTGTGCATTCCTGTGATTTATTGTCTTGTTGGTTGTGTTGTGAGGCTGGCTGTAAAGCAAATTTCCCCTCTGGGAAAATGAGGATGTCCTTGATGCTTTTTTAACTGTCTTATTTTGATTGGGATGACTCTTTCTGTCTGTCAGCTTTTTTGTCCTTTGCCCCAGTGGAAATGCATCATGGGTGGGAAAACCGTGTCCTCTTGAACTTCCTACTTAGAGCAGACCAAGTCCTCCAGAGAATTTATCTTGATGTCTGTGTCACTGAAAGGGACATCTTTGTACTTAAAAAAAAAAAAAAACCTCAGATGAAGATTTCATAGGGGGACAAGTTAATCGAGACATCTCTGGTGTGAGAGTCGTTCTTGTGGAACAGTTTGGCCATCTGGCTTCAGCCATGTCGAGTGCTGAGGTCAGGTCTCAGGTGACCTGTTCTCTGTGCTTCACTGATAGATCCAGTTACTGCCTAATCAGAATCCCCCTTTAACACACTGCCCTGTTTTCATGCAGTGTATGAAAACAAGGAGATGGTTACAGGGAGTAGTTTTAATGTGTGTTTTCATTCAGACTGTATTACAAACATCAGCTCAATATTTTGGGTTGTAAGCGATTTCGATTTCTTGCCTGGAGCTACATAATAAGATTTATTCCTTCTCAGGCTACAGACAGAAGACGCTTAGCTTAGCAAGAAGACAGGAAACAGAAGGATACAGCTAATCTGGCTCGGTCCAAAAGGAAAACAAAAGCAAATCATCATCTTTAAAGCCCTGTGATACCATCTTATTTCTTTTAAAGAGAACTGAAACAGAGTAAATAACACAAAATGTAGTTGATTTTAGGGTTTTGTGCTGTAATATTTATAGTATATGGGCTCTCAACTGTGGAGTAAAATGACCTTCAAGAATATTGTTACTACTTCCAGAATGATCTGGCACACGTTATGTTGACAGCTTCGTGCCTGATCTCTCAGATAAAGCAGCCATAGATATGTTAATGTATGCTGCTTTTAGATCTTTAAGTTCTCTCCTCTTACTGCAGATGTGTTTGCTCTCTTACTGTGAGGAGCCACAGTATGCAGTTTCTCCATCACAGGAGGTGTAATTGAGGTTTTGATGATAAGACAGAATGCATTTATCAATTCTGAGGGTTCAACTCATAAATCTTAGTACGAACACTCTGAGAAATTACAACTTAAAGGCGATAATGAGACCAGCATTTGAGAGTTTCTTTATACAACCTGCTGAGTGATGCCTCAATTTGTATAATTTCCAAAAATGACTATTAGTTGAAGAATCTAAACTGCTTTTAAACTGCCTCCTGATTCGCAGATCATTCCCACATCAGTCACATTTTGAAAGCGGTACTTGTTTTAGTGTTATTCTCTGAAAAAAATCAAAGGTTTGACCTGAATTTGCAGTCAGTGTCTATGCTTTGACATTTAGGGAGATCAATTGTTTTCTTTCTGACTTTTAAGTTAGCTTGATATCCATCTTGAATCAAATTGGTTAATGTGGAAACTTAGTGTACAGTCAGGGCAAAAAGTTTTGAGAATGGCTCACAATTTGTTTTTCACAAAGTTTGCTGCCTCAGTTCTTTAAGTGGCAATATGTATTAACTCTAAATTGAGGAGAGTGATCGTATGAGTTGCTATTAACTCCACAGTCATTCCATACCATGAAAAATTACCTTTATGTAGGGATGGGTACTGAATTCAGGACTTTTATAGTTACCGACAGAAGTCTATTAGTAGAACCGATTTTCATAAAATCAAATGGTACCATGTGTCATTACCTAAACACATCCTTGTGACTGTAAGGGAGTGGATGAGTTGCCCACGTTACACACACTGCTATTTATATTGACATTGTTGGTATGTGTCTGTTTTGTATGTAGTACATTTGCTCTGTTTCTTTGTTTCTATCATCCATCAGTGGCACAGCTGTTGCGGTTCCTCAGACCACGACGAGTTCAAAAGACAGACAATTTTCCTCTAAAAAGGACGGTGACAACGGTTCACAAAAGTTCACGAATAAATAGTAATTAAGTATAAACTTGTGTTGTATTTAAGTGTGAGTGTCACGTCCTTCTTATGTTTGATTAGGTCAATAAAATATGACACTTTTGACTTTAGACTCTTTCACAAAGTGTCTGGTTTAGCAACGAGCGTTTTATCAAACTTAATATGAACACCTTTCACCTGACAAGACCAAAAAAAGATATTGATGTAACCAAGATATTGAAAGACAAAACTGGTGAATGAATGTAAACTTGTTAAGTTTCTTGTATGTTGACATTTTTCTTATTTCAGGAAACTTAATTAGTAAATTTTTCACACCAAATTAGCAGAATTTTGTCCCTTTAGGAGCAATTCAAGCTTCTTTTTTGAATACTTTGAAACCCGACATTTATCTTTCCTCATCAGGTGGACGATGCTCAAAGAAAGTCTAATCAAATAATTTATACTAAAAATAAGATGGAAACATTTGCTTTAATTCCAGTTTTTGTGGTGTGAACATGTAAATATGTGACATTAGGAGAGTGGCTCTCTAAATAGCCATCACCTGAATTTCATCATCTCCACTTCAGTGTCATCAGTTCATAGTCCTTTGGCTTCCACTGCACATCAAGTTTCAGCTTTAAACCAAACTCATGCCTATTCCAGCAGCCACCATAATTTTTTCCAATACATGGATGAGTTAAGGACCCAGATCACAGTAAATGTCAATTAATCAACAAAGTGAGAATAATTTTCACTAATGCCTGGTTAGATTGTTAATTAGCTGGATGTTTTTTCAAAATGTTGGTTAAGGTAAAGTAGTAAGTCGGGAGAGTATCCATGGTGAAGCAAAATTATTTGATTGTGGTTGTGTTTTTTTTCAACGCATGATTAAAAGTTTCATTTTCAAGAGCTGAACCAATCCCTCTTTAAATTAACCTCAATCAAGTGATATGGATTTTAATTCTTGCATTAAAGGACGTAACGTATGAGCACTCCACGTTTGTGGTGCTGGCCAGGCATCAATGTGACACTAATTTATGCGGAGGTCAGCGAGATGGCCCTATGAAGAGGCTGTCGAATAAAGACAGGAAAATGTTTTTCTCCACTACTTAAGAGCTGGCAGCAAATATAAAGAGACACTGTCAGAACATGAATGTGGCGGAGGCGATGCCAGCGTATTCATCAATGCCGGGCTTTATGTGTGGGAGAGGTTTTGATGTGCAGAGCTCTCGCTGCAGCGGTCTTCTGTGGAGGGTGAAAGCCAGGAGCTTTGCCCAGCTGGGACTAGATGATGCTGGATTCAAGCTGTCTTTTTCTGCCTCCTACAGCATAAATATCTTCCAGAGCGAGAAATGATGAGAATGAAAGGAGAAACAGTGTTCCCTCCTGTTACAAGGGATTTTGGCGATTAGGAGCGACTCGTTCTGAGTTTGTGACAGTTTAATGGGTAATCTCTCCTCTGTGCTTTTTTTGGGTGCCGGCTCATTAATTGAGCGTATTTTCCTTCCTACTGTCTCTCCCTACATTTGAAGTGCAGATCCTTTAGATGCAGAGGTGTGTGCACCATGGAGGAGAGCTGGAAATGAGGGTCTGTGTGGCATTGTGGTTGTGATAAACCAATTGTGGCTGGTGCAGAGCTCTGCAGCATAGAGGGCAGTGCTGCAGTGTGTTCAAAGCTGCACAGATGATGAGACCTGGTGAAATTCACAAATGTACACGAATGCCACATATTCTACAAAAAAAGCAGAAAAATTATGGTAGACAATAGGACAAATAAAGCTGTCTCAGTGCTACTATCCATGAAACGGTAATTAGCCTGGATTCAATGGCTAATAATTCTCTGGCAGGAAACGCTTGGCTAAGCTTTTTTCTGCCCTACTTTGACAAGTGTGTTGAATAAAATCAACCACATCCCATGTCCCTCGGTTGTTGCCATGGAGTCTGACTGCACTAACTTGTCATCACTTTTGCGGGTAACACTGTAATCCTCTTATTTGGCAAACATCCCCACTGAAACTAGCATTCAGACAGGCTCTGTCCGAGCTCCTGCTGCGTGAGTCGTATTTGTGTCGGGTGCTTACATTACCTGTGCACCTCAGCCAGACAACCTGCAACGGCACTACTGCAGAGCATCATGGTAGCCCACAGGCCCCTCTGTGGCATGAAATGATCTGGATCGATCATGGCAAGTCAAATGTGCATCTCCTCCATGCCTGTGTGGAAATCGGTGCCCCAGCGGTGGAGCAGCTCCTGCAGACTTCCTCTTCTTCCCTCTCTGCTGAGCTCTTTGATGGTGCTGCAGGCCTGCGGGTGGGTGCTGTTGAATGGGTGATGGGTGTTCGCTCTGCAGCTCCAAGCCAGACCCAGCGTGAGGCCTCAGCTACTGGAGCTCTGCAGGGAAGGAGGGAGTGAGAAAGCGAAAGAGAGAGCATGAAGAGAGCGAGAGAGCAGTTCTGGAGCTGCGATTGATTTAATCATTCCGAGCATTCGTGGGGGGTTGTGTGTTTTTGACAGTGTGTTTGAGTGTGTGTGTGTGTGTGTGAGCTGAACAGTTGAGGTGGGAGGGATGGCTCCGGCTCTTCACTAATAATGATAAGAGATGCAGTCAGCAGTCTCAGCCTCCCTGGTTATCGAACCGCTAACCTTGGCAGAGTTTGAGCAGTGATCTCTCTGCTCCAGTGCAACACAGTGACTGTAAACTAGGAGGGAACTCCAGCGCTCATTGATCCCATGATTCAATGAGAAGCACTGTTTTCTTGTTAGATCTGATCATGTTAGCCCTTTCACCTGTCCCGTCGGGCCATTCGAACTTAATTTTTGATCCGCTGAGCTCCCTAGCATTGGGCTTGTTTGATTGGCATGTACATCATTTTATTTATCATTTCAAATCGTTAAATTTTCAAGTTTCTGATGGATCACCAATGTATCAAAAGTGATTTTAGTCATAAAATGTTGTCCGGAATTGACATGAGAATTTCTTTAAGATAGATCGATTCTGATGTGGTCTTTGAAAATTTACAGAAAATCAATAATTTTCTTAAGCTATTTTCTATTAAAACGGTAACTGAATAAAAAATTAATATAATTAATATATAATATTAATAATTATAATTATATGCTTCTTACTGCCTTCATCAAGCCCTGGATAATGTACATACACTGTCTAATCGCGCTTCAAAAATCCATTGAATTTTGCCTTCCTTGGTTTTGTCTTACAGGCGTGAAATTTATACCTCTCAGCACTCTGTCGCAATTGTAACAGAAACTGCTTTCAGATTGGTATGATGCCTCTGATGAGTAGACTGTAAACTATGTCAATATTTGTGACACTATTGACTATAAATAGTTATTAAAGAGTAAAGAGCTTGTTATCAAGTTGATGGAAATATTGAAATTTATCATCTTACTCTGCTCAGGAGACATTGTTGAGCTACATCTGGCTTTAGCCATGTTTATCCCGAATCCATAGAGGTGCAGGATTTCATAGCACAGTGATAAAAGAGACCACAGTGAGTGACAAAAATTCTAAACATCCAGCATTATTACTGTATATTTTTTGTCTATTGTCATTTTGATGATATTGTTGCATTTTGTCCGATGCAAAACAACAACATTGTTACTGCATCACCTTATACTGGCTTTCGTCCACCCAGCTGTCTGATCATCAGTGTTGGCATCAGCAAAATAACGGTCAAGGTTAAGAGCAACATGAGCTGATCTGGTGAACTGAAGACTGTAATAAGACTCTAAAACACAGTAGAGCAACAAAGCCAAGAGATAATTGACTTAAATTTGATTTTGCAAGTTGACTCTTTAACCCTACTCTAAGCCATTTGATCTTCTATACACAAAATATTCTCTCTGTGGTGCTTCTTAAAGAGGGTGAACCACATCATGACTCGTATAAGTCTGAGGTCTCATAATGAGAGAAACTCCTCAGGGAATTTCAAATGTCATCATAAAACAAACATCTAGAGAAAATGGCGATGTTTTGGGAAAACACTCCGCTCGATTTATTTTAGGCTTTGACAAAAAAATTTCAAGCCCAAAAATCAGATTGATTTCACAGTGCTGACTTACTCATCCTCTGCATGCTGATACTAATAATACAGTATGTCACTCTGTCACAAACACTCTCAGCCCCCAGCCCCCCTTCTTCATCAGTGAATCACTTCAAACAGATGCTGGCACCCAGAATGACAGTGCAGTAAGTAAATGAAGGAGTGGAGGCTGGCTCTGCGGGAAAGAGAGGGGGATGGATGCTAAGGCTGATTGGATTCTTTGGTAACTGATCCCTCGGTGTTGCTGGCACGACATGGCAGAGGACAAAGCCATGTACCGCAGGGAGCCTGTTAGCCACCAACATTTGTCATAGAGCGATGACGTGAATGTTGGTGAAAGGGGTTTGTTGCTTTATTATTTAAGATGGTGAACCAGGTTTACCCGCCCTGTTCTTTTTGTTCTTTACAGAGCTCACTGCAGCAAGAACAGCATGGCAGGCTTTAATTTTTAACAAACAAAAGTTATTCTTTCACACAAGGGACATGATCTTTCAGCATCTTTTCCAAATAAAACCTGGTGATTTTAACCACCAGAACCACTGATTCATGCTCTCCTGCACCTTCAAATTTCAAAGAGCATGTGTTTTGCTTCCTGATATTTTAAACTTGGATTTAAAGTTACAATACTCTATGTTCATTTGAAATGTGTGCAAATTTTAAAACCACAAGACTATGATATGTTGTAGAATCTGTCTTTAAAATGCTTTAAATGGTCGTTTCTATAAAAATAGCACGGGCAGCACACAGGACTTGCTGAACTTGCCAACCCATTTTTTCAGCAGTATAGAAAATTTTGGCACTCTGATGCACCATCCACATGCTACCAAGAGTTGCAAAGAGACGTAGCAGACTTCCACACAGCCAAAAACCCCTTATCTGTGCCAAGTTTCACTAGAGCTCCCACTGGGTGCCTTTCCTTTGACAAAATATGAAATAATTGGCAGTGCAGTAAATCTGCACTTTATAGTAGTCTTACTAAAAGAAAAAACAGTCATAGTCATCGTCCCCAGCACTTATCAAGAGTCACTTTTGCAAATAGCTATTCCCCCAACTGTCTAAAACAAACTGAAGCCCGTGGATGAGGTCATCGCATAAGAACCTCCTGACTGGTTCATGACGATGTAGGGGTGGGCCTCAAACGCTAAAGTTTGCCTATAGCAGGTGACAACATTCCTCAACATTTCACTCAAAAACGCAAAAACAGCTAAACAAAATTAGCGTTTACATGGAAATGCAGAGGGACTGAAACGCTGTCATATACATGGCAGGCCTGTAGTTGCCTATACAACCATGGAATCTGTACACACAACAATGGTTCAGAGGCCAAAGTAGAGGTGAGCTAATCATCTAGGGTATATATTGAATACTTCTTCCCTGATTGCAGAAATAGTTCAGTAAAAGCACATTTTCTTGAAAGACAGTCAGTAGATTCAGCAGCACAAGCACAACAGTAATCTGCTATCGTTACTGTTGTCTGTTTTACATATGGTCATGCTACACTGAAAGTGTAATGGGCACACATAAAGCGGAGTGTGCCCTAAGCATTTCCACCGAAAACTCCGGCCTGCTGTTAAGATGGCAATGGTGAAAGGTAGCCTAGTTTCAGAAAAAAAATCCACTCGGTAGACTGTTTTCAAATGTTCCTGTTAAAGGTTGGCTACAAATTTGTTTCTGTGTAAAATGAGAGGCCAAAATTAAACAATACTGTTGTGTTTCATCCTAAAACCATTGTCTCGTAGACAGTTCCCAAGCAGAGACTGAAATAAGGGTTTTCTAAAATGCCAGTGTAAGAAAAATAGAATATCTTTTTTCTTTGCTGTAAAACATATAAAGCTACTACAAGGGTAGAAGGGTGACGGGATAAAGCTTAGAAAAGCACAATACCCCCCTCTTTAAACTTTTTTAGTGTTCTTTGCATGGATGTAATAAAGCATGGATTTGAGGAATAGCTTTCCTTAGGAAAGCCAAACAATTGAGATGGTCCTCTGTTGAGTATCTGCGCTAAGTTACTTCTGTACCGATTGATTTTTAAGAAATTTCATTACAAGGAGTTATCTCATGCTAAAAAGAAGGGTATGACATCTCATTTGACACCTTAGTTGACTCCTTATAATGTCTTTGTAAAGTTTGGCAAAGTGAAAAAAACATAAATACACATGAACACAAAAATCTTTGAACTTCCCATAACCATGAGTATGCCCTACAGAGAGTTGGGGGTAAGTTGAACGTGTGCTTTGTAAGGTGTCAGGATTGGAGCAAGATTGCCTCTACACATGCCTCAGCTCCACCAGCCCATTATGTCAACACCTGTTGATATTTTAACTTAATATCTCATGCTTGGAGGTGATAAAGACACTCTGCCCACATGAATATCCAGTCATAGGCTCTGGTTTCTCGAAAGGTTTCTGCATTAGTTCTTTTCCAACTGAAACCTAGTAGATCATGGTTGAACCTTTAAACACTGAGAATAAACAGGATCAGGTTACACACCAGCATCTCTGAAGCTCCATGAAGACAGTAGCTTATCTGCAAGCCGAGCTGTCGCTAACAATAGCTCAGCAGCTTAAGCTTTATCCAGTTAAATAATATATTCAAAGAGGATAGTGAAAGGATTAGAAACACTATAGATGTAGTCAGCTGGAAATGTTTTAATGTAAGGTCAACAGCCGGTTTGAGTGATTAAACATTTGTACTAATGTAGGAGTTTGTTGTGGAGCTGAAGAAAAAAGAGGAGTACTATTCCATGCTTCTCATTAAACAACCAAATCTGATTCGACAGACAAAATTCAGAGTAGAGCACAGCCTGAGTGTGCTCTGATTTTCAGTATGACATTATGCTCCCCTCCCTTTACAATTAGATCACATCGCTGTGTGCTAGCTGTGGCTGAATTAATTTAAATATAAAGCAGTGTTTCTACTTCCTCTGTCTCCTCGTGTTGCTTATCACATGAGCCAGATTTTTTATTTCCATAACTGGTTTAAATAATCTATGAGAAGTCAGCAGAATCTCTTCAGTCCTGTCACGTCACACACGTTTTCATGGATTGGTTGATAAGCGTTATGTGTAACCTCAGACTGTACTGCCTGCAAAGATTACACCACACACTCGGTAAATCCTTTTGTCATATTCTTAGGGTTTAATGGGATTTCTCTCACTGTGTTTGTAGTTTCACTAAAATAAAGATGATCCATGTGGAACAAAAGACCAACCAAAACAAACAAATAATCTCAGCAGAAGGCATCAAAACTGTCAGATTGAGACTTCCTACTCAAATCAGTCTAATTAAAGGGGATTCTTATGGAAACTGAAAGTCTGACAGACGTTGAAGTAACTGTGTACTTACAAAGGAATTTATGGATGACCCAGTTCAGGGTTTTTCAAAAGCCTGAAAACCAGTGTTTGAGTTTATTATTTATTATTGTTATGTCAAGCTTCATGGGTCCAGCAAGTTATCTCTTAACCCAAGACACATTTGATTTAAATCAGTTGTGCACAAACAGATTTATTTAGTAAAGTTTATGAATAGAAACATAAATACCCAGGCAAACAGAAGCATATGAAGTGACACAAAGAGGAATGTTGTTATCAGTTATGTGCAGGATGGCAAACATGGATTGGGGAGTGTTTGGTTTTATTGATATAAATGCTTTAATGGAGGCTCCTCAAGTCTTAACATGTAAAACTCCTGTACTGTCTGGTAGAAAGACATGACTTTTGTATTTGGGGATCAGGAGAGACATCTGTTAAATTTTGCTGCATTGTTTGCTTTGGAGCATTTTGGCATCAGTTCAAGTGGAATACAGCTCATGTCAGGAAATTAAGCAGGTCTTAATTTCACAGGAAATATCTTTCTGACATTCTCATTGGGCCTTAAAAATGGATGATTAGTTTCTAATCCTTCTATCCTCGATCTAAGGCAGGATTTCCCAAACTTTCACCCTGTTACCTCCAAAATAGAGGGGTTCGGGAGACCCACGGTAATAAAATAGAATCCCAACCCCCCTCAAAGAAAAGAAAAGATGAAAAACAAACAAACAAACATATCCCATCCTACTTTTCTTGGTTTTATACAAAAGTGAATTTGGTTAAGTTAAAGTTAGTGTTGATTTTTTTTATAATAGCTGATGAAATATGGAATTGTGTCTCGTTTTTTTTATTTAGAAAGGCATTCGATGAAGACACAAGAAGTTATGGGGAATAGTAGTGAGGTCGCTGTGATGCAGTACTTGGTGGTGAGTTTCTCACAATGGTGAACAGAGCTTGGAAAACAATGAAAATATGTTATTTGTCAAAACCTGATATTTTTTATCATGAAACCTTCGAAAGCACTGTCAAATTCTCCTAACCTTCCTTTCATACTCATTCACTGACCTGGTGCATTCAATCCAGGTACAGCAGAAAGTATCATCGTTGTGTTAAATCAATACCTGTTGGCAAGGACTTAAACTTTTATCAATACATTCATCAAACAGTTGATCTTTGTTTGTGCACCAATTAGTTGATTTTAGTGTCATGACATTTTTTAAGAATGATGTTTGGTTGTGTAAACTCTAAGAAGGCTATTTAAGTACTCAAACATTTAGTCAATTTTATTTTATTTTTATTTTTTCCAAAATGCAGATCTTAGTTCTTAGGAAAACTGGACTTTGACCCCTGTCCCTAATAGACAAACATATTAAGGGGTCTGACGCTTGGTTACATTTGACAAATGTTAGAATTAGAACAAAACAAAATGCACTTTATCTTGCACAACACTACTTTTTTGCAACCTCCCATAGTTAATAATCTGTGTTAAGCCCAGCTGTTGCTGCTCTGCCATTAGACATGACTGAGGACTTTTTTAAAAATGCTTTCTGTGAGCTTGCTCTGGAAGTAAGCAGGATATAAACTGTGAAATGTGAGTCACATCTGTCAAGAATCAACTCCACCAAAAATAACCCCCCTTCTCAATTTATCTTCAGTGTTGAGAGGGTTATTTTAAAAAATATATTCCTTGTTACCCGTAAAACAAATATAATCTGTGATGTAATCCAAGCACAATAATATTAAATTGATGTAACTTTGTTACCTTAAGTTCCTTTTGGATGACTTCATACAAAATATGTTAATAAAGACCAAGTAAACTAAATATCAATAAAATGACTTACTTTTGTGAATTCTGTAAAAAATGTAGCAATGTAACTTTGTAAGAGAAATTGAGGGAAATATTACAGTCTGCTCTTTAAACAGTAAACACAAAATTATCTTCCTTTTGAAAAAAAAAAAGAAAACTGCACTGACTATCACTCACTCACAAACAGAACAAATAACACAACTATACAGTTCAAATCTATCATCTATGTTTCCTTAGTGAGTGAGACACAGCCCGTCCCCTCTGCAGAGTAACAGACTGACAGCAGGACAGGGAGGCTCTGAACATCTTCACAGGTGAACATGAATATGATTGATTTCATTGCCATTGTAATAAATTGTGATAAGCCCTGAAAGAGCTTATTATGGATAGTGATGGGGAGGAGGAGCGATAGTTATTTGCATGGAATTAGTTTCACCTGAGGACCTCTGATGGGTTGAAATAATTGCAGAGGATGTCTATGTTTTTAGCATTTTTCAGCAAGCGGCCAACCTGGCAACTGCAAGGTTTCACAGGTCACAGTGCTGTGAGTATCCAGGGTGTCATCGTGGTGTGTGTGTGAGACACGCATGCACCATTTCATTTCAACTCTCATGTTTTAAATGGAAAAACAAGAACAAAAAAAACAACATAAAATGCATTAGAGTTGTAATCCTGCAAAATAATCACAATTTTCAAGAAACGTAACTATATTATGTTTTTTTTCTGTAACTGTAGGTTGATACAGTTATTCTCCAAGCCTGTCAATAATGTTAAGTATCTGGGCATTTAAGCAAGAAAAATATTCAATAGTCACTGCTAACAACCAGGCACTAAGAAAAGAAATGAAAGTAAGCAATTTCAAGATGAGATAAGTTTCAGTTTTGTTTTTGTGAGAGATTATTTGAATATTCATAAATCATAACTCATCCCTAAGATGTGTGTAGAGTTTATTGCTGACAGGGTGAGAGCGCACAGTGCAGTCCTTGGCATCAGAGTGGAGATGTGTCAGCTGATGTCTCTCACAGTCGGGGGCAAAACTGGAGCAAACTGCAGAACTCTGTGGGCTTGAATATCATCTCCACGATTTGCTCTGTGAACAAGAGCTTGAGAAGGAGCAGTGATGATACAAATGATTCTTGATGCTGTCAGTGGCACCAATGCATTCTGATTCTTGGCACCAGAAACACAACCAAAAAAATCTGAGGATCTGTTGTTTCAAGCTCAGGACTCTTACCAAACTGACCAGTCAACAACAGGTGCCAAGTTAAGTCAAGTTAGCAAAGAAAATGACACAAAATAGAGAAGCTAGTGTTGTTTAGCTGTTACCTTCCTGAACGTCCACGAGTTGCTGAAGAAATCAGAGTATTTGTGAACTAATAATGAAGATATTTCTCCCAGGAGTTGAATCAAAATCAAAAGAGACTGAAAAATCTTCTGGCTGCTCTCTCTAGGCGGTGAGAAACCACTTTTATCAAAATGTTGCACAGTGTTTAACAAATCTGCCCCATGACCTTGCAGGGTTAAAAATATCTGGTAAAAAAGACCTCACCAAGTTAGCTGATAATAACTAAGGCTACACCTTTTCTCTCCTTTCATCCAGTTTCTTCAATTATCATCATCTTTTCATTGCATGAGAAAGCTGCAGCCTGATTTTCCACTGACAGGATTTGAAAATACTCAATAGAAGCATTTTCCCTCATAGATGAGATGGCATTTACTTTTCAAATAAGCTGTCAAAAAATTAATTACCACTCTTTGAAAGTTGCAGAGTTCTCCAGCGTGAGCTGATGATTAATATCAAAGACGAGTATGCAAGTGTTATTTCTTCAGAGTGAGTGCTCTCTCCTTGGAAAGTCGATCCATCAAACTAAAGTGTTCTTTCAAACACTCCCAGATTGCTCACAGTTTTCTCTTTTTTAATACAACTCATTATCTTCTTTTTTTAGGTATGTATGACACCGTATAATTAAGCTTCATCAAAGAAAAACATGACAGAGGTATGAGCGAGGCTTTCTAACTTCGCCTGTTCTTCAATTTTTCTTCTTAATAGAAAGCAATCTTAACGGCGATCTCCATTCCTGACCTTTTCAAAACTTTTCCCAAGTGCGGCGATTAAAATAAAAAAGCAGAAAACGTGATTTTCATGCAAATGCACCCCTGTTTGACCTTGGGGGAAAGCATTAATCTAAGGTCCACAGTCCTGGTGTAGTAATCCTGCCGTGCGTGCTGGAATCTCACCCTCTTCAATCACAACCATTCTTAACCTCATCTCTAAAAAATCCCCACAGATGCTCCTGTGTCAGCTCTGTTTAATATGCAGGGAGAATGTGAAAATAATTAAACTCTACGACAAGTGATATGACCCCAATTACCTTGTGCTAGCTGTGGTAGCAGCATGGACAAGAGCCCCAGCATGCACTGTAAGGTTTGTTCACTGCAAATGTCGGGGTCTCTACACAGCCACGGCATGTTTTTACTAATCAGGATTAAGCACTCGGGCACAAAACGAATAAACAAGTCAGCCGAAACAAAGAAATAACTTTGTTCCTTTGATGCTCAGCTATTTCACTTTTCGTTTGTTCATCTGTGCAGAGATTTTAGCCTGAGAACAAGATTGTGCAGATTAGGCTAATTCTCTGAAATTACAGTGCAGTCAACTGTTTAAACAAGTTTTCAAATACAGAATAATCCTTTAGACTGTGTCAGGCAAGCTTGAAATGGCCCTGAATAATCCCATGCCTCGATATAATGCTCTATGTTAATCTGTTGTTTCCTGTCTCTTTCTGTATACACTACACTGCCCACAAATAAGCAACATTGGTTTCACCAGGGGGATTTAAAACGTATTTTACAGCATTGCAAATCAATTGGTTGACTAAAGGCAACACAGATATCTGCATGCAGTTTGACACCAATTCCAAATGCGATGCCATCCTCTCGCACGTCTCCCCTCTTTTGTAGCAGCCCCCGCTGGGTCTGCGATCTGCATTCAGCTGTTCAGGACAGCATATGAATATTCTGAGCATTTCTTTTGGGTAAACAGCACAGCAAAGCTAAAGAGCTTCTTGTGAACCATGGCGTTTGCTTAAAAATGCAGAGAGCGAAACAGAACAACCCACACTGCTCAACCTTGTCTCCACCCAGGGACCGTGCTCTCCGTGCGAATGATTGACGGGAGCGTCAGCAGCGTAACAGCTCAGGCCTTCACCATGCTCCATATTTGTGATGAAAAGAAATCATCCCTGTCACCCTCCCCTCTTTAGCACTTCCACCTCCTCCTCCTTGTCCCATCCTAATCTGCTCTTATGGGTCTCAGCCCGTGGCGTCTTAAAGCCCCGCCGTCTCCAACAGC
Organism: Thalassoma bifasciatum; assembly: GCA_008086565.1. Taxonomy (NCBI): domain Eukaryota; kingdom Metazoa; phylum Chordata; class Actinopteri; order Labriformes; family Labridae; genus Thalassoma; species Thalassoma bifasciatum. The sequence goes on along the minus strand of RPOG01000072.1, from coordinate 885,161 downwards.
TGCTGAGGACAGTGAGGTATAGAGAGATTAAATGAGTCTTTGCAGCCCCCCTGAAGGAATCCCACATGTCTCTCTGATTCCAGCCCAGAGCTGGTGTCTTTGATCCGCTGTGTTTTCTAACCCGCCTCAGTCCCACTGGGTTCAGGAGGGTTCCTACACATGCCAGCCTATATACAGTCGAGTCCTCCTCTGACTTCATGGTAGCTGTTGAGCTCATCAGTGTTGTTTAGTTGAAGGCAGATAAAAGGCTCGGCTGCTTTCAGCCCCACACTGCTGGAAGAAACCAGTGCATGAGAGGTTTCTGCTTGTGCTCCAGATGTCAGCAGAGGTCTGTCACCCTGTTTGTTTGTCTGTAGTTGATGCTGCTGGCTATGGACTGCCCCTTATAGATTACTGGCTACTGTTCAGGATTTTAGGAGAACACTGAACCTCTGTGACTCTGGCTCCACTTCTTCCTAGGATATTTCCCTTCTGTGTTTGGTGTTTTTCTAAAAATGCTCTGCTTAGAGGTGATGCTATTTCAAGGAAGCCAAGATGAGAGAGTCGTAGAAAACTGCTGTCTGACTGGAGCTAGAGCTAAAAAACCCCGCAGCTTTGGCGATCACGATGTCTGAAACCACGATTTCGATCAGAAAACAATAAATTGTTCGGCCCTACTGGACATGTCACTTCTCTACAACAAAGCAAGTATATACACCTCAAGATAAACCAACCTATGAGGTTGTAATTCCAGCCAATATAGGAGTCCATTTGAGGCCGGCTCTGGAGCCCTATAAGAACCCATTCAGCCGATACTAAATCACCAACTTTATGGCAAGATGGAACATGTTTTAAGCCAGAAAAAAAACAGTTTATCTATTTACTTTCTTTCCATTTTGACAATTGGATGAGAAGAGAATCTGAACTGCTCTACTCAAAATTTAGAGTTGATGAGCAGCTGTTTTGCTCATGGAAAAGCTTTGATTCCAAATCTTTTTTGAGATCAGTTACTTGCTGGGAGAAGTTTCATCATGAGCTCTTCTACTGAAGCTTCTACTGCACTTGTATTTTTACAGTTTGTGCTTATGAGCATCTACCGTTCAACTGTTGACCAGGGTTGCAAAATTCCCCCACAGATCCCTCTAACCTCTTTCCTGCAAAGTGTTTGGTGCAACTTTGGATTGTGATGCAGGCATGAATAAAGCAGTCAGATTGGTGAGCTCTGCTGGAGTCCAAGATGGATCAGACATGATGACCAACCCCCGGGGAAGGCCTGCCATCTCTTATTAGCAGTTTGAAATTAATAGCATGTGACAGCCTGGATGATACACAGCTACATGATGTCATCCATCCTTCCTCCTCATGTAGGGAAACCCACGGACCTTTTAAACAACAGAAATAGAGCCGCACATTTCTTTTTCATGCTTTCTGCAGCAAACCTCCTTGAAAACAGCTACACAGCTTGTCTCAAAACTCATCTTGAGACTTCTGTGCACGTAGATGTCAACATGTAGAAAACCCAGATTTCCACAGATTGGTGAGAAAATGACTGTTTGTCTCCATGATCATGACAGGAGTCTGAATTTGCTGCCGTATTACTGAGCTGTGTGACACATTAAAAATGTATGCTAGTAGCATACTGTTAAATGCACACAGCAGGTGATGCATAGTGCAGTAACAAACCAGAATGTCGTTTTTAAGCAAACATGTCTCCTGTTTTGAAGCAGAGTGATGCCTCTTTTCCTGGCACATAATGGAAATTGAAACAGTGCATGTAAAATCTCCAGGCTGCTGTAACCGTGGTAACGTTCAGAGGGAATTTGGAGGATGGGTGATAGATTATTCTCAGTGAGCATCCACTAAGCTAATACATGAGTCCCTCATGAGTGTGTAATTTTCACATTTGGTTTCTCATACAGGCCTGCTGTGCCTTTTAATTTCAGTTTACCAGCACTGAAGGGAGTCTAGACACTGGGGGAAGATAACATGCCATGACAGTGTTTATTTTATTTTCTGTCATCTCTGTCACTGAAGCCTTTCTACATCTCTACCATCAATAAATTAAGTGAATTAGTTTTCTGTATTTAAAGTACAAACCTGTGACAGCAACTATGGCTCTGACAAAGCTCCCTCAAACAGAAAGCTTTGAAGCCTTTTCTTAAACATAAGTTGTCTGCTTCTTTGACCTTTACTGGCTTGGAAATTTAGGGCCCTGCCTCCCATACCACTTGTTTAGAGACATTTCCACAGGCAGGTAAGCTCTTTGATAGCATGAAGTTTTTATGTTATAATAGAGCACAATGAGCTCTTAAGGACATGAGATTTCCATTATGAGCTTTGTAGATGGATCCCAGATTTCATGGGGATCAAATATGAGGTGCTAGTTTGGGAAAGCTGTGATGTGTTGCAGCATTTTGAACTGACTGAAAGCAGCTGGATAAAAAGTAAGTCAATCGTAAAACTTTGAAGTAACAGATGTTTTTTTCTGTTTTATTTTAATATTTCTAAATGTTGCAATGTAAAGAAGTTGGAAAAGCAGCTGTGTAGGTAAACTTTTTGTTTCAACAGGCTACACTTTCTTTTTCTAGAGCTGTCAGTAAGAAAGTTGACTGTGCTCCTGTGCTGCTAATTGTCTCTCCAAATGATCTCCCACTAAAAAGTCTAAGGTTCAGTACCTTGCCTGCCAAAAGGGAAACTGCTTGCTTTCATACTTTGCTCGTTGATTCTTAGTGCAAAACGTAAATAAAAGCAGAATATTATGATTTTCAAATCCCGTTTAACTTATATTTAATTAAATATACTCACATCATGAAAAAGATGTGTCCAAATAAACCAAATCTGCCCCAAGCCTTTTTCCTCTACACTTGTCCAGACTTTGTAAGTATTACAACAGCAGGTTGTTGCATCATGTCTGTCTGGGTTTTGTTTACATCTGCTTTTCATGAGAACACATTAGATCACATTGTTCCCTCAGGCCCATGAGATAATCCTACTAATATCCTGTCGTGTGGCAGACTACTTTTAAATCTCTTGGTGTGTGAACGTTTCAGACTCTATGTTTAAATATTCTGTACGTTTTTCTGAATGTGTGTAACCAGAGTTAAAGGGTGGTTTGAATTTTGTAGCTGTTTGGCCATTGTTTGATGCTCTCATTGGTCTCTGTGCCCAGTGGCTAAAAATATAATGGGACAAATTCTTGTTTGTATCACAACTCAGTGAACTTTGATGGACAGCCAGAAATCACCATTCACGTGCAGCGTATTCCATCAATGATCCCACATCTTTCTGTATTAGTTTTTGAAAGTTAACTGATGTCCACTATCAGCAACATTTTTTAGAAGAAAACTTGTCTCCAAAAGCAGCTTGATTGTGTGAATAGTCCTGTATACACTTTTTGATAACACCAGAATAGAAATTAAATGGATTTTAAAGTTTGACTGCACTTTCACTCGCTTTGCTCTATACAGCACCGTGCTTTGTAGTCCTGAGGATTCCCCCTGTCTGGAGGATTACATGGAGGTAAAGCTTCCATTCATCGCTCTGCCCTCTCCTTGACACCATTTCCTGTGACTTAGCAGGTCACACAAACCCCCTGACCCAGAGGTGCTTTCCATTTTCTGCCGAGACTCTCTTCGTGAGGCTGCGGAGCCCCATAAATCTGCACCATCATGACATCATTACGGCGAGTACAAAAATATATTTGCTCTTACTGGGAAGCACTAAGCTTGTGTCCATCTGCTGCCAGCAGGGCATTAATTAAATGTTTCTGCCTGGCCTATTACCTTATTTTACCTTCTTCTAATCTGTTTGGTGAGTGTGCTGAAATTTCAGCATGGGAAGCGCTTCCTTGTTTCTTTTGGTCCCATTTATCAAGGAGGGACCAGTTTATAGCCAACATTACTTTTCCTTGAGTAGACAAATAAATACAGGGTGCAAAGGAAACTACAAGTGAAGCATAGCAAATGCGATTCTTAATGGGCAGCCATTTGTTATAATTTGCTGCTATGACAGAGACCTCATGAAAGTCTGTAGCAATCACGCTTTTATTTTTGAGTACTGGCTCTGTGCTCTCCTCATGTGCTCTGTTCTGTGTTGTGTGACACAGAACAGGAGGAATGAAGACTTTCATCATGACATGCACCAGCTTTGTTCAGCAGACGAAAAGTGTAAGTTTAGATTTTCTCACAACACTGATGCTGTTCAGGTGTTAAACACAATCTAACCAAGACATGCCACTCTCATAAGGCTACACTTTAAGGCTGCTGGTTTTACATTTTGTCAGAATGTTTCTTTGGCTTTGCATTGTTACAGTTCACACAGCATAAGAACAAACGAGAGGATAAAAATCACACCACATAAAGACAGTTGTGGCAAGCTGTAAGGATTTCAGCAGTGCAAGTTACAAAAGATTTAACTAATATCGGAGGGTTTTGTTTAGTATATCTGGAAATACACCTGTATTCTTCTTGCTGCAGGTAAGATGATAAAGTAACACTACTGTTGTATTTGTCGTACAGCCTGAAGCCAAATAAATTTATCATGGCACAAGTATGAATCACGGTCTGAAGTTAACTATCACAGTACATTTGTATTTTCTGTTGAATGCACAAACAAAACCAACGTAAGTCCAGCAACAGCCCACATAACTACATTTGGACTGTGCATAAGTTATTTTTATAAATTTAAAATGCCATGAATCCTGCACGATGAGAAACACAAACTCTTAAAACTGACACATTTGAAAACACGTTTTTCATGGTGTACTCCACCAACATCCACATAAAAAGGGAAAACGAGATTTGATTCAAATCATGAAAAGGTTTACCCTGACATGTTTTTCCCGTATTTCTCCCTAGTGTAGATTATTTTCCATGAAGCAGAGTTTGCTGATATCAGTAAACGTAACACTGCAGAAAACTTACCACTTATCTTAAGGACATGTGAGCTTTGATTTCATCAGTCTGTAATGATGACACAAGAATGCCTGACCACACTTAAGCTGCTGGCTCCTGGTTATTTTCACTGGTTTAATGTCTCCTTCCTAGAAAAAGTCAGGATGATGTAAAGGATAATTTGTAGTTTTACATCTTGGAACAGAGAGCCTTGCAGCTTCTTCCTGTTTCCACAGTTTGTAAACATTCAAACATTGTTCCCCTGCTAGAAACCTTTTATTTACCTTTGTATTATTAATGAGATGGAGAGCTGAATTAATGAAGCAGAAAGACTTACGGGTGTTTCTGCAAAGGTGGATTCAATCTGAGACAAGGTGACACACTTTGCCCCCTCCATGCGTCTCTGGATGTCTTTAATCAGATTGGCACATGTTCCACGGCACATAATAGTTTTACTGGGAGCCCACATTTCCCTTTACATTCAAACAGTGTTGGACTAAAGGGAGAGATATAGGCTTCTGGGGGATGCTCTTTGAGGAGTGCACAAACATAATTTTACAGTGAGAGAGCTCAGTGTTAAGATCCACTGCATCTGAATGCCAGCGTGGAATTACAATTTGGGCTTAATTTGATTTGCATTCATTTGAAGGACCCACTACTCCCCTGTGACTGAGCTGCCATATATGCAGAGGACGCTCCCAGCATGCTCCTGGGGACTTTCATAAGAAGCATGAGCCTTTTAGAGGAATGAAATGAATTGATGACTGATAGGTCAATTGATTAGCTTTGTTTTATCAAATAGATTTAAACCAGAGTGCATTATCATTTGTCTTTGAGCTATTTATTTAAAGCAACTGCAGCCCGCATCTGGATTGTGATGCATATTTGGATTTCCTGATTACAGCAGGAGTTTTTTCTTTATTTTAAGAGGACTGTCATGCAGGAAACAGAAGACCCAGTTTGAGCCTTTATACCAACCACATTAACTGTCTATAGCCTCAAACACCACAGCTACCTTTGCAGATTTTATTTTAACACTACTTTTGGTTCAAAAATACTTTTTTGTTGAAAGGATTGTGAGGACTTTCTGAGGGATTTAAAAAAAAGTCTCATATCTATATGTACGTCTAATCATAATCCCCAGTTAAAATTAGGTTACCAGTGCTGAAATAGGTTATTTCTAAATGCTAATTTCTAGCGTGGGTCAGAATGGACTGAATTGACACACTTAAGTCTCTATGACACCCCGCCAGCTGACGAAGTTTAGCAGTGAGAAGAAAGATCTGTGTTTTTTCTGCTGAAAATGATGTCTGTGGTTTTATTAGTTGTAAGAGTGGAAATGAGCTGGGCTGTCTATCAGAAAAAGGACAGAGGAGCAGATGAACACTAAACAGGAGAGTGATGGAGCATGAGCCGAAGGCCAAAACACGAACTTAAGTCCAAAACAGGGGCAAAAGGCTAAAACACGGGTTCATCTTTTTGTCAAATGTTCAGTCCAACCCACAGACAGTAGTTATTCTGCTGTGATCATTTCATACCTAACAGTCTATTGATAAAATGAAGAACCAGGTCAAATTTGCTCTGCCTGGTAGATGAGGACTGGTGGGACATAACCAGGATTCACTAACGTTACACGGTACTGTACTGACACGTCTCAGAGCACCAGGCTGTGAGTAGCACTAAATGTAGCCGGTTACTAAACTCCGGTAGAAACTTACAAAGTTTGCTTGTTGTCACGTTTCAAATAACAGTTCTACTTAATTTTGATAAATACATTACCTTGTTGCAGTCTGCTCCAAACAGATTCTCCTCACAGCCTCTTCAATTTTTACAATATCATTGATTCATTTGTTGTTGTTCTGTTTTGTCATGTGACGGTGCTGCTCCTTTACTCACGTGCTCTTATGCAACAGTTCCTCTGTGTTTATATATGTCAGTGTGTGTAAGTGAGAGAGAGCGGTCCAAGTGTTACAGATTAATCGGTTTAGTGCAGAGAGGGCTAATTATAGTGCGTGCGCGCACACACACACACACACACACACACACCTCTCACTGACTGGATCATCCTCTCTCTCTCTCTCTCTTGCTTGCTCCATCCTCCTCTCCTCCTTCTCTGCTACACATAAGAGCTTTTCAACATTGAAAAGGTAATTACATAACTAAGTAGGACCTGAAATCTCGCTCTTATGTACAGGTGGATGTCAAGTCAGCAATATTTTAAGATCAATCTTAAAAGTTTTTCATTTCAAAGCATCAGCCTGTATTCACTGGGTTTTATTGCATGAAGATGTCTCAGTGGATACCCAAGATGAACTATTGTTTGCACCATATCCTGTTGATGGCCTCTAAATAAAACCCTGTGACTCATTTTGAGCCGTGATCTTGCCTGCACAGTTGGACTGCATCGAACTCACTGTTGAAAAATGTGCCCATTTTCTTTTAAAACAGTTCTGGGTGTTTTGCATTACTTGTACCTTCTTGCTTTGGGGGAGGGTGAAGGTACCATATAAAATATTCATGAAGCACAGAAGAAATCCTCTCGAATCAATGGAGGATAAATGTCTAAAAAATGTCTGTAAGGGAGGAAATTTGGAATACAAAAGAGGCACACTAGGAGCCAGATTCACTGAGTGTAAATACTTTTTTTTTTTTTCCAGTACTGTGAGGTCTTTCACTGTGACCTCTGTAATCCTAAAGCTGTTGACCGATGCCCGGCGAGGCTCAGGGCATCCTTCGCTGAGCCCCCCCGGGTGACAAGTCGTTTAACATTGCTGACTTGAGCCGCGTTCCCCTATTTGCCCAGCAGCCATCGATGCGGCCTGTCTGGAAATATCCAGGTCAGACTAAGCCACAGTGCAGCGGTTTCTAGGGCACGACACATATCAGAACAGCACTAGAGTTGAAATCTAGTTCAAACAGCAGCTGAGGGAGGTGCGTGACGTCGGCTAAGTCCCCCAAATACAAACTCTACCTCTCCGCCCACATCATAACCAACATGAAGCCGCAAATAGCTGATGGGGTCATTTCCAGCAGTGTGCCTGTCAATCACACCCTCGGGGGGCTGCACGCGGTTAATATGGATAAGTGTTTAATCTGATTGAACCTTTCACAGTGCTGTTTGACAGCACCTAGCAGAGTGTGGACATTAAAGCCTCTTCTGATCCACATATGGACGAGCGGTGCAGCCCCTCTGTGCATTAGCCTCTCAGATTGTTCGCAGATTAAAGCTCCTTATGTCCCGGCCCACATTTAGATCCAACACTAAGACTGCTGTTTTTAAATAACACAGAATCTACTTATTATTGCATGAGCTGGAGTTTTACGCCATCAGCTCTTTTTATGGTAACAAAAAGTGTTACATAAGGAACTTAACTACAAGGAAAAATGGTCTCTCTGCCTGCCTCTGCTGCTGCTGCTGCCCTCTTTATGGGATAATAAAACGGCTCAGCAACGGTAAAGTGTCTCACTTTTGGTGTCCTCTGTTGTCTTTCTCCTTGCAGGCCTGACAGGAGAGCAGCTCACTGATTATCACTGTCTGAAAGGTCACAAATCAATACCCGACATGACGACAAATTCTTCTTTTTTCCAAGTACAGCTCTGCCATGAAATGACAGTCTCTAATCTCCTCCTCCCTCTCTTCTCCTTCAAATCTTTGAGCATTATAATCCGACAGAAAGCAGTGATGTATATATATTTTTTGGGAGACTGTGTGGATTTCTGGATTTATGATGTAACTACAGTCTGGATACAACTCGAGCAAAGCACAAAGCAGATCTGTCAAGATATCAGATGCTGTGATTATCTGACTGAGAGATTGCCAGCTGCATGACACTGATCTTTAACTAAATATATCTGATAGATTGTAATAAGGGAGGACAGTTAGATAAACATTTCTACAACATTGGCAGTGAGGGATCTTTTCCCCCTCTCTGTCAATCAGCTCAACATTTTACTGGGGTAGGACGTTGAAAAGGATCATTTGGTTCAAAAAATGTTTTTTGAAGTGGCACTTCTTATTTCAAATGATCCTTTTATCTGTTTTACTTCAGTCAAGTGGTCATCGACATTTATCCTGCAATGATAACAACAAAACCATCAACACTAATTGCATCTCAGCAAAAATCAAACATGCATCACTCTAGTTATTTAACTAAAGCAGTGGATGAAAGTGGCTGCACTGAGAGTATGCAGACCTACTTCTACTTCTCAAATATATCCCATACTCGACCAGTTAGCTTGTTACCACAGCCTCACAAAATTGTATTCTACACAGAAAATGACCATGTGAAATGAATACAAGGCTGTTGTGACTGTTTCATTTTTGGAAAACCAACTGTTTGGATAAGAGAGTGAACAAGTCCCATTAATCCCAGCGTACAGTACCTGCCCTACACTGAACAGCAGCTGGTGAACAAGCTAAAGAGCCGGATGTTTCTGAGCCACAGACAGAGAAAAAACTGTCCCAACATTAATCTGGTGGACAAACACATTTAGGCAGCTTTTTATGTAATATCTGCTCGCAGATTTGTGGTAAAACTGTGGACTTTGTTGGGATTCTTTTTAAGCATAGATTCGGTCTGTGTTGTGTCATAAATAGGGGCATCATACTGCAAACACAGGAGCCGTCTGCACATCCAGTCATTACCAAAACCAGACCATTACTCTTAACATAACATTATACTGTATAACTGGCCAAGTTACTCAATGTACCATGAAAGTGGGGTAGGTGGAGAACACCATATGTTCAGGGTAATTCCTAGAACTACTTTTCAAAATGATCCATTCAAACCCCAAAGATCTGTTTTCTTGGCATATGTAGTCCTAAACGAGAACACATAAGCCCCTACTTTCATCATCTCTGAAAAAGCTTAACAGGTGCAGTAACCTGTTGTCTACTACCATTAAATTTAATACTCTGTCTTGGTGTTTTGCATATGGTGAATTGATTTTTTTCCACACTATTTCCTCCTGATCTCTGGCATGACTGCTATATGTTGGTATCCATCTTTCCATCCATCTTTCTGACCCACACAGAAAACTTGAGACTTATAAATTATTGGAAAATTGCATGACAATAGATTTTAATTGGAGTTCAGTGGAAATAAGAAAAAGGGGGGCGTCTGTGTGTTCGCTGTTAAACTGAGACCAGATGGTCCCTGAAGCTCTGTTCATGGCGATGAAATGGGGCGAGAACCCACAAAACTGACATTTTTGATCAAAATGCAGCAGGTGAGAAAGTCCTACTTTGTGCTATAGTTTATAACTTGGAATTAAGAGTTTGAAACTTTTTCACAGACACTTATAATATTCCCTCTCATTGCTAAACAAGGATTGATGATAATTTTTTGTTTGTTTCCCAGACTGCTCAATGTTTGAGGCAGAGGTTAAGCCACTAAATAAATTCAGCCTAAGTACAAATAACAAAAATGCTACATCGTGACATTAAGGTAATGAGATTTTTTCAGTCTGATGTTTATGCCATTAGTTTGTTAGTCAGTTTTTGACGTGGCCGTGTATCTTTTGATTCTGCTGTTATAAAGACCTAACACCTTGCACCTTTCCTTCGCTGGTATCTCACTCCTCTGCTATGATTCACATTAAACCACAGCAGAATCAAAATGAAGTCAAACAAATCATCTGCTCCCTGACATCCCTCTCATTTTCAAATATGCTGAGATTTCCATAACACTGCTCCAAGACTGACAGCTTCACACCTTTCATATCTAGCCTGTCGGTTATATCTCCCTCATCTTCTGTGTCCATTACACCTTCCTCTCTTTCTCTCTCTTTCCTCTTTACTCAGCCTCGATTGTTGCCATAGCCACGGTATCAGTATACAGGCTCCCAGCATACGGGGGGTGATCACATTTAAAATTACATATCTCACCCAGATGATATCATGCTGCACAAGAATTTCCGTCTTAACACACTGCAAGGATTTACCCTCCTGCAGAGTGGATACTATTCCCCTGCTTTCACATTTCATACTTGGCACTATCTATCTCTCTTACTGCAGGCTCTCTTCGATTCTTCCATCACGCTCCATTTTCTTCAGCTCTGTAAGAAATTTCACCACTTTGGAAGGTGCTTCATGGTTTGCGGGTATTTTATAAAGGTATTTACCTAAATTAGGATAGCTTTTGGTGTAAGAATTCAAATAGCAAGAGGCAGGATGACGTGTCCAACACATGGTGGAAACATTTTAAGCTTCTGAAATTTGCAAAGAGTGTTTCTATTTTGAGGGCATTTATTTCTGCAATACTTTCTAGTTTCTTTGAACAATCTTGAGCAGTTTCCTGGTTAAATGAGTCTCCATGGAGGTCTGATGATTAGAGCGTAGCTGCTCAGCTTAGAGCCTGGGCCAAACTGACGGGTGTAGGAGTGTTAGGAAAGCCTTGGCAGAGTTAATTTGGATTAACCGCCTTGGCGTGTAAATAGGAGGCGTTTTCACACTGGGTTTTGTCTCCAGCATACTCCTTCACACTGGATTCTCCTGATGTCTGACAGAGAGCCAGATCTGATGGCTGGTATCCGATAGGTATTTCCCTCTGCTGCTCTTGTAGAAGTTTGATGTTTTACAGTTGATGGCAACAGAGGCTCTGATAAAAGGTTGTCATCTCGCTTTGCATGCAGGGTATCTACAAACCTCAGAAGTGTTAAGGCCTAGTTAAGGATTTTTAATTGGTGCCTTTGCTTGCTTTCTTGCGTGGGACCAGGTAAAGCCTCGGCAGCTCTCTGGCCCTGAACCTTCATCCATCCATGGCTAATGAGGCAGCGTGAGTGAGGCTTGTAGCCGCTGACTCACCTCGCCTGTGTGTGCTCCCACGAAATGCCCACAGTTACTTTCACCTGCGTTCCTGTTGGCTGTGTGCCTGTTTGAATTTGGTGATGCATGAGACTGTTTGTTAGATGCTATTTCGGGACGTGTCTCTCTGAATTCATCATAACTTGGATCAGTGCGACACTTCACCTGCTAGACTGCTGCTGGTACATGCAGAGACGGCGGTGTGTGGACTGAAATGCCCCTCAAAAGACAGTTCAACCTGCTGTGTTAAATGGTGTTGGCATGTTAGGGACAACAGAACAAACTCAACATTCGCATGAAGCTTTCAGGATGATCATGTCAGAAAACAGGACAATGAATCACATCATCAGTATTTGTCTGAGTCAGGTTTTCAGTGACCTGATTATGAAAGGATGAATGTAGATGTGACATCATGATCATAGCTTGTTAATGAATGTCGTCTTCTTTTGCATTTTGTATCTGATTAGCAGAGAAGAGATGGATTCGTAAAAGAAAGAAAAGCAGACAAACTTTACCACTTCTTCTGTTGTGAACTGCACTCACCCTATCTGCAAAGTAAATACATGTTTGTGTTGCATTTTTATATCACCCCTGTGCTTTTGCTGCTTCTGAGCATGTTTTGGTTGCACCTTCATATATGGGGCGCCGTCAATCTTTTGGCTTCAAAGTTTAAATATCCAGACAATGGTTGGACTTAATTCATATCAGGAATACAGCGTTTGTATAAAAACAAGTTTTCAAAGGGGAGCAGTATTTTTATGGCTCAGCAACTCAACATCCTGCATCAAAGCTTGTATCGGTGCATTGTGGGCAGAGCTCAATGCCAGCTAGAAAAATTCACCCAAATAGTAACAAAGTTAATTTTGTTGAGACTTTTTGGCACATTGACTTAATGTTTTGACATATAAATTTATGACAACATACACATTTTGAATGACAGTTTTCCTGCTGCTGCTAAAGTCAGCTCTCAGTGAGCCATGTGTCCTTGTTGAAAAAGAACCTTAAATGAGGAAATAATTATGACAGTGTTCGAACTTGGGATTTTAGTCATCATCAAACACTCTACTGAGTATCTGTTTAAGACCATGACACGTTAAAAATACTTTTTTATGATCTCTGCACTCGATTTCTGAACTTTCGTTTAAATTTAGACATTTATTGATTACACTTAGATCAACTGTTCTTGTCTTTTGATTGGGTTTTATCAATGACAGCATGAGATCTTCATGAAACTAACTGAAATGATGAGGTCATCACATTAAGATCTTCTAACTGCTGCATGACAAGTTGAAGGGGCAGACCTCAATCACCAAGATCAGCTCATAGCTGTCCTTAACAGGACTCCAGAGGGCTGGCCAATCAGAGAGAAGGGTGTTATTGGAGCAGGAGGCCTTAAAGAGACAGACGCTATAAAGAAGTGCTTCAGACAGGGTTTTCTAAAACACCAGATTGAGAAAATAGGGATTTTTGTTTTCTGTACATCATGTCAAGATACAATGGGGTACAAGAGAAACAGTATATGCAAAAAGAAAGAAAGAAAGAAAGAAAGAAAGAAAAAGGACAGTAGCTTCAAGAGTAACAGAGTTTATGTAAGACTTGTTCAACACTGATTGATATGAATGTTCTTAAGCCAACATATCTCCTTACACTGATATTAATAGCTATGCCTGAATAGCTTGTCACATTAACTGTGTACTTTAAATAGTCTCAGAGTTTACCCTTAATGGTGCATTAAAGCAAAGAGCTGCCATTCACATCACTCTGACTCACCCATCATTAAACCTGTATGAGCTTTTTCTCTCAGAGCTGCTCTGCACACCTGCTCCTGTGCTCACTGATAAACGGCAGCTCCTCGCTCCCCCAATTCACATGCTCGGCACATCTGGCAGCTCAACATGTTGAAACTCATATCCACTGCATACTAAAAATATGCTTTGTCACTAATGTATTCCCACACTGAATTTGTTTCGGTATTATACCAGGGTGAGATCGGCCAACAGGTTGCAAATCATTCAGCAGGAGTTATTGTTGGAAACCCTCTGACAATCTCTGCCATCTGGAGCATCTCAGTCAGAGTTCATCATCTGCAAACAGGAGATAGACCGTTCACAGTGTTATTCGTCAGGTGTTTAACAGATGTTCAATGGGTTTGTGATTTGGGGCTTAAAGGAGAGAGCAGGGGAGGAAAGACATCTTGCAACAACGAATCAAAGAAGGTTGATAAGAAGTCTAAAAAGTGTGTAATTTTTAATCACTGCTCAGGCTCTTTTTAATGTCACAACCTTGACAAAATTTGTTTCTATTCAGTTGCAGCCATTTAAGGGGGTTGGTGTTATTTTAAGTGGAGTTGAACAAGTTTCTGTCAGTAACAAGTGTATCACTCACAGAAAGTATCAGTCACTTTACATAACTCTTAGGAAGCCTTTTTTTTTTTTACCCTGGCTTTACTCCTTAGCCTGCCGTGCTCTGGTCAGTTGTTTGGGTGAATGGGCTCAAAAGAGGCAAAACCAATCTATAAAATGAGTAACCATGACAGCACCGATGACCTGCCAGCTACATGAGCCAGAGTTCACAGAGGAAGAATGAGACGTGAATGAAATACTGTGTACCTGATAGTGCAGGTGTGCAATCTGTGACCCCTCGTCTTTGAACCAAGAAAGCTGAATGTCAGAGGTAGAACGTGGTAGGAACAGCATTTCAGGAGCTTTAAATACTGGTTCACATACAGTCTAAATCATTTACCATCCAACATTTATCAGTCAGTTGTTGTTCACTTTCATCAGCGTTTCAGAATTTAGATAAAAAAACATATTGGGGAATCAGTGAATTAAGATGTGGTTTCACAGGGTTTTTTAATGACATAATAAACCAACCTTTAGTCTGCATGACATGTTCTCATCATTAAAATACAGTGTGTGTAACCTTTAATAGGATAATGAGCAGAAACATATCAGCCAAATTTTCTTCACCATTTATTGCATCAAGTTTTGTCAAAATATGTACATACAAACATTGAAATTCACTATATATGGGCGTAATGGGCAAAAGTCACGTTGACTTGGACATCATAGACTGAAAAGGTAATCAGTTCACTTAAAGTTGGAGAGTATTTATGTTTTCAATTTTAACAAAGTGAAGAAGTAAAGCCTGAAAATATCTCTGTATAGAAAAGTTTTACCACATTTATTTATTAATGCTTTGTTTAAGATCTCATGACAGCGTCATCGACACATGTTGCGGCTGTTGGCATAGCTTCCATGCTAATTCTCAGGTCAGTATTTTATAAAAGATGCAGAGTTTATCTTAGATCCCATGTGAGTAAAACACAGTATTATTGAAAAATGCCTTGAACAAATACACTCCAGAGAAATATAATGAACTTTTAAAAAAGTTGTTAATGGAAATGTGATTGTTGTGAGTCTAGCTTTTCATTATAATGTGTCTAATGAATGATGGGCGGTTTTCTGTGAGGGTTTATATGCAGTGTCAAAAGGCAGGTACTTTTGTTTAATTCTAAACAGTATATTTTTTCCTTTAGATGGTTAAATAGGCAGAGAATGTGATTGAAGTTGCACAGATAGATGAGTTTAAGTTGATATTGTTTCAGATTTGAGGGTTGATGAAAACATCTGCATAGTTTTTTCATTTTACTCTCACATACTTAAAATGTAGGTTTCAAAACCCCACACAGACACAAGTGAAAATGTTACATATGGAGATAGAAAGAGGTTTGAATAACTGTAGTGTTTCAGACGTGGTGTTTGCACGATGACCTCTCTAAAACCAGATATTTTCACTGTTGTTTTAGCCACCGGCTTCCCCTGAGGACGCACCCTCTGTGTTGAACTTGGAGCAGATCTCTGCATATTTCTCACAGTAAAAATATAGTGAATTAGATGTATGTTTTCCTAAAAGTAATGTAGTGTAATCCATTATGCTCTGCTGTAGAGCGTTGGGCTTTGTGGTTTTTACATTTAAGATGCAAGCTGTAACTTCAGACCTGTTTACATTCAGATGATTTCTCAGTACTTAAGAAAGCAACGTTGATTTGGATTGTGGCTGCAGTCCCTCAGCACATGCCTGAAATGTGCTTTTTCCATCTATATATCATTCTGGATGATGGTAATAAAGACAAAGCAGCAGTAAACAAGTCATCAACTAGCAGTGGTCTGTGTAACCCTGCAGCTGTGCCGTAGATTTGTTTGTATAAGAGCTCATATTTATGGGACACGTGTAGCATTCAGAGATCACCCTGCATATGTTTCAGAGCTGAAATACAACCATGGGGGATATTTGACTTTTAATTATGCCCACCCTCTTAAGTCCAATGAAAAGCACAGTACCTTATCTAGTGGTGAGATTCATGCCTCTCCACAGCGATAAAACTCTAAGTGTTTAACTAAATTACATATATGAGCACATGATGGATGGAGATACAAACATGGTTTCCTCCTTAATGTTAATACATTAATAGAAAACAGCTGCTGCTGCTTTTCACAGTTTGATGTAGACTGAGAGAGAAAAAATAAGACAGCCTGAGAGAAGATAATAAACCCCAAACTAGGATTATTTTAGGGTGGAAAATTCAAGGCTCCAGCAGTAGCTACAGGAACATGATACAACAGAGACAGACTGTGCTTAATGTGGGATACATTTAGAAGGTCTTTTCTCCTGTTGACCCATTTAAAAGGAAGTTTACAGTGATTCACCCCTCTGACTCAGGGGGTCACAGCTCCTCCAGGAACATGCCACTCATAATGATGCGCTGTGTTTTGAAGCAGCCCAGGACTGAAGTAAACAAAGGCAGAACAAAACTTCAGCAAGCAAATAAGTTCAAATGTTTGCATTCGTTTTATCTTTGGGAACAGTTAACAATAACACTCATTTGTCTAGTCACAAACACATTACATAACATTTCTTAGGTGTGCACAGTATAATCTTTTATTTCTCTGTGTCATTGAGCATAATTGCGAGAAACTAGTAGAATACATCAGCTCAAGTCTGTTGCACTGCTGTCACTAAATTACAATGACAGGTTAAGTGCACTTACACCGCTGTTACAGCACTGATTACTGCGGCTGTTGTTGATATGTTTGTTACAACTCTAGGGGAAAAAAAATTTAAAGGGTTTTTAGCTGGAAGGTTCAGGAAATTTCAGTTCCTGGTAAAATATTCCCAGGAACACAATGGTTCACATGGCCTTTTATTTGTCTGCAATCCACAGGCCAAATACCTAGTAGATTACATAACTCTGGCCTGTGATCTTTCAGGAAAAATATAGTTGCAAAACAATGTCAGACCAGTGGAGGACAGTAAGACAGTGACAAAGGCTATTCAACAAAAACAACACCAGAGACGGAGACAGACAAGTCGCTCTCATAATGTGCAGCACCTCAGTCAGCCTGTTAGCATGGAGGACATTAAGTTTGTGCTGGTTTTGATCGTGCTCTCCTGCACGGCAGATGGATTTGTTGACACTCGAAAAGAGATGGGAGCTGATGGCAAAGTTGCTGCAGGTCAAAGCTGAATCAGAAAGCCTGAAAAGTTTTCAGGGTAAAGGTCTTGCAGTTGAAAAACACCCTATGAGACCTAAGACCAGTGCACAAATTTGTTTTTCTCTTGTTTTGCTTTCTTTTATTTTTTTTATTTTTTACTCATTGTATTTAACTGGATTTACCCCAAATAAAAAAAACAGGTGTTATCATAGTTGCAGTCTTCACCATGTGTGCATTCAAAGAGCAATATTCAATAATGGGAAATAATCAATGTGGAAGTTTGTAAAACTGCAGTCCACTAGATATCCACTTCAGTGCTTGACCCTGATGAATGTCTTTAAAACTTGTCTGGTTTTAATATTTTAGGGTGGAGAGGTTTGGCATTATCAGGGGTGTGGGCCTGACCTGACTGACATGTGGACTGTATGCCAGGCACAGAGCTTTCTCCTCAAATCCAACTCTTTTGCAACTTTTTAGATTAGCTAGCAATCAGTCTGAATTGATGTTTCTGACATGTTTTCTGTAGACTTTGATAGCACCTCTTCAGAAACCTCTTTCTGAGGTCACTGTGACAACTCCCGTGTTTTAAACAGTCTGTCGTATAAACATTACATCAGTATCTTCTGAGTGTTCATCACATCAGATATATTCTGAATGTCAAATGAAAAGAAGGAAATGGATTTTATTGGCAGGGCCTCTCTGCGGAGCTTTAAATAGAATGATAGTGATAAATACACTTTATAGCATCTTAAAGTGACTCAAGGACACTTTACAGGAGGAAATGTGTATTGATAATCTGAAGGTGGAAGTAGTGCCAGCAATGTTGACTGTGAATGTTAGAATGAAAGACTATTGGCTTCAATGTGGCTGAGCAGTACAGATAAATTGTCTTTTTGTTTACAACGTAAATTACAGTAAACTCACACCCACTCCTCAGTGAGCCCTCAGGTTTTAAAGTGTGTGATTTACGTGATCTTGCAGTTTTACTCAATGTGGCCTTTCCTGTACTTTAACTGACATTATTGCACATATAGACAGCCTGGAGTGTGTACGCTTGAATCTGATTGTTGGGATGAGTAATTGAGAGAACTGCTGAGCAGATATCTGACTGAGCAAGCCAATGAATGAGCAAATGAGTGAGCGAACGTGTGGGTGAGCAGCGCCATAGAGCAAACAAGCAGTGAATGCACGAGTGTGTGAGCGAGTGATTCATTATTATTGACACAGTGTGTTTCCTCTCAGCGTTAGTGTAAGTGTTGCTGCAATGTGTTTAATGTTGTCTAACAGCTAAAAGGTTCGCAATCTCCCGTAATGGTGCATGTTGTTGCAGAGTGACTGCTGGAACAGTCTGAGTGGCTGAGCTGCCCACAGCTCTTAGCCCCGCTACACGCCGCACTGATCTCTCTTCACATCCCTCCTCCGCCTCGACTGGTACTCGGCTTTTCTCCGGTCTGAGCTGGATGTCTTCTATGGATGAGAAGTCGGGGCAGTCAGGGCAGGAGCCTTGCTCTTAACCCGACCCCAGAGCTCATGGGCGAGTTGATTCAGCCTTCCTAAGAATTGCTGAGCGAATGCTCCTTGTACCTGCTCTGTTAGACATGCAAAGTTTGTGGTGAGGAGCCAAAGTGCCAAACTTACCAGATAATTCAGGAGTGATGGAGGACACAAAAATGAGGCATCAATTGCTTGTAACAAGTCAAAAAAAATCTGCCAATGGGATAAGATAAAAGATACTTGTTTAAAGACATCTTTCTAATTTCAAGAAACTTCCCGGGCAAATTCGTCTTATCCCATTTTTTTGACTTGTTACAAGCAATTTACTCCTCATTTTTGTCCTAAAAAAACTTGAAATAAGACATTTTTATGACCTGGTCTGGTGAATGTGGCTCAAATTAAGAACAATAAGACAATTTTTACTACAAATAAGACATAACGACTTGCTTAGATTTCCGTTTTTGCAGTGTAGTGCTGCATGTCAGACCCGTGTGCACATACTGTCTGTAATGTTCTTTAAGCTCAACATTTTTGTACACGTACATCTTAAGGCTGTGTTTTTCAAGCAAAAGGGCCACATGCACAATCAAACTATTGGACAGCAGCAGGCTCTTATGTTTACTGGTTTTCCTCCTCACCCACAGTTACAATAACTGTTAGTTTACAAATCACAAAGGCATTCAGGGGTATAACCTCCCAGTGCACCTTACCCCCTCCCAGCTATTTAACAGAGCTTCAGCTCACAAGCTTTACCCAGAATACCTTTTTTTCAAGGCAACGTAGCAATTATTGAAACCATGAGTGAGGAGGGGACACTGGGTCAGCAGCAGACCCCTGACACCGATCCACAGCTGTAAACAGTGAACTACTGTAAGAAAGAGTATTTGACTGTGTGGCCCATAGGAGAGTATTAAAATCCTAATAATGTATTGTTTATTACAGTACATTACTGGTGGGATTCTGATATAATTTACATTAAAGTGTACAGTGTACAGTTGGCAATAGATGTCTGTAGTTGGTCAGCAGATCATGCTTTGATTTAGAAAAGGAACATTGAAATCCAGCACACTCTTCATTCTGTCTTTTTATAATTTTCATTTAATTGAGTAAAGAACATATTTCTGCCTAAGTCTTCATATCCATGTTTTTGATGCTTATAAGTCATGTTGTATCTGGAAAACCCACAGATTGTTACATCAACAGTTTTTTTTCCATGAAAAGCATCATGTTTTCTCTGAAAACCACGGCTGGACCTGCTTTGACATGGTAATGAATGTTTTCAGAGATGGGGATCTTATATATTCCTTTCATCCTCTCAGGATCACAGATCACAGCATGTCGGGTGTGATCAGGGGAAGACCTCTGAGTGGTTGGGAGGATTCATACACGGCCTCCCCTCAGAGCTACATGCCTCCTTCATCCCCAGGGGTCTCTGCGGTGCTGCGTTGAAGCCAGCCGACTTGGAAATATGAACTGTGGCCTCCTCTGGCTTTTTAAAGCTCAGTCAGTGTGCTCACGGACCTGTTTGTTTGGGCTCGCTCTATAAAATCTATAACCGGAGCTGCTCTGTGTGTTTTCACCTTGTTTTTTATGGTTTGTGTCCTCAGTGCGGGCAGCCAGGACAAAGCAAAGACAAACACCTCTTTTTTCTTGAGCTGTATTGAACTTGGCATGCAACAGCACAGAATCTGAAACTGGAGACATTGGAGTGTGTGTGTGTTGGAGGTGGGAGATATATCCCACAAGAATAAAAAATGATCTGAGCACATGTCAGAAGTCCTACATTCCTCAGGAGCTAAATATGTTGCTTCACTCTGAGAAATCCTCCGTATTTTCCACACTGGCTGAGCCACGTTTGATGATTCTGCAACATTAGCAAGATAAGCCGCCTAATTAGTGCTAAACACCTGAGCGCTAACAATAGCAGCTCTCTGTGTCTTCCAGCCCTGATGCTGCAGCAGCAATTTTTAGAGCTGCTTCTCTGCCAGTGTTGGGATGTTTTCACACCCATAGAGGGCAGCTGTGCTCTCCAGAACCTCTCCTGTTTTTCTTATAGAGTTACAGAGAGAGAGAGAGAGAGAGAGAGAGGGAAAGAGAGAGAGAGAAGCACAAATTATCAGCAGAGGTGGTGTGTTTTCCTGTGACTGGCCTCGCAGCTCTCAGAGAGACTTTGTTTCTCCTGCCTTGTTTGTAGCTTCAGCCTTTTGGATTGTGTGTAAAGCAGCATGTGAGTCTCTAATGAAGTCAGGCATGTGCCACAGATAATACAAGAGCCTGTTTTGATGCTGAGCTCTCTTATAGTGAGTTTGTATGTCCCTCTTCCCTCCTTCTATCTGTGTTTCTCTCTCACTTAAAAGCTTTTTAAACAACATCAACAGAGCTGGGCTCACAACGCAGAAGAGCACCCATTGATTACCGCTCACTGTCTTAAACGAGCAGTCGTAATAAATCATATCACAGTGACAGGCTGTTCCTGACATTCAGTGCAGACTTGAAAAAGCTTCGGCTCCTTGCACAGAGTGGCTGCAGCTGTGCCATTGTTTTCCTGGTGATACAGTTGTGTCAGGAAAAAGTCCCTTGTAGATGTAATGTGTTTTTGTCAGGCGGTGGAGGCAGAGAAAAAGAGAGAGAGATGGAGGGAGTGCTGGCATGGAATCTCTGTGGTCAGAGTCCTTGCAGACACTGGACTTTAATAAACCAAACAATATCACATTAACACTCAGGGTCTGCCATTAATGGGCCCAGTGTTGGCCGGCAGACGATATTAGACACACACACACACACACACACACACACACACACACACACACACACACACACACACACACACACACACACACACACACACACACACACACACACACACACACACACACACACACACACACACACACACACGCTGTAAGTGCCCACTGTCTCTCCAATGACTGTTTAATTCCATGGCTGATAATTATAACTGTTATCTGTTGCCTCTGAAAAATCATTGAGCTTGTCAGCACCCATTAATATACTCTGTATCATAAATTAAGTGGCTCAAGCTGCGTTTTATCCTTGTCTTGCAGGCAGTTTTTCCAGAGGCTAAGTCTGCTTTACTGTACTCCACGTCACACACGATAGACCTTTGTTCTGTTCCTGTTGTTTAAAAGCCTGGAGAAAATGAGCCGCAGATAAATTAGCCACAGTTTAAAGTGTGCAGCTTCACACTAAAGTGAGGATGGCTCATCCAAGCTAAGTGTTGAACCTGTGAGTTCACACACAAAGAAGAATAATCCACTTGTTACTCCATGATTGTAATATTTTCCCCTTCTAATATCTGGATGTAAGCTTTGGACACTTTTTTTGGAATGTTAGAATACATGCTTCTACCAACCCTCTACAGATGTGTAAGTGCGTTTTTAGGGATGATGTAGCTCCTTATGCCAGAGGGAATAAAAACAATACGAGCACTAAAACTGTGTCCCAATTTAGGAGCTGCATCCTTTCAGAAATATAAGCTTTAAGGCAAGCATATTTCAAAGGATGCGTCTCTCATAGCCAATGCCGAGTGTGGAGGCGTGTGAAATAAGACATCTAAGTCACCTGCAGATATTGTGTTAATGAAGTAACTGTGCTCTCTCTTAGCCTTGCACCAAGCCAACTAGTTAGGATAACAAAACCCTCTTGCTTTGAACTATTTGAGATTTTGGCTGCATTTGAAGAAGCTTATTGGAAGGGAAAGGCATTTTCATGCTGCTGTGATGCAGTGTGCAGTGAAATGTTTCCCGCTTGGCAAGCAATGCATCTTACCATAAAACAACTTTTTTTAGGCTTTTCATGCATATGAGTTACCTCTGTTTCAAAAAAATATACATATAATGTGTCACACCTTGGAGAAATTGGTTACAAGCACATGACTAGTTTTCACCTCTCCTTCTTTGCTGCATCTGTGTGGGTTTCATATCATCACGACGAACTTAGTGACCTCAGAGTCTTTTCTTTTTTGGTCAGTGATGACTATGTGTTGCTGTTTCACATGCTGTTTTTAGGACATGATTAACAAGTACCAACGTCATGAATACACCAGATTCATCTCCAGCTCAGCTCTGGTCCAACTGCAAGAGTCACCTCACACTTGCCTCACCTTGCAGGACACCAGACATCTGGAGTTACAAGGAAGAGGAGTTCCAGCACTTACTCCTTCTCCATTGATGAACCTCTCCTTGTTCATGTTGGGATGTTAAACCTCTAAACTGTTGGCTCATGGCCTGGCTACACTTATTATGCCACTTTGTTGCTGAAAACAAGTTGTATACAATCTGGTTTTGACACGGTTTGTTTTATTTTGAAAGTCACTGGCTGTTTGAAGGTAGTTCCTGTGCATAGCTTTCTGTCCCACTCGAGCGGCAACCTCCGGTCTGAAAAAATGAGACAACACGGAAGTGCTAAAAAGCTGCTGTTCCTCCAGTGACCGCTTGAGGCTGGCTCCAGAAGCACCGGAAGTACTGTGTTAGCAGACGGGAAAAAGGCCATTTTCAGAGCCGAAATCGGCGTATTTAAAGCCTGGTACAAACTCTGTCTCCCGTCTGGATCGCTAATTTTGCTAACGGCTCCCACTGTGAGGGGGGTGAATTTTTTTCTAACTCAGCCGTTTGGAAGATATTAGGACTAAGAGCTTGCCCAATCAGAGCCACAGCACAGATCACGTGACTGATGGGTGCCCAATAGCTGTGAGTTTGGGCACTCGTCACTCGTCCCATTTCCAATATGGCCGCGCCCACTGTTTAGCCTCAAAACAGAGCTGCAGTAACAGACGGGTGACGTCACGGAGACTACGTCCATGTTTTATACAGTCTATGGTCCCACTCAACCTGGTTTTTTGTAAACTGCTGCGTCACAGCATTCAAAAACTGTAGGAAGTTTGCTTTCTGCTGCAACTTGCCGGAGCAGGGACACAGATGAAATGGATGCAGTGTGAGTTAACGCATTGATTTGACTTGAAGGAAAACCAATCTGGTCTGGTACATCTGGTGTATTTTGGGATTTAGTCAGTGTAATATCTAGCATACTCCCCTCATCTCAGGCTGTAGCTATTCCTTCTTTGCTTTGCTTTGTTCCAGAGAATGACAAATCATGCTAACAATGGTAGCCTTACTTTGCCGTGTGTTGGAGCAGAAAAGTAGAGGCTGTTAGAGGCATCAATCAACAACCTATTACATGCCTCCACTGCCATACATGCCTCCTGTTACTGCAACAGGATTGGTACTCAAGCTGCAACAAATTATACTCTTCAAATCAGCGAGTGAACAGCAGCAGAACCATGTGGCTACCAGCATGGCATCAGACATGATTTATAGGCTTCTGTTGTGCTCAGGCACAATATCGCATTCACATCCATCTTAGAGAAAAACTGTCAGTCAAAGTACCAATGCACAATTTCTGATAATAGTCGTTGCTATGGGTGGAAAGAAGAACAAGAGAGAATTTTTTTTTCAATGTGGGAACTTCAAAAATCATTCCACATTCACTTTCAGCACATCAGGACAATTTAGATACCAGGAGGGGTGCTGATTTTCAGAAAAGCTGCAACCATCAGTTTGATTTCAGAGACACAGGGACCCACTCTGAGTGTAATTTGTGAAGTAGAAATGAAAGAGTAACACCAGACAAGATACCTCCTTATCAACGTTTTGGTCAAAAACATGTCACCAGATTGAAACGTTCTTTAAAGTGACAAAAAGTGGGCTAATTATGCATCTGACTGTAAAAAAATGATTACTTAACACTTAAATACATCTCTTCTGAATACTGCAGTAGACTTTCTAGAGGAGTTGAGAAACTCCTCTATGAAAACCAAAAGAAAAGAGTGACTGTGAAATGAAGTGAACCAGAAGTTCTGGACCCAATGATTAGATCATATTACCTTATTAAAAACACCTGTTCACAAAATGTACAGTCCCGCTGTAGAACTAATGTATAGATGAAAGATTTTAAAGTGAGTAGACTCTGAATGAAGTGGACAGCAGCAACTCCGACTGCCAGAGGATTTACTCAAACTGTTGTGATGGCATGACTCATGTATTTGTTTTGAAGGGTGAATGGTGAGCAGATCTTCTTTTTAAGACTTTTCTTTGTTCAAGATAACTTTTCATTGCATTCAACGCAAACAGGCAATGCATTTGTCAAAAGTTAGTCCTGTTGTTTGACAACAAGCAAATTTTGTGAGTTTGCACTGTAGTTTGGTAGCAGGCTACATGTAGCGCCACTTACAGCCTGATGCTCTGGGATGTCAGGTTTGTGAATCCTCATTAAATCCTGCCAGTGGTCATCTACTATGCAGAGCAAATGTAACGTGGCTCTTCATTTCATTGATAGACTCTGGGGTTTGAACAGATCACTGCAGAACAATTGCTGCATGTGGGTTGAAATAAACATTTTGACTAACACTTCACCTGTGTTTTAGCCTTTAGCTCATGCTCTATCACTCTCTTGTTTAACTTTCCTCTGCTGTTCTGTCCCTTTTCTGTCAGACAATCAAGCTCCTTTCCCCAGTATTACTACTGAATAAACCACTTAAACCATTTTCAGCAGAGAAAAAACAGATCTCTTCTCACTGCTAAACTTAGTCAGCCCGCGTGGTGTTGTCATAGAGACTTTGGCTTGCAGTCCTCACAGTCCCTTTAATAGTCTCTTTGACTAAACAGGACTAAATAATCTGATTAAAACAGGAGAGTTTGGAGTTAGCTTGAAAAGAAAATTGCTCCACAGCTCTGACAGAATGACTATCACTTTGTTATTTCAATATGCGTGCAGCATCTGTCCAGTCTGACTCATGGAGTCAAAAGATTTGCTGGCTGTTAATGATAAAACAGTGTTTTTGAATAGCAGAGTCTAAACTGCTAACAGGGATTGGAACAGTCTTGATGGAATAAAAAACAACCTTCCTTTTTGTTATTGAGAAAACTGTCATTTCATTTGATTAAGAGTCAGTGAAAAGGTTAAGAAAAGTTCCCAGCTAATGAAATATCCCTTTCTACCATGCCATTCCCACATTTCCTTAAAAGACAAGTTTTCTTCACTCCCCCCCTAACCTCTCCATGAACCATTAGTTTATGCTCGAACAGAGGAGTTAAAATAAAATGGATGTTGCAACACAGGTAATGCGCTCTGACATCTAGCTTTCTCTCCACTTTCTGGCTCCTGCAGGTAAACACATTGAAGCCAGCTAGCAAGTACAAACTGGCACAAAGCACAAGTTTGTTGGACAGACGTAATCCTCTCGATGTCATAACTTTGTGTGGATATGATTTGCATTCACATAATTTATGGAAATCATGCTGAGTGAATATCCTTGCAAAATTCTGAGTGCAGTTCAGGGTCTGAGCACAGTGTTTCAGTGAGACATTTGAAATCAAACTCAATTTGAACTTTTATGTTTCTTTCTTAAGATGCATTTTCAACACCAGGTCCCACCACTTTTCCTACAGGAGTGCGGACCTTTATAGCAACACAGCTAGTTTCAGTGCACATTAGCAACATCAAATAGGTTACGATCATTAGTTTGGTGCCATAATAGTGTTTAACTCCATTTTAACACCTAGTATCCCAATACTGCAGCCATAGAAGTTGTTCTTGAATGTATTTCTCCGATGCTGTGGTTAGTTTGAGTTGACATTGAGTGAGCAGTCCTGTAGGATTTGGCAGCATAAACAAACCACACCTCATGTATCCATAAAGAAAGAGACGATGATGTTGTTTGACAGCAGCTCAGACAACCTGACACTAAACCTCCTCATAAGGGACGACCCCAAGATGTGGAAGCCCACTGCTGCTCCCAAAATACCAACAAACTCTTTTCTTCATCTTACTCTACCAACTTGTGTGGTCTGTGTCTTGTCTTTTCGTCTCCAGTGTTGTTTATTTTCCTCATCCACTGTTCTGTCCTGTCTCTCCCTCCTCCTTTCTGTCTCCTAGTGGCCTGCAGACACCGCTCAAAATAAGATGTACACTGTGAGCGAGGCTGACACATCACCAACAAAAAAGTAAAAGACGTGATGTGTATTTTTCCACCTGCAAACAAGACAACAGTGTCACATCCAGGCTGAGGCACGGAGACATGGACTGTTACTCAGACAGTGAACAGAGTCTTAAGAGTCTGAGTTTTCCTCTGTCTACATATGTTATGACCTTTTCTCTGAGGCACATTTTAATCTAAATGCACATGATATTTGACCAGAAGATCCAGGACCATTCAAAAATTCCCACAAACATTCAAATGGTTTCTGTGGCCCATTGTTTTTCTGTTTCCAGTAAAGGCTGAAGACCTGGGTAGATTTTACAAATGAGGCCAGTGACATAAGGAGATAAAAACAAAAGTTCATGCAACCCACTATCAAACCAGTAGAGGGCAGTAAGACAACGATGAAGGTTGTTCTGAAAATATGAAACATAAGAGGAGAAGACAGATCAGCATCCTAATGTGCAACATAGCAGTTAGCTTAATATCCAGTTTTGATTGTGCTTTATTCCTCTGCAGATGGATTTGTTGTATCAACAATCAAAAGGAGGCTAGCACTTGTGTGATTTGGCTTAAAAAAGCAAGCCTGTTGCTGGATGGCTATCAGCAGGCTGCATTGACTATAAATGTCACTTGCAGTACCACCACTGTCGAGGACCTCTATGTAAGAGCATTGAATGATAAGAAATGATCAAACTCTGACTCTTGCGATGTTTAGCTTGTAGTTTTTGCTGCACCTTTAAGAGTTTAAGTCTTTGTCTACTAGCTGAAATGTTTCAAACCCAGGTTAGTGATGCATTTTAAGTTATTTACTCCTTAACAGACCATGATGCTTTGCTGAGCCCTGTGTATGACAAACTGTGGCTGGATGTGTCTCTGGATAGTCATATTTGGGAGCTCACTTGTTACTCAGTGGTTTGGCCCACCTGGCAGAGCCAGTCATCGTTCACAGCTTACTTTGCTCACTCTCACAGCCATTTGGCCCATTTTCTTTGTAACTCTGCCATCTCTGTGCTTTGCTCTCATTTTCCCTTCTTTTTGTGCTTCTACGTGGACAGCTCTTTGCCTTTTTATCCTTGCCTCATAGATAACTAACACCAAAAAACACAAGATTTAATCATCTGACGAGCCAAGCAGTTTGTCAGTTTATCCACCTGCTGCAGCACCAAGCAGCTATAATTCAGCACTATGCAGTGTGTTTACCTTTATGGAAGCGTTTGAGTTATTTATTCAGCCTCAACTTTGGAGGCTGCCACTCTGAATACCAATGTCCTCTGTAGCCTTAAAGCAGCACCACCTCTGCACGGGTATTTACCGCTGCTGGATGGGTCCCAGACTCAGATATATGGCTGACGGCTTAAATAGATGTCAGAAAGGTCTGCTTCCTGCACAATTTGTGTTGGGGGGATTCAATATGTGGTAACTTTGTTGGGTGTGACAGAAGAGGTGAGGCGAATGGGAGCTGAGAATAAATGCAGTGAATGTATAAAATATTGGGAACAGCATGTGAAGCTGCAGCCTCTTTTGTGCGGTTTTGAAAGTCTGATTTCGTCCGATCTTTATGGTGAAAAATGTAGATTTTCCTGTAAGTTGGACTGCAATTTACACAACTAATGGGTACTGTGTCTGAGTGTTCAAACTTGAGACAAATTCCAATCAGCAGGCTTGAAGCAGGAAAGAAATAATGAATCTTTCACAGAGGAAGCCAGGCAGACAGCCGGGGAGTAAAAGACAGAAGACAGCGAGGGTGAAAGAATGAGTGTGAGACTCAGGACAATACAGTAGATATTTGTTTGCATTTTTGAGCTGCACAAATAGGGGGGGTGGTTTGGGGCGGGGAAGAGATTCCACGCAGCATTAAGTCCGTCTGAATGGGTTTTCACTCAGCCGCTCCAGTTTTCATAACAGCGTTGAATCACCATTTCCATTCCTCTAATTCTTTCCATCTTTTGTTGCAGGCAGCAGACTTGGCAACTATTGTTTGACACGTTGCCTGTGCCAGAAAAAGCTGTGTGTGTGTAGAGTGTGTGTGAGAGTGTGTGTGGGAGAGTTTAGACTGGCTAATCCATAAACCATAATAGTCGACTGCTGCTTTAATGCCGTATCAAGAGGAAGTGTCCACAATTTCTCTTTTCCTGGATCCAATTTCCAACCAATCAGAGGTGAGATGGGAGGTTAAATCCTGACAGGATGTTTCATTTATCTGCTGTTTGAACGATTTAAAAAGTGATAGCGCTATTTTCAGATTCACAGTCTTGTATTTTGAGTTTTCATCATCCGTCTGGATTCGTGAAACCCTTGAGTGCGGAAATTTTGCATCAAATAACAGAGACAATTTAGGAACAGACAAATAATAAAATGAAAGTTATGATTCTTTAAACAGGAAGGAAAAGCTGATTTTATGCTGTGGCCAGGATAACTGAATATTTTATGTCTGAAAATGGGACGAGAAACAATAGGTTGTGAAGTCAGAAATAGATGTATCTGTTTTAAGTCTGTTTCTTAGTTTGAAGATTGGATCTGCAGTCCACAGAAAATCATTTCAACACCAAAGAGATTCATGCCAGAAACCTTTTTTTTTTCACCTCAAAACCATTGAATTCAGCCTTTGAGGCACTTTTACGAGCTTCCATTATGCCTCAGCTTTTTTGGAGGAAAATCAATTCTATCAAGGTGTGCTTTGGAAGAGGTGCTTTGGTGTTAACATTCATAAGAATATCAATCAGCGTGCTACTCTGCATGAGTGAAAAGACCAGCGAACAAAAGCTCTGATGGTTTTTCATTTCTTCCCTGAGGGGCTTTAATGCTAGATGTTTCTGCTCAGTGAAATCCAGTAAGACCCCTTACACCCCCACTCCCCTCCTTCACGATCCCTTGATCCCATTAGCACTGAACTCATAAGACCTCAGCCATGCAAGGTCAACAAGTCATTGATGAAAAATACCGGATAATGTTTCTGTTTATAGGCTGCACAGGTCCAGTAGATTTTGGATGGAAGATGGTTTTGGGTTGTGGAGCCTTGGCTTGAATAGATGCTCCAGACTGAGAATAAAGATCTAAAAATGAAAGAAAATACAATCATTTCCTGTAAACAGATTAAAGGGACTATGAGGACTTCCTAAGTGGTCTTGAACAATTCTGATATCAAGATAAATGCCTGATCATAACCCACAATTTAGAATCAGATTACCAGCACTAAAAAGGTTATTTTTATGGTCTTATATACTTTGTCTCGACTTCTTAATCAGGTTGAACTGGACCAGTTTGAGTCACATCAAGTCAAAGTCTCTATAACAACACCACGCCGGGTGATGAAGTTTTTCTCTGCTGAAAATGATTTCTGTGATTTATTTAATACTAAAGGTAGAAACATAAGCTGGACTTCCTGGCAGAAAAAGGACAGAAGAGCAGAAGAAAGCTAAACAGGAGAGTGATAGAATACGGCTAAAAAGGCTAAAAAGTGGTTTCAGCTGTTTGTGTTAATGTTCAGTTCAATCCACATGCAGCAGTTATTCTGCAGTGATCTGTTCAAACCTAAGAGTCTATTGATAAAATGAAGAACCAGGTCAAATTTGCTCTGCCTGGTAGATGAGCACAGGTAGGACATAACCAGGATTCACTAACGTTACACATGATGGATATGTCTCAGTGCTCCGGGCTGTGAGTAGCACTAAATGTTGCCGGCTACTAAACAATGTGGTTCCATTACATAACAGTCACATTAGGCGCCGTATGTACAGCCTGCAGCCCTTTGCTGCTTGTCATGAGCCACTTTCACTCATAGTGTCACACTATGTGCACTATCCTCTTCTTTCAAAGCCCCAAGATGACATTATTGAGAAAAGGAGAGGTTTGAACCCAGAGAGTGTCATGCAAACTTAACTGAACAAAAAGAAGAAAAAAACAGTGAGCCACCAAGAATGAAAAGTTGTCAGCTCAAATGTATCAAAAAAATACCACACCCTGGTATATTTTGGTTTCCTTGAAGAGTCAATAGACAGTAGAAGCATATCATCCATCTTATATTGTTAGTGGTTTGCAGGCTCAATATTAAGCGAAGCTTACTCATTTCCGATGTTGGCCTAATGTTTGGTGTGATATCATAAGAGTGATATTGTTTTCTCACTTGTATCTTGGCAACTAAGCAAACAAGTGTATTCCCACATGCTCACTTGTAGTTTGAAGTAATAAAAACTATTAATAATAACAGCAAAGCTTGGCTAAGTTTAGTTTGGTGTTAAAAGAAGGACACACTGTTGATAAATTCAAAACAAACATTGTTTATTCCTTTATTTACCCCTTTGGCCTGTGCTCAATCATTAACTCACAGAGACTCGGATCTTGGAAACAGTACTGGACAGAGTCCCATCTGTTACCCCCCTCTTCTCTTCTCCCCTCCCCCACTCTCTCTCTCTCTCTCTCTCTCTCTCTGTCAGTGAGGGGCAGCGCCATTGATAAAGAAGCCAGATTCTTCCCTGCAAATGACTTCCACATTATGTCATCTGTCAGTATCTATTAACCTCCAGTCTCTAAGTCTGTGGAGGTCTGAGGCCAAGCTCTGCCACAGCCAGGAGCTGCAGACAGAGAGGATAATCACAGGAAGTGTCACTGAAAGGCTGGAGACAAAGACCCTGCAGGGTTGAACCCTGCGCCATGTGGGAAAATCAATGCGAGTGAATGCAGAGGATGAAATTGATGAAGATATTTTGAAAGACATACTTTGGTCTCTTTTATTCACTGTTCTATTTTAGATCCATCTGAAAAACCAGGGTTTCCAGCAGCATCACTGCTCAATACATGTTTCTGTGCAGACTGAGAAAAGACACCGTTATTCCTCACCACACTGTCATTTTTATTTTGGTATTGAAAGGTTTTTTTTTTCCTTCAGGACCTCATACTAATTGATCTGCATCTAGTGAACAACTTCAAAACTAACATCTGAAACTTCTCTTCAAGCAGTTGTTCAAGACAGTGATGACAACTTTTTTATTAACTGCATCCAAACATTGACATCACAGTTGTGACCGTAAATAGATTATAGATCATTGATGATTGTTTTGTTGAACTCAGCACACATATAGAAAAGGATTATTTTGTCAGTTTTAGAGTTTGACAAATACCTTCTGTTTATTATTAATATCAGCATGAAATGGACTTTTTTATGTGTTTAATATTTGCCAATACAAAAACTTTATTGACAGAATGAATCATGCAGCATTCAACCCTGTGATTAATTTACAAATGAGAAACCTATGTATAAGTATTAAAATACATATTTCTCACGGAGACTATCAAGGCTGGCTACAGTAACACAAGACACTTGGTAGACACTAAGCCAAAAAAAGGTCTGAAGGATGAAGGTCTGTTCTGAGCGTAGTACCAGCAACCAGTGACTTCTTGACCTTGCTCAAATTAACGCCAGTCTGAAATATGTCATATTATTCCACCAAAG
Source organism: Thalassoma bifasciatum (assembly GCA_008086565.1). Lineage (NCBI taxonomy): Eukaryota > Metazoa > Chordata > Actinopteri > Labriformes > Labridae > Thalassoma > Thalassoma bifasciatum. The sequence goes on along the minus strand of RPOG01000072.1, from coordinate 853,051 downwards.
ATGTCCTAAAATGTTCCAAAAACTGTCCACCCAGTGTCAATATTTTCCTGTCTCCCCTCCCTCTCTTCTTAGCTGGTGATCAGACACACGTGCAGCATGCTCAGGCTTTAGTATTGCTCTCTGATGTTGTTAATGTACTGGAGATCAAGATTCAGCTGCTACTGTGGATGGTTTTTAAGTGAGTTAATTCAATACTTTTCGCTTTGTCAAAATGTTACCACTGAATCGAAGGTGACGAATAAAATCAGCTTTTCAGTGAAAGAAAAGTAAAGAGGCCCAAGTTTGAGTTTCATCTGAGTTATTACACTGAGCATCAACAAAAGAAAACTGATCTATAATTGATGACGTTTGGAGATAGGAGAGGATCTGCTTCCCTAAGTCTAACAAACTGTGATCCAAACTCAAAGCAGACTGATGATGCTCTATTGTTTTCTTGTCTGAGTAGTGTTTTTTTCTACGGCGGGAGTTGTGATAGTGGTCATGATCGATAAATCCCATCCCTCTTATCCTTGTCATAAACAATACACTCTTCACAAAGACTTCCTGACACACAATCAATACCAAAGACCTTTCTTGACATAAACAGGCTGAGGATTCGTACCATTTTTCCGATCAGAGAAGCCTCAGTTTGCTGCACAGTACCCTCAGATTAGTTGGCATCAATTTTATGGCTGACAACAAAACTCTGAAAACTCAAAGATAACAGAGCGTTCACTTTTTTGGGAGGCTGAAACAAAAACAGTTTTCTTCTAAAAACTGTCATCTGCTGAGGACCTGATTACACTGTCCAAGATACAGAGCAGTGTGTGGTGATTGTGTGTGTCGTCTTGGGTGACAGGGCTAACCAAAGGGATAGCTGGCAGGAAAGAGGAGACGGGGCAAAGTGGTTGATAAATTTATTTATTTATTGATTATCCTAAATTATAGTGTGGAGGACCCTGTGAGACTGAGGTTTGTTTTTTATGGGTGCCCTGTAGCAAGGCAATTAAATAATAAAACATGACATTAAAACTAAGCTTTAGTAACTGCTCTGTCAAAAATTCATTCATAAAAGCTACTTTTAAGTTTTGAAACAGTTGCAGTCACTTTCCTTTGGTAGTTCTGAGATAAGCAGCTCATATTTGTCATTGAGAATACCGGCTCCACTAAAACAGTCTTTTCCATCCAATCACTGAACTGGCAAACGGCTACAACCCTCGATGTAAAAAGGATGCTGGTACATTTTGGCTTCAGCTTCACCCTAAAAAAAAAGTCAAAAAATATTCCTCCACACTTTTATAGCCTCCAGACTGGATTACTGTAACAGCATCCTGCACAGCTTTCCCTCTTCTGACCTCCAAAAGCTAAAACATGTTCAAAACTCAGCTGCTCCAGAGCTCACCTCACACTGGCTCACACCGCACAGAATGCACTTCAGGATCCTCTGCATCACCTACAAAGCCCTCAATAACTTTAGCACCACATACCTGACAGACCTTCTTAAATGCCACTCTCTGTCTCGACAGCTTTTATCATCACATGCCGACCTCCTGACCAAGCACCACACTCAGGGAAGAGAGCTTTTACCATCTAAGGCCTGACTCCATGGAGCTGTCTTTAGCAAAATATTCAACATCCACTCCTTATATGAAATCCAGTGTAAAGTATTAACATAGGCATAAACAGCAATAACATTATGATCGACACTGTGATTGTTGACATCACTTCCAATGTTGAATAAATGTCATCACATGTATTATATTCACATTGTTGAGGGATACAGCCATGACACATTTCTTTGTTTTGGAAAAAAAAAAAAGTTGAATTTCATTTTTATGGTTCATTGCTTTTTTTTTTTTTTTGTTGCAATTAATTAACCCAACCCCGCCTCCCTCTCCTTACGTCTATAACCTTGGTATCATTTTTGACAACAACCTTTCTTTTCATCACCATGTCACCTAGCTCACCAAAACAGCTTTTATCCATCTCAGAAACACAACCCACCTCTGTCCATTCTTCTCTTTCTCTGAACACTCTGAACACTTATCCATGTATTCATCACTTCCTGTTCAGATTGGTGTAACAGCATCCTCTACAGTGCATCTTTGAAAGTCCTTCATGAAGTGTAACACATTCAAAGCTCTGCTGCTCGCCTCTTCATCTGCACCTGCTCCCATGACCACATCAACCTCCAGCATCTCCTTTGGTTCCCTGTCCTCTAACTCACACAGTTAAAAATCCTCCTCCTCACCCACAAAGCCCTCCACCACCAGGCCCCGTCCTACCTCACTGACCTCCTCCACTATCACACTCCTCCCTGTAACCTGGGCTCCTCCTCACACACCAACCTCCTGTCTCCACCTCACAGAAACAAGCACCAAATCTGGGAGAACAGAGCCCCCAGAAAAGTTAAAGCTAACTATTCTTGATATTTGGTTGTTAGACTTATTCTTTTTTTTTTTTTTTTTGAAGTGAGTACAGAATGAAAAAAACAGAACTTTGTGGTTGACTTCTCTGACCCATAGAGGGCTGACCGACAGAGTGGTTTAAATTATAATTGAAGGTTTGAGATCTGTGAGCTGAGATAAAGTGAAAAGATGTGGTTTGTACAGTGTATGCCTGCATAACTTTTCTTCTATTTCCCACTGTGGGAGATAGTCTCAAAGAAAAAGATCAAATGGCAAAGAGCAGCGTTTCTTTTATCTATTACATATTTTCTCTGTGATCATTAACTGATCGCTGTTTCCATATTTTTCCATCAGTTTGCAATGCATCTCCTTTCTTCCACGTCATGCTTTGTCTGTTCCTGCTGTTCTGATGGCGACCAGTGATATGTGGTTGTGTGCGTACAATGATTATGAAGCATCTATTTTATATTTTTAGTTTAAAAAGTGAAATTCAAGCACTTATGTTGATAAAAAATTATGCCTAATGTCAAGTTACAGCCATCTTAATGTGTTTCAGCAGTTGTTTGTCAAATTCTCATCACAGAATTGAACAGTGTCCGTTCTCGATTCACATGCTATCTCAGTATTACAGTGCAGCATGAAGGTGCCAGCGTTTGTCGAGTATTCCCTGATGACTGGTCATTAATTTGTCTAATATTTTGTCAGCGTTTGCATCCCGTCAGCCTGTCCTCTCCCTGCTTCTCCAATTCCTCTGTATGATAGAACAAAGTGTAGCTCTTCTGTCAGAGCAGCAGGGGCTGCTGAAAGTTTCTGCTTGGTTGCTCTCCAGGTGCCCACCAGACTGTGACCGAGGCTCTGGCTGGAGAGAGGAGGCTGTGTGTGTGTGTTTGTGTGTGTAGATGTGTGTGTTTGTGGAGGACTGGTTGTTGAGGATGTAGCTGAAGGCGCAGCAGGGCAGGCCCTCTTCTCAGATACCACACAGCTCCATCTGGACCGTGAGGGGCTGTCATCTAGGAGAGTCGGGGCCTGAGCTGAGGAGCAAATTACTTTTTAATCGATCATATTCCCAGGAAAAGCCACTCCCAGCAGCCCCTTACTCATCCTGCTCCCTATTTATGGGAGCTCTCCCCCTCTCTAAATGCTACATGTGTGCCCTGTGTGTGAGCGAAAGAGTTAGAGAGAGAGTGAGAAAGAGGAAACTTGGATGAGTCTTGTTGACTACTCTGAGTCAGTTAGACAGAGTCCTGTTTTCCTCCGCTGTCTTGCTCAGTGTGCGGATGTATTTCTGCTCATTAAAACCAGAAACTACAAGAACCTTGTAACACTGATGTAGTTTCACATGATGAGTCGGCTGATAGCAAACTGTTTTGATGGCAGGCTGTTCCTCTGTGTCTGCAGCAAGCAGTGAAACATGAACACTAGACATGGCTCCATTAAAAAAGACAAACCTCTCCTGAACAGTAATCAGCTCAGAGCTGTAGTTAAACATGTCACACATTTTCAAAGAAGTCCAACATTGAAGCAGTGTGAGTAATTTCTGTCTCTTTCTCACATGTATTCCAAGTCAGATGCCCGGTGTTGAGTCTCACACCAGCAGTTGCTCGTGTGCAGCGCGTCAGGGTGATAAATAATGACTCAGCCCAATGCGAGCTGATTGTTGGATCCATTTTCTGCGATGCTGTTGTTTCTAACTAATCTGCCCCTTGGGGCTCTTGAAAAGGAAGTTGAATTCTGTGTTTGCTCGCTCTGTAAAACACATTTTTGTTCTTTTCATGCAGAGCCTTGAATCATTTTCTTTGTAGAAATAATAAAAAAATGTAATGGTGTCACATAAAAGATACCCCCAAATGAGCAGCATCAGTGAACGAGGCCACTATCGTTTTTTTTCACAGGCCTCCCAGGAATTGTAAATGTTGTCACGTTTTTAACAAGACAAGTTCGTGCTTTCTGCTGAAAATTAGTTTTCTGGGTGTGCAAGTCTGTCTCTGCAGTGCGCAAGAAAATATACAGCTATTTAAAAAACAATTTGTTAGAGCTGCATGGATAGGACTTCAATTAGGGAGGCAGCACAGTTAAAAATTCTCTGCCATGATTATGTTCAGCCATAGTGCAACGGCAGGAAGAAACAGGTTTATATGCAAGAATTTCCCCAACTTCTCTCTCATGGCAGCTTGTTGTTCTGCTCTGAGCTTCAAAATCTGATGATCCAGGTACCAGACTGTTTACAGTGAAGCACATGAGTCACTACACGAGAGTTATAAAACACGTGCAGTGTGGTTTAACTTTTAAAGGTTAAACACTACAGTATTTTCATACACAATATTCATATCACATTGTGTATGATATATAGCGAAATACTTGAGCCTTTCAAATATTTTTATGTATCATAAGTTTATTTATGGATTTATGTAGCACCTCCTCAACGCTGCAGGTCACCTACTTTTATCAGGGTCAGGCAGAGTGACCTGCAGCGTGAGTGGTCGAACGACTGAGCGAGAGAGCGTGGCGAATGTGAGTAGCAGAGATTTGGACAATCTAATAGTTTACTTATAGTTATTATCACATAAGGTGCTTTATTTTACACTTTCAGGGTCAAAGGCAGCGACTTCCAGATCTGTACTTTCAGGGTTAAAGATCTGTACGTTCAGCTTTGTCTTCAGTCAGAACCACATTTGTTTGAACCACATTTGTTTTCAGCTCAAAGTTTGAATCATTTTATTGTTTACTTCACATCCTCCTTCGGACCATATGGTTTAATGAGTCGCCATAAAACTTGAAACAGTCATAGTTTAATGTCCAAGCAAACCGTTGCTTGTTTCCTGCAGAAATTGCCTCTTTTCTCTTTCCTACTTTCACAAAATGCATCGTGCTTTTTCCTTGTTTAAAAGTGTTTACATGACTTCTCACTGACCAAAGATATGTTATTCTGTTTTAACTTTTGTAGCATTCATGTGGAGGGCAAAGTTAACATAACATAACTGGCATCAAAAAAAGCCCTGTAAACTCTTTTAACACAAAGACGAAACATTTTTGCAAACTGATCTCAAGCAGATAAGGAAATCTTTCTTCTGTTTCTTAGCTTCGAATGTCTGCCAAAATTTTTCTCCACGTGCTAATTTGTTCATGTGTACTCTGTTGAGCTCCTCAGGCTTCAACACAACAATATTTCATCAGTTTTCTGTAGCATCTGGCATCTCTGGCTCCTCTGTGATTGTGACCTTTAGCATGTTAGCTGTAGTGCTCAGCTAACAGGGTTAAAGGAGTGGTAGAGAGAGTGAATCGGAAAAAGCTCAGGGGGGGGAGGACTGGAGGAATATGTCAGGTACTCAGCTGGAGGTCCTGTTCTCTCTCTGTCAGGATCTTGCTGCGGTCTCACCCCCTGACCAGACAGGACATGAACCTCACTGCCTCATGCTGCTGTCTGCTTATGTAGCATTCAGGGCATTTATTCACATCTCTCTGTCTGTTGTTTTGATATTCCTCCTCTCACTGCTGAATGCCTTTTTCACCTTGAGAATCTCAGTATCTTTTATGACACGTGGTGCACTGATCCAGTCATCGCTGTTTCATAGCTGCCTGTCAATACTGTCTTCTTTCACTTCAGTCAGTCAGTTTATGAAAGTCTGTATTAATGCAACATATCCAACTATGGGAACTGTCTGAAAGGGTTTTACCTCAGGATGCGTTCAGAAACATGCCTCGAGCAAATAGAAAAATAAATCTCTCCCTGTAGCATTCACGGGATTTCAGTATGAAACAGGGACTCTGAGTGTTCATGGGGATACTTTAGACCACACCTGAAGAATAATCCAACTCTTCATGAGACTGTCACCAGCTGCAGACAGACTCAAGTTGAGAATTGTTCAGCTCCCATTTTGCAGTCAAAAAGTCACTTTATTTGGCAATTTTGCAGATGTCTAACATACATGTTACTTGGTCTTTAGTTGATGAGAATAACAAATCATGACTAACATCAGCACTAGTGGTGTGCGATACCACAAAATTTGGTATCAATCTGATGCCAAGTAAATATATGGTCAGTATTGCCGATATCAATACCAATGTGGATATTTAGATGGATGTCGATATTGTTACAGTAATTGACACTTTTTATGTGGAAAAGAAGTGTGCTAAAAATAGTCAAGAAAAACACACAACCACTAAAGGAACATCATGTATGGAGCAATGCTGGGTGTTTGTAATGATGATGTACAGGTTCTCTCTGGATGTTTGCCGTGCTTAATTCATTGTAATTCATCTCTTCAGGTCCTTGTCAAGGCCACCGTCAGCTGTGGCTGACAGACGCTGCTGTTTTCATTTTTGAATGAGTTCACGATGTTCTCCTGCAGTCTGTGTTTCACGTAATTAATATAATGCTTTGTATTTTTGCTGTGCTGCTGTACATTTGCTGTTTGACATGCGATGCACACTAAAGGGACTTTGTAGACTTGGCTGTTTTTCCTCAGATTGCACAGAAATCTAAAATGTTTGTCTCACTGTTTTTCAGGTGTTGCATCTCAGGTGTTGTGCCCCTGGAGTGATAAATGTCAGCCGGTCCTGAAATTTGTATGGGTCTTTCTCCTCAACCATTGGTGAGTCCATTCTGCTGCATGTTACACTTTCATTTAACGTTCAGACACTTCGTTCTGAAGAGATGTAACTTCTGATAGTTGGTGCAACACTTGGGGGATCTCTACTGGAGAAAACAGCATGTGTAAGGGGATATAAGAGCTGCAGAGTGAGGAGTTGTTCACAAAGATTGAGTAGGGGAGAATGAGTTGAGTATGACTCTGCAGATCAAGTGAAGTTTGACTACTTGTTCTACCACAAAATTTGGTGGTTAGCTTTCTTTGAAATGTAGAGAGGGAACAATGTGGATTAAAGGGAGTAGGGTAATTCATTTCACTACCAAGTGAAAAAAGAAAACTCTTGCTGGTGACTTAGAGCCCTGTTGACTCAGGAGAACCATGAGCTTGTCCTCGGCAGAGTGAAGCAAGAGCAAGGCGACAAGAACGAGTGATTGTAGGTGAAAGATGTTTTTGTTGCTATTTTGGAAAGAGTTGTCTCTTTTCAGACAGATGGTGTGGTTAATTGTTCTACGACTGTATCTACTTGAAACATAGGATTTCTAGCAGATGCTACTTTAACAAATCTGCAGAGTTCAGTCCTTACAGTACTTCTCTGTACAGAAAAACAGGTTACAAACACAGTATTTGGCTTCGGAAGAATTCATCTTTCAAAGAGAGTGCCCAACAATTTTTTTGATTTATTACCAAATTCAGAGTCATTTGAGATGTTCCTCATTTGTAGTTTAAATCGTTTGAAAATCTGTTCAATTTTTGGAGGGTGAATTCCAGCCTGTTGTTAATATTCAATTAATTATGGATGCTTGACGCACATTGACATCCGTCAAAGGATGAAACACAGGTCCTCCATAACTGACGAATGTGAATAAGATCTGTCAAGCTGTCTAAAGTCTTTCAAATGTTTTAGTCTCAAAGAGGAAAACTTTGGTTGCCACCTGACAAATAATCCAGGCCTTGATGTTGGTTGCCCAGGAGCTGTGAACTGAAACTGTGGAAGCCCTGTTTCCAGAATAAAACGAAACAGAAAAACAACAAACCAGTCAGCCCCTTTCTTTAGTCCCTTTGACAAGAGGACTCTCTTTAGCCGCTGATTTACGACAACCCTGAGTCACTACTATGTTGTTCCTTTCTGCTGCTGAGGTTAATCTTGTTTCTGGCAGCTAAAATGGATCCCAACTCCAGGTCAGGTTTTGTTGCTGTCTTGGTCTTGTACTTTTTTTGTTTAATGGATCTGAGCTACTGCGCTGGCCGCTCTTGTGGGAGCAGTACATCACCAAAGCTGCATCTGTGAACCTCAACCGGGAGTTACAGCCCGGCCCGGGATGAGATATCAGCCCTTCGACTCAGGAGGCAGGAAGAGGAGATTTAAAGACTTGCGGATAAAATTTGCAGAAAATGGCGAGGACAGCCAGAGTTTGACATGCAGTTATTGAAAGCACTGGGACGAGAGATTAACTCACCTCCACCACCTCCCGGGCTGCGATTCTCCACCGATTTGTGCCTTTTCTACCATCCCCCTGGGAGGCTGAGTTGCTGGGGGAGAGCTGCTAAGCTATTCCTCCTCTCTATCACCCCCTGCTCCTGTGTCTGAAAGCTTACAGTGCACAGCTAAGAGCACAAATGCTGTTAGTGTGTTTTCAAAAGCCCAAATCCTTCCTTAATGATTCATCAAGGTGGGAAGAATTGGCCATCTGTGGGCCGACTGTTTACAACAGATCAGCTTAAGGGGAGGTCAAACCACGGACACGGGCTCTGTTTCTCCTTATAGGCCCTGCAGCTCAACCAGGAGTCATTCAGTGGTTGATGTTTGAGAACTTTTTAAATCAAGGTCTTTGCAAAGTATTTATCAAAGCAATTTCTATTCCTTTCCGGAGTCCTTGTGAGATTTTTCTTTTCTGATATAAAATTACAAAGAAAATTTTCTCATGCAAAGTAAGGCTGGGATTGCAGAGCATGAATATTTGAATACAGCTTGGGTATCATTTATTCCCTATTTCTGTTTAGCCACACATTTCTTGTATAACTCTGTAATTACGCGTCTTCTTCGGCAATGCAAAGTGATCTTTAACCTCTCGTCCTCGCTGTTAGAGGTACAAACACTCAGCTGCTGTTTGCACACGAGGGAGACTTTTCTCTTTAGAGAGCACATTAGACATGACCTCTCTGAATAAGACTTCTGTGGCTGACCTTCACTTATCCATCATGTATACATCAGCCACCACTTCGTCCGCACAACATTTCAGGGTTCAACAGCTTCAGTTCGTAGCCGCTGCAGAGTAAATGATGGTCGGAGAAGGTTAAGTGAATCAACACAGGGACATTGCAGTTATCCATTCACCTCTCATATCAGGGGTAGTTTTATCCCTGAATCCTGGGCCCCGTCAAAATGCCATCGCTTTAATTGACTCTCTGGAGCTTCGCTGAAAAAGGCCATTTTAATAGAGGGGGAATGCATATTAATCTGCCGGCAAGGGACCAATTATAGTTGACTGTCACTGTGCCGGCATGTGAACTAATAAGACCTCTCAAACCTAAACTCAGTGATTACACTCTCATGTTCCCAGGCCATATGTGGCTGAACTTTGAAATGTTAGTGAAAACTTATTGAGAGTCTTGGATCAGGACATTAGACTCAGTTCAGCTCACCTTTGTTGTAGATTCAATATTAATTTGAAACAGAGAAAGAGTGTCTGTTTTTATTCTAATTACACACTTCATTGCTTTTAGTTTAGTGATGTTTTATTTGGTAAGAAACTAAATGTGTGCTGTACCTCAACCATTTGTTGTGGTTTGTAAAACAGCATTTAAAGCTTTAATGATGTTATGAAATCAGAATGATGCAGCAGATGCTTTTATTGAGTTAATATTAGATTAGTTCGTCTGAATAAATTAACAACTCTATAAGACTTTATAAGACTTTGCCAACTGGGCCATGGATTGGTCGTAGTAGTTTTTCATGGACGTGGAAGAATCTGAACAATCACAGGTCCATCTAAGTTGTATCTCCCTCAACCTGATATGATTTTATCATAAGTATAATAAGCCTCAATGAGTTAATACTCTGCACGATGACACACTTTGAGATTTTGTTTGGATGTCTGTGATCAATCTTTTCAGGAACTGACTTTGTTTGAATGTTCACACACAGACACCATGTAAGCCATGAGAAAGGGCACAAAGATAGGGGCAAAGGGATATGGCACAAGAAGAAGTATCCCATGTAACTTGATGGTATTAAGAAAGTGACACAAATAGAGCAGGCACAAAGCTAATAAAGCCCCCAAATTGTCATTTTGCTGTTGATTTTGGCTGTGATCTGCCTACAGTACATGGACAAGCAAGGCAAGCCTTGTGCTGTGTTTTCAGCACATCGAGATGTGTGTGAGATGTTCACGTCGGTGGTCTGAATAGTCACATCTCTTAACACACACCAAAGATAAAATCAAGCTGTTCCAGATCTGTCATGTAGCCAATATGGTGCCTTCCTGAAAATCCTATGGGTGAAGCTGGCTTTGGGAATGCAAGCAATGTCAGGGTTAACCATGCCAGACAATGCCAAACTTTACTGAACCAAACAGGACTTTGCAGAACTGTACCGTCACGTGGTCATTTCAACAGAAATACAGCTCTGGAAAAAATTAAGAGACCACTGCAAATTCTCAGAAATCAGCATCTCTACATATATGACAGTCATTCCATTGCAGAGTCTGTTGAATTCTAACATAAGCTCACCTATTACTACCTAACAAGGTACTGATGAGGTGATCACCTGAAACAAATCTAATTTAACAAGGAAATGTATAAAAACCATTGCTGTGGTTGTCACTCTCCTCTGGGAAAGACTGGTGGAGAACATGCCAAGACACATGAGAGATATTATTGCAAATCAGGGTTATTCTACCAAATATTGATTTCTGAATACTTCCAAAGTTAAAACATTAGTAATGTGTTGTTTAAAATTGAATATGAACTTATTTGCGTTATTTGAAGTCTGAAAACAGTGGATTTTTTGGGGGGTATTTTGACCATTTTTCATTTTCTGCAAATAAATGCTCTAAATGACAATATTTGGGATTTGGGAGTAATGTTGTCAGTATTTTATATAATAAAACAAAAATGTTTATTTTACTCAAAACAAATACCTATAAATAGCAAAATCAGAGAAACTGAAAAATTTGCAGTGGTTTCTTATTTTTTTCCAGAGCTGTATTCTTCTATCAACAAGTAGCAGAAGAATTGCAAGAGAGGCAGACCTTATTTCCATCATCCCTTCAGCCAGTAGAACAAAATGTGGAGTGAAAGTGATGAGCAGTTTCCCTGGGGTGATCCTGACTGAGTATGTTTAGTATCCGAGTGTAAAGATGCTGAGGGAAAACTTTTGACACTAACTAGCCAGTGAGTTGTTAGTGAGACTTCAGTCCCCTCAGTGTCCCCTGGCTAGTTCGGGATAAAGTGTTCTCTAAAATGCATACATTATAAGTTGACTGTGCTCTGCTCCTTTGCTGTATGAAAACTTAAATTGTTCCAAGAAAGTTTTGAGGCAACTTTTCCTGACAGTGGTGTTGAATGTGCAAAGGAGGACTTTTAATAAGGCAGCCAGGAGTCGCACAGACTGTCTCTGAGGGCCAACAGGACCATCGCCGTGAACTCTCAGCTTTCCCACTAATTCACCACTTTATTCTCTCTCTCTCGCTCTGTGTTTCTCTCTGTGGCTAACACCTCAGAGAAGCCGGCGTTTTGTTTTCATCCGAAGGCAGAGAGTGCTGGCTCACAGCCCAGTGATCCACGATGTCCTGTTTTTGAAATAATTAAGATAGCAAATAATTTATCAAAGTTAATCACACACTTTTATCCCGCTGAAACACACTCTCTCAGTTTTATTTTTGGTTCCCTTCCTGTGTCTTCATCTAAAGCGTGATTGATAAGCACATTTCTGCTGGAGAATTGCTAGCCAAAGTGACATTTCAACCATGTCGCCTTTGGAATGATTTCTTGTCATCTTGTGCCTGAGCTGCAGGAAGTGTTCAGATATTGTTTATTACTCATTTTGATTCATCTAAAGTCAGAGTCAGGGTGCGTCTGAGGCCACTGTTTGTCATTTATGCACTGAGGGCATATTAATGGGCCAGAGAGAGAACGACTTTAATAAGTTAATGTACACCGGGTGAGAAGAGCTTTTTTATGACTGGATGTGGCAGGGGGGGATTGGTGGAGACGGAGGGTGAAATGGAGTTTGCAGCCATGCAGTCAACTCTGGTCCTCAGTGGAATTTGCAATCTTTTAAGGAAATTACAGGTTGTGACGATAACACCTTCATGTTCTTGCTGTCTACATTTACCACAGTAATGAGTCTAACTGTGCTCTGAATGTGCCATTTCAAACATTTCATGCGCTGCGAAGCACTCCGAGTGAAAAGGAAGGTTTTCATCCTCCTCAGAAGATTACATGTTTGGCTCCAGAAAAAGGAGAGGAGCTGAAGGTGGGGCTGATGGAAAGCGGATATTTGCATGTGCTGCGGAAAAAGATGTAGCCGGGCTCATGTGTAGCTCTGATCCATAGTTCCTGTGTGTTTACAGCACAGTAATCTTGGACTTTAAGTATATGCTGGTTTTGTTTGTCTGTAGAAGTAACACAGGACTTATCATACCTTTCAATGGAGCTGTTTGTGCACCATAGATGCATACATTTGTTGCTGCTCTCAGTAATAATCACATCCTTCAAAGTGGCAGGAGAGACCGTGCTCTGAGCTCCAGGGGCGTGTTATGTGTTGTATTGATTGGTCACAGTCATGATGCCACATGAGCAGAGCTTCTGTCTCAAGGTCCGGACATGGCCACACTTTCCTTATCTGGATTACACAGAAGAGTCATTCTGTTGGGGTTTCCTCTGAGTTGTTTCTCTGTAGAATCACCAGAAAAGATGTAGATTGGACTAATGATTTGATTCTACTGAAAAAACAAGTCAAGTCAATCTCAACAGATAACACTGGTGGGCTGTTGGTAGTCATGACAACAGGTCTATGGAAAAGCTTATGATATAGTCCTATCTTATTGGTAAATTACCATGAACATCAAATACTTTTGTCTGCAACTTATACTGGAATTTGGTTGCACCAGTGCACAAGATGCAGGCAACATTTTTCAAAAAGTTTTTACTATTTTTAAAAATACAGCTGAAATTCACCAAGTGCAAAAAAGTAAAAATAAAACTTATAAGTATTTACAACGACATCAGTGTGGTCTATGTCTTGACTAAACAAATGTCATTGTTTAAAAAAAAAAAAAACGCCTACACACAGAGATATTTCCTTCCATGTAACTTGGCACAAAATTAGAACTGCGTGCATCAAGTATTGCCTGTGATTGGATCATCATCAAATGTAATGTTCTATTTCTATTTTCTACTGTAGTACCCTGAATTTTGCCTAAAAGCTTGTCTTTTCTTCTTTAAAGGGAGCTTTATTTTTCTTGTTCGCCTAAATGGTTGAAGAGTTTCCGTAATTTCAAGAGCGCCAGTGCTCTGACAGGTTCTTAAGAGTTAAATTTTTCTAAATTTCGGCTGTTTTCTGAGGACCTGAATCATTAGAAGATTGTGCAGCTAATTTTTCATTCAAAACATGCAAACATACCAGACGACACTGACCAATTCACTGAGCCTGTACAGAAGGTTAAAAACACAACAATATGTCTGTGCATAGAGACTGAAAATATTTCTTTGACAATACTGTTATTATAATAACCAGATGTTAAATCAGCCTTGAGCTGTCTGGGGTCAACCTCCTGCACTTATGAGCTGTACTATTAGCCACAACAGAGTGTTTTATGTATATATTAACATATACTCTAATATGAATGAGCTGCCTTTTGCAAGCTTGTGTTGGGAAATGCCATGAGTCTTCTAAATTAGATGAAGAGGAGTTATCGTCTCCATTCAGCTCATCATACACATGGATATATTTCTGTGCAGTTACGGGGAGACACAATGCAGCTTTAGGCAGATGTAGCAGCTCATCTCGGTCACAAAACTAGAGCTAACTGTATAAAGGTACAGAATTTTGTGGTTGTTTTCAAGCTCTATCCACTACCCCCAAGTGTTTTCTTTCCATTAAACTCGTTGGTTCATATATTCCTTTTCAAATGATGAGGAAAATGTTGCTTCAGAGCACTTCTACCCTCTGTACTGTTGGTCAGTGTTGGCTAAATACTGACCTCTGGATGATCTATGAGTCTTTCAGAAAGCCAGCAGTGTAAATGTAGTGGGAAACAGAACAAAAAAGAGTATTTTATTTTGGACCGCTCCCAGATCACTCAGAGCATACCTTCATCCCCCTCTGGGACTGAGTGCAAGAGGGTTTTTTACAGAATAAAAAGATGAAGACAAAAAGTCCATGAGTAAAGGTGGAAAAAAAACAAGAACTTACTTTGACATCTTTGTCTGTGAAAGTCAAGTGAGCAATGATGGAGTTTTATTCAAATTTCTCTGAACAAAAGTTCAAAAAGTTGCTTCTTCCTGTGTCATCTGAGCATTAAACTGAGCTTTATAATTGTACAGAGAATTCACATCTACAGTTGAACGTATCACCATCTTTTGTAAAATGCATTTAAAAGATAAATATTTGCATTCAGCAGCAACACTTTCTATAAGCAGCACACATGTAGGTTTTCCATCATTTGCAGTATTAATGAGCATCTACCCCACACGGAGGCAAAGATTGGTGTTTATCTCCTCTGTGCACACATATGATGGCAGGGTGCGGCGCTGCTCGTGCTGTGATGTTATGAGACTCTATTTGGATGCGTGGTGGTGATGTAGCAGAGGGTGGCAGCAGCAGAGAGCCGGCAGGCGTGACTAATCTGGGGATCTCCTGTGTGGCGTGTACAGCTCGCCGTCCTTCACGCCTCACGCCTCCTCTATGGGAGTGGCACATTGAAGGCCTCGCACACACATATGGAAGGAGGAGAAGACGGTGTGACTTAGAGGTTGATACTGATGCCACACACATTGCGGATTTTCAGGGTGCACAGTCAGAAGCTTATATTCATGGCTCTTCATGTTATCACTCTACTGAGAAGTTTGTTTCCTTTGTGACTGTTTTAGTAGAAAAATAATGAGGCAAAAGTTTACACCCATTTAATCATGCATCGAATCAGTTTGACAACATCTTTTAGGCTCAAACTCACTGTGTAGGTGCAGTGCAGCTACATTAAGATTGTTAATAAAGTAATTATTTGAGTGAGAAGATTTTAGTCTTTTAAAAGGTTTGAATTAATGTTTAAAGTGTCATCCTTTCAAAGTCTGTAGGCTCCTCTCACTGCTCACACTCTCACTGTATTTGACTGTGCTGTTGTAGCTGCAGGCCCTCAGAGACCTACTAATTCTGTTTCAATGATCATTTCGCCTGTCATTACAAAAATGACTAGATTGAAGCATGGGAACGCTGAACAAAGCCTCGTCTTGCAGCACACGACAGCAGGGAAATTTGGGGATGTACGTACAGTTCTTCTAGTAGGACTGCTTTGTTCTTGTTTAACTGTGATGAGATAAACTCAAGTGGCTTCATTTGAAAGACTCCTAAATGGTTTCAGCTGCTTTATGCTATACATCAGAAGGAGACAGTTAATTATTCACTGACTTTATGTCAAAGTGAAAGGAAGAGGATCACATCTCTGAGTTCAAACTGTTTTATTTTGAGAGGCACTTACTTCAGAGAACAACACACAGACAGACAGATGGATCATAGATTTACTGTTTTATTACTCAGGCTAATTACTGAAAAAATAAATTAAAAAATTACATGAAAGGCTGTATGGTACTTCAGTGGTTAGTGCTACTGCCTCATGCCAATAAGGTCACCTGTTTGAACCCTGGTTCTGACAAGGTGGGCCTTTCTGGGTGCAGTTCAAAACCATACTCATGAGGTTTATCAGTGGTTTTAAATGGCCCGTAGGTGTGAGTGTGTGTGAAAAGTTGTCTGTCTCGTTTAGTCAGCCCTAGGACTGATTGGCAACCAGCCCAGGCTGCACCCTTCCTCTTGTCCTAAGACAGATATGGGATAGGCTCCAGCCACCCATGACCCTGAACAGGTTAAGCATGAGAAAATTGATGGATAGATTTTAAATGAGATATGATGTAATAATAGTTGATACAAGCACATTTTCTCATGATAATTTGAAACAATATTAACTCAAGGAGAAAGCACAAACCTGCAATGTAAAGGTTTCAATCAAAAATAAACAAGTGAATGGAAACCACATTTGAAGATGACTGTCTTCAACAGATATGGATTAAATTGTTCAGATAGGTTGTACTGCAATTCATTGACATCTTTCGGAATAATATTGCTTGTTGCTGTTGTTGTTGATCAGCAATCCCAGTTTCCCCTGATGTATCTTGGAACTTCATTACTGGGCAGAAGTTGATTCATATTTTTTTGGAAGAAACTGTTGAACAGTGATAGAAAAACTGATGGCTCTCCGTCATTTTGACAGAGTGGAATACCAAGGGTAATTCATTATCAATCAGTGAATCTTATTTAGTGTCAGTATGAAGATAAATCACTCATAGATTTAGAATAACGTTCCCAGAGCCCCCGGGCGTCGACTGAGGCTCAGTGGTAAAGATGGCGTCCTGCTATCGAAAAATCGAGAGTTAGACTCCAGTTTGAGTCCTATAAAGTGTCCTTGAGCAACTCACTGAACCTCAAACCGCTCTTGCTGTTGGCCAAATCACAATGCAGAACATGAATTGGAAGAGAGTGCTGTGCTGTGGAGACAATAGTAAAAGGGGGGAGCGCCAAAAAAGAAGAAGGAGAAAATGAAGAAGAGGGGCCCCTGGTGACATCCCCAAAACTTAAACACAGCTGAGAGAGAGCGAGAGAGAGAGAGAGAGAGAGAGAGAGAGAGAGAGAGAGAGGGAGTAGTCCAATCGGCGCATCTGTCCCCCACTTTCTAGCATTCAGGTACTTTAGAAAGGCAGAATAAGTATCTGTTTGACAACAGACCACATCATTGAACTTTAACACATATTAAAACTTCATCATGACCACAATCAGCTTTGACTCAAGATAGTTCTGTTGGATCAAAACGTAACGGTTCAAGCAAAGCTGATTGGAATACACACAACTCAGTATATGATTAGTTTGATAAACCAAAACTATAAGGCAAGGGGATTAATGGAAAAATAATCAAAACCGACATTTTGAACTTGTAACTGAACTAAAACTGTCCGTGTTGGTTATTTGGATTTCCCCCTCTTGTAATTATGTCTACTAATCAATCTACTGGTTACATTTGTTACATCTAATCAAAACTACAGAAAAGCAGTGCCAAATTGCCAGTTTCAGCTTGAACAAGAGATATGTTTTCACTGTTTGTCTTCAGACTGATTCACTGAGTGGTCCGCTATTTCATTATCACACACAGTGTTGGGAGGGGTGAGTTTGGTTTATTCACCCAGTCTACCCTGTGCGTGGATTAGCTACTGTGGATTGATATCATTTTCACCGGGAGAGTTCATTAACTTCAACTCTGCACTATGTATTATGCTGTCATACAATGAATATAATATAAATCTTAATATTAGACCTAATTCTGGAGATAATGATGTCAGTTTTGTCTGTCAGATGTGAGAATCATTTCTTGCAGGAAGTAGTGAAAAGACAAGTATTAGGAAAAAAAGCTGTTGTTTTCTTCAGTTGTGAATCTTTTCTGTGATACTGTGAAGAAAAGTTGTATTGTATCGTGCATTGACTGTTTTGTTACCCTCGAGTGCAACACTGTGGAAAAATGGTTAATTTATCTAAAGGTAACATATTTTCTTTTTCAACACTGAGCACTATCATGATACCAAATATGAACAGAATAAACTGAGTTGAGATTTTGATTTTTGCCATTATCACTCTGCCCTGCTGTGTGGCCTAAAAGAAGTATGACACTTATAGAAGAGAAAAATAAGTGACAAACTTCTTTAAACATTTCTTGCCATCTTGGCATGTGTATCACCCAGTCAGACTCAGTCTTATGTCCAGAACAAATGAAGTTAGTCAGAGAAACCAGAGATTCATTTTAATTTTTCATCAAGCTTTTATTTCACAACAAGTCAGTTTAATTTCAGACAGAGCTAAACAATAGAATATTTCGCATTGTTGTTTCATGGACTGATGTGAAGTGATAGCCACTAAACTTCATTTAGAAAGTGAAAATTAAAACCAGGTAATAACTGTCTGCCAGCGAGGGAGTCTAAAGCTGCCTCTGACTGTGAGAGAAACCATTTCCATCCACACTAAAAGCTTTTGATTCCATTAAAACAAACCCCACTGTATCCACTACATACGGGATGAATCAAACTGAGTTACTGATTAAATTATTTCATGAATTATTTGATTAACCGCCAATATTCCTGATGAGTCAGTCAGTCAGTCACCCACTCTGTTTAGCATGTGAGTAATTCAGTGTGGAGTGTTTTGGAGTAAACACAGAGATGTTTGTAGAGAAACAAAGTGTGAATGAGGTTTTTTTCTTTCTTCTTTGGCCTCTTTTAAACTTCTACCAGCGGGTTTTTCCCCCATCTGCCTGCCTTTGTCGCCGCGTCTTTGTGGACCGAACAACTCAGTGAAGCCAGGCCAGAATAAATCTCTGTGTACTGACGCTGTCCATGCTTGCTCCAGATTCAGCAGCTACCTTTCAAGCCTCTGTTCATTGTAAATCTCAAACGCAAGGATCACTTTCTTCTACAAGCTGAGAGCTGCCTGCTTTTAGTCCACACAGCTGCTCTATAGTAAACTTTTACTAATATGCTAAAGCACAGTTCCCAGAAATTGCACCACAGGAGCTTTTAAAATGTCCTGTTTGTATGCATGGAGCCACTGACCATGCTGCATGGGAGTTGGAGAAACACTTGACTGGAATGATAATTGGATGACTGGCCTTCCTAACAGATAACACACGAGGCCACTTTGATAAATGAAAGATCAGGAAGTCTCACCGTCTTGCTCCACAGACGCGAGGGAGAGGGTCAAAGTGAGGAGGAAGGAGGAGCGGTGTTGGCTCAAATCTCCTTTTTTCCGTTCCCTCCTGTCTCCCACACATCTCTGCCTCATAGCAAATAAAAAAGGAGAAATATCACAGACTGTGAGGTGAATCACAGCGAGATTCAGAGCCCATGTATTATTAAGACTTGAGCGGAAAAGGTTTTGAAGTTATGTTAATGAGGAGTCTTCTTCGTGCTACAAATCTAATCGTCATTTAGATCATTCCTGTCTCTCCTCTCCTCTCCTCTCCTCTCCTCCCCCTTCCCCTCTCCCTTTCTCTCTTTTTCCCCCCTCCATCTTCTTCCCATTTTTCAAAAGTCACACATTCAAGGTCGCAGCGTTGGCGTGGAGCCGTGCATTTGATGTTTCAGGAGGGTGACGGTAGATTAGACAGCAGCTCCAGAAAGATCAACACAGACCTCTGACCAGAGGCTTCTCCTCCCACGTTCAACCTATAATAAAGAGCTCATTTTTCCTTCATTGCTTCCTCCCCTACATATCTATACTATTCTCTGTGGAGCACGCACAATCTGCAGAGATCACTGTGAATGCATGGTCATATTTGCATATATATGTAGCGCACAAATAGCCTTGCTTTCCCATCTGTTTGCACTCACAGAGAAGAATCACAGCATTGAATTCTATTCATACAGCGGACGCTCTGATGCTGTGTATTGAAATGACCTGAGCGTTTAGAGCATCACTATCAGCAGACTTTTTCCATAACACACCAGGATTCAATTTAATGTCAGACCGTGAGAGGTTGAACTTCTGCAGCATGATATGTTTTCCAGTACTGACTCATTCAGATCAACATGTATGAAATCTGATGAACCATTTTGCTAAAATCAATTTAAGTTGAGAGTGGAAACAATCCTCACATCCTGCACATCATATCAGCAGGTCAAGCTGAAGGTGGATGCTGCATGAAAACATGATCCAAACCAACAGGTTACCACTGACTGACTGACTGAAGACATGGTTTGTAAGAGTGTTAGGTTTTCTGCTTTTTTTCTGTATTAGGCACAGATGGGTGATGACACAGAGACCACGTCCATACATGATACCATCTGAGGTCTATACCACTGGTGTCAAATTTGTATTAGTCCAGGGTCCAGACCTGTAAAATCAAAGCATAATAACCTTTGAATAATGACAATCTCAAAAAAAAAAAAAAGCGCAAAAACAGGTTAAAAATTTCCCCCTGAAAGTGTTCAGATTAATTTGATTGTTTTTACTGAACATGTACAACCTTGGTTTTTTTTCATAAAAGTAAGTGAAATTTCAACAATATAATCCCTCAGTTTACTCACATGAATGTTACAGTTAGCAGATGACGGTTTCTAAAGGGGCACAAAACATTTTGTAAGAAAAAAAAAAAGGAATCTGAAGCTAAATAGTATCATCTTTTACTTCATGGATATGATGCGTCTGCACCTGCAGACTTGCAACATGAAGTTGATGTCCCTGTCAATGAATTTACAGTAACCTGTTGAAATCCTCCGACTCAATATATTTTTTCACCTGCAGTAGATACATCAAAAGGTCAGGTCAGCTGTGTTTGAGTCAACTTGAATTTTGCTAAGTGCAAAGATGGATATTTTGTATATTTTAGAGTTTGTAATTTAAGCTTAGATTTCTCCTTCAACAGCTAATACAGTGTATTTTTGTTCACGTCAACACTTTGTACAGACCATAACTGCAATAAAAAACAGTGAGGGGCAGACGAAATATGAAAGGTCACATTCAACCCAAGAAAAAAATCCACTCTGAGCTCGGATATGAAAGCTGCAGTCTGGCTGTAGGGGTAGTTGTGTACTAACTGTAACCATCTCTTCACCCGGGACAGGAATACACTGAGCTGGAACAATAAAAGAAACTGTTTCTCGCTGCAAAATCTCCCAGTGTTTCCAGTGTCAATAAGCCCTGCTGCATCACATTTGTTGAACTTCACTGTCTGTTTGGAGTTCTGGCTCCTGCCTGGTGTTATTGATTTGTTTCAGAGATTATACTCTGTAATAGACATGGGGTAAACACTGGACATGAACCTTGCCTTCACTGAGCATCACAGGATGTTCAATGGATTTATGATATAGCTGCTGTTAGTTTATGGTTGCTCTTGCTTGTCTAGATATTGTAGCACTTCTTTCATGTTGCAATTCTCAAGCAGCTATGCGTAAATGTGATTTAATTTCATGAGACAGATATTGGGAGAATGCATTACTTACCTGAATGTACATGAACCTGTGTGTAAAGACAGCACAGTGATCTGAATGCAGTTTCAACTGCCATCCCATAAAGCTGATCGTAAAATTAGCAGGAAAGCTGTTTAAAATATTGAGGATGAAGTGTATAATTTCAGCGCAGACTTCCAAATCCCTCATTAAGATTATACAGCTTTTAAACCGCTCCAGATGTCAGAAAAACATTAGATCCCATTAAAACAGAGAGGTATGCAAGAGAATTTCATTTTTTTTCTCCTGTTAGTTTCAGACCCAAGAACGATTCAGAAATATTCTTTTTTGCTGAGTCTCTTAGTGTTCAATGAGAAAACTCATCACTTTCTCTGTCTATAGAATAAAATACATTTTATGCTACAACAAGCAAACTGTCAACCTATTATTCAACTGTCTGACTTAAGTTTGAAGCGACTGCAAACCACAACAGTTAGAGCTGTGTTACAGGTCTAGTTAAGTGAGAAGGAAATGCCAACAGACCAACAGGAAAGGAGACCATGCTGTTATTTCCTGCATCTGTGAAGAAAATCAACATAAAATGCCAAATCTTAAACTCCAGTGTGAAGTGAAATGTCAGTTTTCATGTTGATTAACAGGCCGATAAAAACAGGGTTGTTTGCTTCCAAAAGTGTTGAGACTATTTTTCCCAGATGTATAAAAAAAAGTCCTTTTAAATCAAACCAAATACTATCATTTTTAGATGAAGAGTTATTGTCAACATGTTCTAGATTCAGCTGTTAGGCAGATAATAGGACGATGACTTAGGCCTTTAGTTTCTGAGTGGATAGGATGGATTGAGAGAACTTTTGTCAGGATTTCCAGTTTCGTTTTGGTGTTCTATTTTGCATGACTAACAGCTAAACATATAATATTCCTTTCTTAGTGCCTGAGAAGATGAAAAATAGATGGCAGTTCTCTTGACACCTCAAAATTAAAGCCAGAGCAGATATCAAACATGAACGTCATATAAAAGCTTTTTAAGAGAAAAAAGAAAATCTAACTCTTATGGATTCTCCTTACAGTCCTTTTAAGAATATATGAGAGTAGGTGTTAGTTAAACAGGTAGATAGCTTTTTAAGATAGTTTTAAACTACTGTTTGACCTCACACTGCTATGGCATCTGTTAAGGTTCAACTGCACGGAAACATTATGCAACCAGTGTGTGAATATACAGGTGTGAGTGTGTTTGTGTGTGCAATGTCAAATTAGCAGTTCTCCACACCCTCTTATAGCTGCAATTATGGACAGAGTGGGAGCCCCTCTCAACATCATGAGCTCTAATTTCAACAATGCCTCACTAAAGTGACCTGCAGACACGTCCTCTATTATCTACAGTGGAAACAAGTGAACAATGCAAATGAAGAGCTCTTCTTCTATGGAGAGCAGGCATATGGGTCGAGAAGGGTTTTCACACTGTGGTGATGGAGTATCATGTGACACCACAGCTTGGCTTCACACATTGAAGTGTCAGATTTAGATGTATTTGTGTATTATAGTCCCCAAAGTTGCACAATACACTCCTTTATTTGATTAACCTTTCCAGTCAGGCGGTTGTTTTCAGGCAGCTTTACCATCAAAGGCGTTTCGTTCTGGGTTTCAAACTTGTTACTTTGTGATATATCACTCCTCATCCGCCCTCATCTTTGACGTAATACATGTTAGTCAGAGAAAGGGAACATCAAACATTACACTGTGATGTTTCCAGATAGTTTAGTTTGACAGCTGAAGGGTGACAATTTCTCCCTCCACTGGTTCCCACAGCAAGACCACCAGGATCCAAAAAGACCACACATGAAGGAGGAAGAGGGAGGCCAGGGTTAGCTGAGTCGGTCGTTGATCTGTCATATCACCAGCTAAAGACTCTGAGAGAACACTTGACACTCTGTGGTGTTTGGGAAATTTCTTGATGGGGTGAGAAGTGTGTTCAAAACTGATCCAAGTCTGGTCCTGGCTTGCAATGGGAGACACTGTGTCAGAAAATGTCTGAAAGGTTGGATCGAATTCTGGAGTTGCTGCCACATTTCTACCAGTGTCTGCCAAAAAAAGCATCCTAATGCAACATGAATTGACAAAAATGAAGTTGGGTTGAAACAAGTTGAGTCTTTTAAAGACGAAGTTAAGTATGAAACCTGACAGCAGTAAACAAGTTTGACTGAGACATATTTAACTTTCAGCGTTTACATTTAAAGACACAAATCTACAGAGATTTCTGTATTCAGTTTGACTCATACAGGGTGACATCTGATGATTTTCTACACTGCTGTTATCAGACAGAGCACTGCGTATTTGCCATTTTTAAGTGTACAGAGCTTTGGTTTACTGATAAATGATTGAGGAAACACATGGTCAGATCTTTTATGTATGAGACAAGTCTTGCTTTGCAGTTTGTTACTTTAAGAAGTGTTGATGTTTGATAGTTTGGGAGCACACTTTCACCAAAGTTTGAGGAATTACAATGAGAGAAGTTTTCTTCTGCATCATATTCTGTCAGGCTCTGGAAACTTCACATGGAGCATTTGATTTCCCCTTATTGTTAAATCAACAGAGAACCATCTCTGCTGAGACTGTCAGTGATTGGATGGTGCTCTGTCCCACCATGCTGACAAGCAGAGTAAGGTCTGGTAAGGTATAATTGGTCAGATCAATGCAAGAAAATAAACTAACAATTACAAAGTTATTTTCAGCAAACAGACATTTTAACAGGGACTCAGAGTTGACGCTTGCTCTCACACAGGACTCAAAAAGGTTCACTTAGAGAGAACAGGGCTTCAGAGTGGGGGTGGGTATGAATACTTATGCACTTGCCATTGACACCATTGTTCAGGTAATATTTTATTACTTGTGCACCTGTTTAAATGCTGCTTTTGGCTGCAAAACTTGAGCCCATACAGTGTTACATGTGTGACCCAGCTTTTTGTTTTCATCTAACTGAATATACTAATTATAAAAGTTATCAAAAGTACAGGAACCTGTGACTACAGCTTCAAGCCAGTTTCCAGCAAACCAACTGTTATATGGCAGCTACACAGCAACTTTATCAAAACATATTATTTCACCAAAAGCCAAAACACAACAAATACAGAACCACCTGCTACACAGTCAAGAAAAGTGATGTCTGGAAACACTTGAAAAAAAACAATGAAGTTAATGTGCAGTGCAATATATGTAGCATTAAACTTGCATGCCATTGACACGTAAGTTTGAAGCTTAATCCTACGTGTTTTAAGCACATGGAGAAAACATCAGAGACAGAAAATAGAGTCTCACGTCAAGTCATGTGCTAACCCTGCTAACAACCAAAAATGCCCCCCCCATTAGGTTTTATGAAGGGAGAAGGCTTCAGAGAGCTGATGGCATAAAGAGGCACACAAGCAGAAGGAAAAAATGAAAATCTATGCAACAAAAAAAAAAAAGGGGAAAAACTTCCGACAAGTTTGGAACAAGGTTTCTTCTTGCCTCAGCATCATGCTAAAGTTGTGATATACTGAACTGCAAAAACAGAAATCTAAACAAGTGTTTCAGTCTCATTTTTGAGACAGTTTGTCTTATTAGACTCAATACGAGCCACTTTGACCAGAAAATGTCTTATTGCAAGATACTGAAAGAAAAGTATGATGCCTGAATCCTTGTAAAGAGTGAACAAATCTGATAATGGGAAAAGAAAAATATGCTTGTTTGTTTTTTTTTTTTTTTTTTTTTGTATTAAGATATATTTTCCCTTTTCAAACACTTCAGGCATCATATTGTCTTTAAATGTGCTGTTTGTAGAATCAACAGCTGAACAATAAGGAAGTTATGGAGCAGAAAAAAAGTACTGTGAGTGAAACTGAGTAAAATGAGAGGTACCCCTCACTCCTCTCTTTCCTCAGCAAAAGTGCAGTAGGATTGACCGCTGCCCCCCCCACATTCCTTTATTCTGTTGTTAAACTCTGCTGAAGGCATCACTGCTCACATGGATCCCTGCTTCTGTTGTCCCCTTACACCAGAGCTCCAGAGTGGCTGATAAATGACCAAAGTACCAAAAACAAAAGGGAAAACCAGGTTTGGAAGTGATAGTGTTCCTCTCCTCTTCTTCAGGGATACGGAGGTGGAATCTATAGTTTTTCATTAACCTGTCTTCCTACCTGTAAAGCAGGTATGGCCTCAAGTGCCAGAAAATGCTTCAGTGATAGTGTGGGAGGATGATCTCTTTTTACCCTTAACCCATACAATCCCATTCTGTTTTAAAGAGGAATTCTTTCAGTTGAAACCAGTAGATTAATGTTTGTATTTTAAAGCATTTAAACTTGAAAAGTTATGAAAAAAGACTGTTGAGTAATCACTTATTACACTCCAGCTGTTCTCCCTCTACAGTTAACTGTATTATATAGAGTAAGCACATTTTAATCTGGCAATATATCATAATGAACTTCACATATTTCCTTTGATTATATCAGAAAGGAAAAAACCTGGTGAAAGGTCACTGCTTAATATTGTTTTGTCCCACAGAAACAAACTTTTGTGATGACTCAATGCAGCTGAGAGCTACATCTTCCATTTGTTTGAGTGTGTACGACTTGTAGAGATGATGGGGCTCTCCTCAAAGATGAAAATGATCTTCGAGTTTACCGCAGCAAAAGAAGTACTTTTGTTGCTTTGCTGTGATAAATGCTTGATCTTGAGGAACTGTTTGGTTCTCACCAGCACAGTGGGGTGAACTTTACAGATTTATTGAAGTGATTATGTAGAACACTTTGCACATTTTTTCCTCATTGGGTTGTCTAAAGTTGATGTGTTATTGCTTACTTATTACTTTGCTGTGTACACACCTTGAACTCTGCCTTCAGCTGGGCAGAAACTGTTTAAAAAATATAATTCGCAAGAAAAATGCAAGTGGTTGAACTTTATCAAACCATAACAGTGAACCTAAAAGGTCCAGGCAAACAAAACTCCTTATATTGTTGAAAAGCAGTTTTTGCCATCTCAAAACCTTTGGACCTGTGCATCTACAGTGTTTATAAAGAAAAATTACTGAAAATTCAAATCTGGTTTTAAGTTTGTGTTATTTTGCACAGTTTAAAGCACCAAAAAACGAAGAAAAAAAAAAACCAATTGCAAATTCTTGAGAGTTTTTGAGAAAAAGAAAGTGGCAAAAAAAAAAATCACAAAAAGAAAAATTTACTGATTTTAATAAAAGGACCAAACTGAATTTATAATGAGTTAACTCCAATGTAAATTGCTGAGTTAAAGAAGTTGTTTATGCAAACTAGAGACCTGACAGGGTGAGGTAAAACCAGATCCAAAACATTTGCTTTACTCAGGAGCAGTTCTGGTGTTTGTGATGGCCCCTGGATGCATGTATTCAGTATATGTTGGTAGTCACATGATCTACGACACTGTGGCCTGTTCTCAGCCCAACCTCCATATGTCTGTCTGCCCCCCCCCTCACCACTCATACCTTGGTTAGTTTCCTGTGTTAACACCCCTCACCACACCATGTTCACACACTCACATGTACACT
This sequence comes from Thalassoma bifasciatum, assembly GCA_008086565.1. Taxonomy (NCBI): domain Eukaryota; kingdom Metazoa; phylum Chordata; class Actinopteri; order Labriformes; family Labridae; genus Thalassoma; species Thalassoma bifasciatum. The sequence goes on along the minus strand of RPOG01000072.1, from coordinate 826,313 downwards.
ACAGATGCTACACACTTGCTACATGTCTCATAACTACTGTTGTCACAGTTTCCTGACAATAAATCCGAAACTAAGCTTGAAACCAGGGCTGCGCCTTGTAACCTCTGTATGGAGCTCCGTCCTCTTTGATACATTTGTCCTTCTGTGGCTGACACATCTATACTATCTCAGTGTCTCTTAAACACAAAGCCGTCTCTGTTTGGGAGTGACCTTGCTCTTTGTACAGTGCCAACCTCCTCGCTGTAACAGATTAATTTCCCACGAGAGCTTTCACACTGTTGCTCAATGTGTAACCAGCACAAGGTGATACTGTGCAGCTTTATATTCCTTGTTAATGTTGTTTGTTTCGCATGATGCTCTCTGAGGATGGGAGCTAGCGGCATGTGTTGGAGAACATCTGTCAGACCTGAGAGTGTTGATGTGTTCAGTTGTGTTCTTGAACACCTGCCGCAGATGTTACAGCTGGCACCTCAACAAGTGCTGTGGTGACTGAGGTGCAGCAGAATGGGTTTTAAATGAGTGTGCATGACCAACAATGCTTTTCCTGCTGTCTGTTGGGTGGGAATATGTCACATATGGAGAGCTGAAGAAGGAGGCACAATTCCCTCTCCTGTTTAAAAAAAGAGCAAAATACCTGATTCCCACGATGATAAAAAGCCAGAAAAGAAGTGATGAAGAGGCTTTTTCCAGAGTACAACTGGTGAAATAATGAGTTTAAATTATCCAAGATGGAGGACTAGATTCAGGGGAGGTGATTATCACAGTCGATGAAGTCTGAAATCGAGCAAATAATTAGGAGTGAATGCATTATTAATGTTTATGCCAGTGTGAGAAATACATGGAGTAATGCTGCTTGTACAAATCGTCCATCTCTGAGCAGAATAACAACCATCACAACACCCATACTAATTGGTCCAGTTTTCAAAATCTACACAAAACTTTGAATATTTTGCCAAGTGACTGGATTGTTTTAGAAGAGAAGGGGATGTCTGAGTGAGGTTGGTGACCTGCCAAAGTGGCTGGTGGAGCCGGCAGATTTAGTGGCCCCATCCAAAATTTATCAGCATTTGGCGAGTGGAAATTTGCTGCCCTGTGGGGGGAAATGGAGGCAGGACGAGAGCCATGGCATCGTCTGGATCCAGATGGACCGAAACAGGAGAGGATGTATACAAGCACTTCATCACCAACCTATGTTCAATAATGCTCTCAAAAGCTCAAGTACAAACAAAGGCAACTGTATTTATGTTTTTGGTATGGTTGATTTTGTATGTTTAATCTTTTATTTTTGTCTCACACAAAAACACCTGACTTTATTAAGAAAAAATCAGGATTTGCAAGTCCTGATGTGATGTTTCCTGAGTCAATATGTTGACTACTTCAGTCCATTTACTTTCATCAGAAATGTCTTTTAAAAACAATAATCAGCTTCTCTGCACTTACAGTGTAGCGAGAAGTAGGACACAAACAAAAACTGCGACTGATGCTACTTAAATTCTGACTGTACTGCTTTTGTGTACAAGTCAAACAAAAACACTCGAACATGTACTGTCTCAGATTCGGGGGTCTCCAGTCCCCTCCTTTATGAGCGTAGCATGAACTGAGAGAAGAGCAGCAGTGACAGTGCTGGTAGAAACACATCAGTCTCAGTGAGCAATTGATGAAGAGATAACTTCATATGATGAATGTTTTTCAGTATTGATCACATTTCTAATCAAGAATTGGTGACATTTTATACAGTTAAAGCATAAATAATTGTAACGAGGTTACACTCACTTGTCCATTTTCCAGTTAAACTGTGATTCCTGTAAGATTGGAATTTAACTCACCACACATTAACACTTTTATAGTCCCATAAACTATAATACAGTCAGTTTAATTATATTTTTTATTCTATTTTGGTTTAAAAAGTAAGAAAAGCCCAAAGTTGCTGAAACCTAGTTCTCAGTCTCATCTTTATATTAAGGTGTAGATGATGTTACACAGGCACTGGTATCTGATCAGATCGGTATCAGTGTCAGCTAATAACAAGGTCCAGGTATGGAGAATTGACTTCAGCAGACTAATGGACAAACAGGAAAAGGTCTCTAAAAGTGTTGCTTTAATCAGATTTGGACATTTGCTCGAAAAAATGCAGCCAAACCAGAAACTTTCAGGAAATTAAGTGCCTCATGAAAAGAGCTTTAATCTGTCCACTTATTCAGAAGAAAAATAAGCCCTCGTTTTCACCTTTTTAATTTAAAGGCAAATTTGGACACCCATAGTGAATATAAAATAGTAAAGCACCTTGGCTAATGTTATTATGTTCCTATTTGCTTAAATGAATGACATAATTCACTTTTATGGTGCTGCTGTAAACAGGAAATGTGTGTAGACAGGAGTTTGGGACTGGCTCCAAATCCTCTGTTCTGTTGTTTGCCTCTCATCTTCAGCACTGGTCAATTTTTAATGTCTCATGATGATTGTTTGTCTTTGGCTTCATTATCTTCTGCTAGTTGTGCACTGCCAGGATCTGCACTCGCCTCAGGCTGTGATTTCTGATCAAACGCTGTTTCACTTCAAAACTACTTTAAAGAATTAAACAGTCATAGACTTGAACAGCTGACCTACAGTGACCCAAAGGGGTCAACAGTCAATCTTTTCTTTGCATATTTGACATCTCAACGAGAACATCAAGGAAAAGCTTCTGCATAAAAGAGCTTGATTAGGCGTGTGTTTTCTGTGCGGTCAGGGCCAGGCTGTGTTACTGGAACATTTCAAATAAGAGGCTGTTCAAAGGGTTTCACATAAAATATGAAAAGGCTTTTAAGGTGAAAAAAGACTAAAGTTAAGATGTTAAATAGAACAGAAGAAATACAAGCTGAAGTGCAACTTGAAGTTTGCTGGGATTATAACACTCAATGAAAAGTTTTCAACATGAATTTAAAATAAGTCAGATTTAGGGCAAGTGTCATATGAGTTTAAAGTTTTCTTCAATAAGCAAGGAGGAAATACAGCAAAGAAAATGAGATGTTCCATGTGAAAATAATTAATTTTTACGCATTGCCATGTCTCTTCAAATAAGCAGGAGAGCTGAGAGCAAATGTGAGACAAAAAGCTTCATCCTCCTAAACACCAAACACACAGTCTGATGTCTTGAGTGGTTTCCCACTGAGAACAAGCAGATGTATTTCACTCATATCTTTGGTCTTGACAGCTCCTTCATGTGTGGTGTTATCTTATTATGAGAAGACACTGCTTCTTGTGATGGGGGCAGAAGTGTTTGGATAAGTACAAAATTTAACTAAACTTTATCACAGTTAAAAAAAAATCCATCAAAAGTATAGTGTAATGTGTTAATATTTAGGATTCTTTATGTATAAGCTAATTCTCTTTTAGCCACACAAACTGATAATTCTAATAATATTTTTGGTCATTTGGTTACATCAAAGCTGGTAAGTAGCAGTTGTTATAGCAAAAGAGTATTTGACTCCTAAACAGAGTGGGGCTCCAGGAAGCTAGCGAACAGTCAGTTTACGTACGTTACGTATGTTGCCTGCAGAGGTAAAAATGCAGAAAACAAAATTAGACCCCTGGCCAAGAACCTCTCACTCTGTTTCGATAAGCGGCGCTGTTTACTTTTGACAAAGGGAGCTGCGTGCATATCAAACTAGTTTTAGTTCAACTGAAGAGAAAATATTACTCTTGCAGCAATGACTGAGAATGATGCAGTTGCAGCTTTGTTGGCGCTGAACACTGAAGCATACTAAGATCTGCAGAGTTCTGCCAAATCCAAATGCATTAATTCATACACATTATTGCTTATGCAACTTTTAAGAACATATTACTTAACCCAGCAAAGTTTATCACATATTGTGCTCACAAATTGAATTAAAAAATGTGGCTGACCATTACAAAATGCTGCTTTTATACAAATTAAGTGAAAATTTATTGCTATGTAATGAGGCTTTAAAACATTATGTGACACTACATGTCTGTTTGTTTACCACAGCTCTGGCTGCTGCCCTGGTTTAGGAGTTTCCTTACTATAAAGCCAGGACTGAGCCAGCTGGTAGAGTTAGCTCAGCTCAAAAACAATATAGTGGGGGATTTTCTTGGTGCCAATGCTACATTACCTTAAGTTTCAATTTTTTTATGGATTTATTTTTTACATTATTATTATTCATATACCAATGTGAGCCAAAGCTCAGTGTTTATCTGGTTTATTGCTGGAGTGTGTAAGCTGACTGTATGGGATGCAATCCAGTTATGAGAGTAGTACAAATATTTACATCTAACTTTGCTAGACAGGAAACAAACACAGACACAACTGTTGTCTTTGTAGCTCTGAAGTGGATTAAAGGAATAGAGACTCATTTATTTGATCTTTAATTATAAGTGAAGATGAGCAGTATCAGAAATGAGTCAGATAAGTTAATTACATCAATTATAGTGAATTTTCAAAGGTACAATGTCTTTTCAAGTCAGTAGATGTAGCTGTGCTGTCCCTGTGGTCATGTTTGTGTCAGTTTACAGTGCGCGTCTGTTTAGAATGACTCAAGCTTCTGCTTTAAATCTGAGATTTAATGCATGACTGTAGGAGTCCCCTGTGTTTTTGTGTCAGTGAGAGGGGTGGAGCAGTCTGACTCACTGTGTCACCTTTGGGGACAGCATGCAGCAAGCACTCACCTCTCCAGCTCCCCGAGAGATGTAGCCTGTGTGAACCTGACTGCACATCAGTATGGGTAATGAAACCAGCTGAAGTCATGCACCACAGAGCTCTGTGCACCGCTGTGCCCTGGAGAACGCCCCAAAATAAGACACCCGAGTGTGGAAAACAAGCAAGGACGCCTGCAAAACTGTCTTTTGACTGCCTTACACCACACTGCATGACTGATGCAGAGGAGCTGCAGGAGAGCTTTCAACCTCTGTCACTTTACATACCCTCTGTGATCTTAATGCTAATTAGGAGTTCTTTGTTTGTATCAATTTACGTTTGGGATTTGCACAGTTGGGGAAGTCTGGTGCAGATTCATCTGTCAGTGCTTTGATCAAAGTGATTAGACTGAGGCCTCCTGTCTCCACAAACAGGCTCAGGCTTCTTCCCAGCTAAGATATAAGCTTAATTTATGTTTTGTTTGGGTGAAACTGCAGCTGCTGACTCTCCACCAGCTGAAGAGCCTCGCTGTGACGAGCCAGTCTGGCTGCTGGCTCTCGCTCTCACGCGGATGCTGCAGATGCATCGTTTTGAAATTAGACGCCCATGTCCTTAGTTTGCCTTTATGTCTCGAGACACTCTGTAATTGCCGTCCCCAAAATGCTCTTTGATTTCTGTCACTGTGCTGAGCAGCTTTGTGCTATTGACTCCATGTCAGGAATCATTTGGCTCATTAACTCTGCAACAGTACAGTCCTATTCTGCAGACTCTGATGCCTTCATTGTTGGAGAAAGAGTGAAGCACATTTATCTCCATTCTGATTTGATTGTAAAAGTGTGATGAGATGATGAAAGCTGATGCCCATCTTATGAAATGTGTTTGATCTTTATCCTCTTTTTCAGAGGTGTAATTCAATCCCTGCCTCTGGATTTGTCTTTTCATTGAAGCTTGACTGACATGTTATCTCTGCTCTGTTAGACCTGTTTCACTTCCATTGCACCACAAAAAGTCACCTTATTTCCAAATCAATACTGTATACTGTGCATTTAAGACACTGCCACAGTACTGAAAAAGACCTTTCCAGAAACCAATTGTGGCAAATGGTCTCCTTAGGAATCTGTCAATACACATCATGTACCTGTTATGTGTGTGTGTATCTGAATTTTAGCCATTTTCTGCTGCTTCCTTATATTTTTCTGTTTGTTTCTTCCAGACTTTCTCATGTGTTGCCTGGATTCTGGCCAGCTTTGCTTACAAATCGTCCTCAAGCATGTGGCAGTTTATCCATGTTTATGAATGAGGGCAGACGCGCACCAGTTCAATCACTGCCACTTACGTCTCGGCTCATTTCCCTCCTCTCCTCCCTCTCCTCCTGCAGGTTTTCTCCTCTCCTCTTGCAGGTGCAGGATAACAGTAGCTTGTCTGTTGCACACAGAGTAAGCCAGCTATTGGCCGTATTTTAATGAGGGGCTTACTTGGATTATGCTGTTTACAGGTATCTGAAGTACTGTCTGATGAGCCTCACTGTCACCATGTATAAACCACTTATTGAAGTATTACCATCCAGTCCCACCATTTAGTGTGTGGTTAAGGGTAATATATAGAAGTAAGTCTTCATCTTCGTCTCCTTTGATATATGTGCTTTAATCTGTAAATGTTCAATAATTCTCTTGGTTACATCTCTTCTCTAAGACAAAATCAAAGTCATTTTTTAACATTAAGTAACTTGAGCATTGTTGTATCCACCCTTAATGAGGTTGGTAGGAGAGCAACATTGCGAACACTGTAAAAAGGTTGCTTTAGATTTTTGCAGTAACTTACTGGCAGCAGGATGCCAGTAAGTTCCTGTAAAAATCTTGACACCATCATTACCGTATTTCATTCCTAGCATCATTGCTGAATTTGAAGAATTTAACTTTGATAAGTTTAGATCAACTCTACAATTGAGTCAACTTTTTCTGTTTGCATGGTTCTATATAAAATTGAATCCCTATCATATTTGCATGTATCACAATAATAGATGCAACTGAAAATTGTTTTTGTTTCTTGATTTCACAACCCCACTTTGGGAACCACCGTAATCTATGATTTAAAATAGTGAAGTATGTGCAGAGTCTTGGTAAAAGAGCAGCAGAAATAGTGTGTGTACGTTTTTATGAGGTTGTTATGAAGAAACTATTGTCCTTGTTAGCACAGCGAGCACCATCTAGTAACATTTACATTTTTATGTTCAGTAAGTGACTTTGTGAATGTTTGAAGGACGTAGAGAAGGAGAGAAAGTTTGTTGTATGAAAAAGAAAGGTCCTGATTTGAGGTATCGATGGTAAGACACTGACAAATGGGCAAATGTACTTGACACTTATCGTGCATCACAAGAAGCTCTTGTCCTCAAAGGCCTCCGTCACCTCACTCCTGAGGTGAGCATGAGAGCATTTCAATCTGGTCTTTGACTGACTCTGAGACATCTCTTGATATTCACATTTCTAAACAAAGTACCATTAAATTGTTAATAGATGAAAGTGAGGCACAACATCCCAACTCTGTTTTAATTGGACTTAATGTATGCAGGCCTTGGTTTTGGTTATTTTGAGGACCTTTTGTTTAATTTTTAAGGGGAACTTTTGCAAGTAACACCGTACACAAACTAACCTCATTTTAATTTGTACTTAGCCGTCCCGTCTCCCTGATATGATGTTTATACTGCTAATTTGCAACAGAAATGTGTCCCAATGCCCTTGGATTAATTTTGTTGTTCAAGGAAATGTTTTTAATGAACAAATCCTCAGAGATTCAAAAAGNCTGTATTCCATTTGGCAATAAATGGTTCAAAACTATGACGAGAGTGTACCTGAATGAAATGAAGCTCGCGTTAGTTCATGCAGGACACGGAAGTCATACGCCCAGCTGATACCAGCTGACAGGCTGACGTTCGAGTCACACCTCTCCACTTAACCAATCGCAGCTTGCCGTCGACCAACAAGGCGGTGTATTTAAACATGTCTACATTCACAACTATTCCTGCTACTGCTACGCACCACACTGCTGCGTCTCGAAGTTACCTCCTCCACCCCAGCCTCCTCCTGTTAAGTCTGAATACATGTATGATATTCATGTATAATATTCATGTATAAAGTATGTGTCTTGTTCCCCAGGGGGGGATCTGCTTTGCACTCCCTGGAAAGCCTAAGCAGGCTGCTTGGCTAACCCAGGGAGTACTCTGAAACCAGAGCTGTAACGCCAATAATAACTGTATTCCATTTGGCAATAAATGGTTCAAAACTATGACGAGAGTGTACCTGAATGAAATGAAGAAACTATTGTCCTTGTTAGCACAGCGAGCACCATCTAGTAACATTTACATTTTTATGTTCAGTAAGTGACTTTGTGAATGTTTGAAGGACGTAGAGAAGGAGAGAAAGTTTGTTGTATGAAAAAGAAAGGTCCTGATTTGAGGTATCGATGGTAAGACACTGACAAATGGGCAAACGTACTTGACACTTATCGTGCATCACAAGAAGCTCTTGTCCTCAAAGGCCTCCGTCACCTCACTCCTGAGGTGAGCATGAGAGCATTTCAATCTGGTCTTTGACTGACTCTGAGACATCTCTTGATATTCACATTTCTAAACAAAGTACCATTACATTTTTAATAGATGAAAGTGAGGCACAACATCCCAACTCTGTTTTAATTGGACTTAATGTATGCAGGCCTTGGTTTTGGTTATTTTGAGGACCTTTTGTTTAATTTTTAAGGGGAACTTTTGCAAGTAACACCGTACACAAACTAACCTCATTTTAATTTGTACTTAGCCGTCCCGTCTCCCTGATATGATGTTTATACTGCTAATTTGCAACAGAAATGTGTCCCAATGCCCTTGGATTAATTTTGTTGTTCAAGGAAATGTTTTTAATGAACAAATCCTCAGAGATTCAAAAAGAAACAGGCAGACAGCTTTCAAGGAAATGTTTTCTTGTTTGCTCCCTCTATGATATCTCTCCCAGAAAAACAAATCAGCAGGCAAAAAGTAAAACAAGTTGTTTTAAAGCCCTTGGTGTTTGTTAAACAATTTCTTCCTTATTAACTGTCTTTACTCAAAGTTCATCAGTATGTTTTATTGCAAAACCCTTCAAACCATATGCAAAACTTGGGATGTGATTTTTATTTTAATTTTTTTCAATTTCTAGTTCATATGCTCATCAGAAACCTCCATCTGACACTCTGTTTGAACCTGATCACCAGTTAAATCCTCAGATCCTGAAATCCTCAGCTGTGATGTGACTTTGTTAGAGTGATATCAAGGTTTTTCCAAGTGTGATGGTGACTGTGTTGTTACAGTACAGTGTAAAAGAGCAGGGGTATTTCATTGCAGAGGGGGCCGACGCTCTGACCTCAGAGGGGATTTGGGGCAGTGAGAGGTCAAATGAGACATACCTCTGTCTCCACACTATCTGACAGAGCTAATGAAGCCGTTTGTAAAGGGATTCGCTCTCTCTAAGCATCGGCTCTGTTATCAGCAGCAACAAGGTGGCCACAGCCAGTTTATCAGCACGCTGACCCCCCAGTGTCCTCCGAGTGCTGAACAAACGAGCTGAGGAGCTCAGAGGATTGTATCAGGAGAAAATGAGACCCTGGCTGCTAAAGACGATTCATTTAATCTTGGGGACAAAGAATAATATCTGTATCTCTTGCTCTAGTCTGGGTCATGAAGCATTTTTGTTCAATTAAAAGAAATGAAACATAATAATTAAAAAAAAATCTTTAGAAATATAACAATACAGTTTACTCATTCCAGGCACCCTTCTTACATTACATATAGAGAAAGAGCAACATCTGATTCACTTCATCCCACAGGGCCAGCTCTGGGTCTGGATTCTCAGAGAGAGTAGATTGATAACTTAATTAAAACTTGGGGCGAAATCAGATTAAATCCAATTCTCTGTGCCTACCCAAAATGCAGTCTTTGATAAGTTATTTGACCCTGCTTCTGCACAAAACACAGCAATCATGAGCCAACTTCTTCAGGCAGAGGACAGAGAAGATGAAGCAAAACACAGAAGGTTGATGAATAAACACTGTGCTCTAGTGAGGCTTATACTTACAGGACATACCTAACATTCATGTGGACATTTAAAACAGTCAGATTTGTCTTATTCAAATACTCTTTTTGTCAAATTCAGAAATTTTCAGACAATTTCAAAGACTATATTGCAAGAAGTAGACAGCAGCAAAAAAACTAATTCCACACAACGTCTGGACCAGGCATCAGAGCATTATACAGAGGAGTCTGTAGCCGCTGTGCATTCATCCATCCTCAGGTGTATGAATGATCTGAGGTGTGAAATTCAAAGTATTTAGTCATCTTGAAAGAGCAGGGAGAATAAAAGACGGAAGACTGAAGGGAGGCTCAGGTTTCCTGCTTCAGCAGTTGCATATAAGTAAGTTCAAAACAACTAAAATTATGTATGAACAGATTTTATTATGTGACTTTACAGCCAAACCCCAAAGGTTCAAAAAGTTTCATAGACTGTACATCATTTTCCATCACACCAGAGTCAGTTTCCAGAGCTGGATTTGAAGACAGACCTGTCTTTCTCAAACAGGTTTTTCTCACAGATTTTTTCAGGTTTGGAGATCATGGGTAGTGAAGAAGTGAGTTGAAAAAAATGGTTCTTGTCATCGACTCATATCTCATGAAATTATCTCCACCATAGTTTATCTCCTAACATTGCAGTCACCACTCTCTGTCGCTGAGAATAAGAATTGCAAAAAGGAAATCATAAGCTGGATATCTGCATATTTATCTCAAGCAGGGACGAAAATGAACTCTCCAACTGTCGCTAACAATGTGTGTAGAGAGTAAAGATGCAGTATTCACACATCCTGAGATTTCTTGAGAACTGGCGGACATCATTTTAAGAATCATTTGAGTGACCCCCAATTCATTCAACCCCCTAAGTAGTTGTAGTCTCTGTATGCCTCTTTGACAAAAGGCAATCATCAAAAAAAGGCCTCCTAAATATTTAAAACAATGAAACTTTTCCGAGGGCTCCACCAAGACCGATAAAGGCTGGCATGAGTCAGAATTGTCATGTTTACTGGATTTAGCCAGTTTTTCCTGTAGGGCCTGGATCCAAAGGCTGCTGATGGTATGCCAGTGTGCCAACTAGTAATTCAGTGGCACCTACCAATTGCTATTGATACCTGCCATCTGCTCAGTGACACCTGTTAATTGCTCAGTTATATATGCCAATCACTCAGTGATACCTGCCATTTGCTTAGCGACAGCAATTGCTCAGTGACATCTGCTAGTTGATCAGTGACATCTGCTAGTTGATCAGTGACATCTGCCATTTTCTCAATAACACCTGCTGATTTCTCAGTGACATCTGCTATTAGCTCTGTGACATCTGCCATTAGCTCAAGAAACCTGCCATTGACTCAGTTGTAGCTGCTATTGACTCAGTTACATTTACTTATGCTAAATAAGTGGCAGGTGTCACTGAGTGATTGGCAGGTGTCAATGAGCAAGAGGAAGTTATGTGATCAAAATGAGCAGCTCCTCTGCTAGCAAATGCCAAACCATCAGCATATTTCAGAAGGCTCAAATCAGAGATTTTGATCCTAGACTCTTTAAAACAGTAGTAGTGACAGTATTGTGCCTTGAGGTTTGCCTGTGTTTTAATAGACTTGGTGCGTTTCACATTTCAGGTAGTTCTGCATTACATCTGTTTATGGAATTTATTCATATACATGCTAAACATCTCACGGTGACTGTCATTTCATGTCATTTCCTACCAGGAAAAGCTGGGAGACATGTACAAAAATAATTTGGAAAAATTTCAGAGGTAGACCAAAAACAGCTTAAAATTTTCACAAATGCGTATGTGATGGGGACAATGGTAGACGTACTTCATTGGACAAACCTGTGAACTGTACAGATTCATATTGTTCCCCTGCCTCCTGATGAGACATAGGGAAACGTAAGGAACACTGATTTCAGCTGCTTAGTTATGAAAAGAAATATGTGTTGTTGTTTCACCAAGCAAAATATGCTCATAGCCAAATTTTTGGCACTGCAGAAATCCGTTTTTTTCTGCAGTCCTGGATCTCACAGAGCTGCACATGTTTTAGCATCTGGCACTTCTATTTTCTCATGTGTTTCCATATGTTTTTTGCCCTATTATGGCATTCTTATGTTGTGCAATGGCATAAAGAAAATAGCTTCGAGAGACAACCTAGTAGTTGTATTACACAACAACCAGGGCCTGATAAAAAACACAAATAGAAATGCTATTCTTCAGATGTTCTTTTAACAGAACGAACAATTCAATTCTTTTTTTAATTTAACAACTCTTTGAAAAGTTTAAAAATCATGACTCATCCCCACTATCGACCCACAATAGATCCCAACTGCGAGAAATCATTTAAGAGACCTATCCCCAATGTTTAATTTCTCTCCTCTGGCTGTTAGAGGTCATTCAATCTAATTCTGAGATTAAAAAAAAGTTTAATTGCCCTCTGGCTTTGAAAAGACATCATACCCTAGAGGAATAAACCTCAATATTTAATCACTTTGAGTTCCCAGAGATGCTTAACCCTTTGATGCATGAAATATGAAAGCCTCTGCCAGGATATTTTCCTTGAAGGTTTTTATTCTTCTTTGGGCAAGAAAAATAAAGTTTCCATCACTTTTGTACCAATCATTTGAATTTGTTCAGAAAGTCACAGACATGTCCATTCCAATGGACTACATGCCCCTGAGCATTCAACATGAAACAGAATTAACTTAAAGGAACTGTTAGTGCTGTCTCAGTGATCTTGAAAAAGTCTGATATGTGCTTTGCAACTGTTTATTAATATGCTACCTTGCAGTATTGTATCTGGTAAAAAGTTATCTTTCTTGAGCAAAGAAAAGCCGTGTTAGAAAGAAGAAAAAGATCAGATGTACTTTCAAAACAACTGTATCACAATGGTTTGGGTGAGTCCCATGGCCAAAGGTAGTCACAACAGTCCACTTCATTCTCCTCACCCTCACTTAGAAGTAAAAATTAATTAAATTGTGTTACTCTCTTTAAAAAACAATACCACAGAACGATTGAAATTTCTTTAGATATGTGTTGAGGGGAATAAAACACTTTAGGAAGAACTCTATACACCTACTGATGTAGTTTCACCACAGAAATCATTGTAATAAATATAAAATTACTTTTAAATATTTGTCCACTGCAGTGACCACGAGGCATCAAAGGGTTAAAAAAGTATTGATTGACATCAGTTTATCAACACCTCACCTACCTATGACAGGTATCTATGAACATTGAGTCAGAACCTTTTCCTGGTATTCACTCTGTCTCTCTGGGAGGTCTGTGCCCACCTTCATGAAACTCTGCTCATTTCTGAGTTATTAACCACAGCTCTTTAATCGTGTGCCGGCTCGGCGCCATTGTAGCAGAGGAAGCTCTGTTTAATCACCCAGATAGTGCTGAGAGATTCTTCCGGGCTTTGCACAGATTAAGAGAACATTACCTCGAAACGAGGGAGAGAAAATGGTCTATGGGTTTTTAAATACTCACTGGAGAGCTTTAGCCTCATATTCTCTCTGCCTGCTCTCTGTTTGGCAATTTTCCTATTGCCTATATTTGTGCACTGCCAGGCTTTGTAAACACTTTTTGAGCATGCTACTCTATATTCATGCTCTCACGCGCTGACACCTGTGAGCTGCTGCAGAAGGTGCTGTGTGCTTCTGAGGTTTGTTGCCTTGCTCAGAGGAGTTGTTGAGACGGGGGAGTGTGGCAGTAAAAACCTGCACCCTCTGGGCCGTCACCTCAGCCAGGATGTTCAGAGCAGGAGTACAGTGAGTTACAGAGTGAAAAATTCCCCCCAAATATAATATCGAGTTTTCTGACATTAAGCTCTGTGTCGATGTGTTTTGTTGACAACTGTTAAATTTAGGATGAATTTCCGTCATGCCATGATCCTGATGTGTTTTTTTTTCTCCCAGAGTGCTTGAGGTAACTTCAGGTCTTTCCTATCAATGTCAGTGAGAGCTGGCGGCAGAATTTATGCCTGCCTGACGCTCTTTTTCACTCTTATTGACTTCTCCTTTCCTCTCGATCTCTCCTCTCTTTAACGGTCAGCTGTTTGTCAGTGCTGATTCATGTCTGTCACATGATGCCTGTTTTCATCCGGCCTGATAAAGCTACAAACACCATCCAGAGAGCTCAAAACAAAGGATGGAAGCAAATCAGTACAAAGGGCATTTTTTTGGATTCATTGGCCTGACTCTGGTAAACACCATCAGTGACCGGCAGTAGCTCTTCATTGTTGAAGAGTGTGTTTTTTCCAGGAAAGCTAATGATTCATTTGGGTCAACAAGGTTTTAATTGTCTCCCAGTGTACAAAGCCCTGACATTAGGTGTTAAACTATAGCTGTAAAAGCTGGGCAGCATTGAGGTGCTATTTAGTGCCAAGCTGGCAGAGACTGAGACTTAATTCTGACTGAGGCAAAGCTGCTCTGTAATATTTACCTCAAAAAACAAAGGAATAACATTATTTTTATTTACTTTAACAATAAAAGGTGTATGATGCTATTAAATACATTTGAGTATGAAACTCAATGCCAGAAGGAATTTGAACCCACATGGTGTATTTGACAGGAGTGACTCTTCGATTCAGCTGCATCTAGGTCAGATAGATTTAGGTTTGACTTTGAAACACTCAAAGGTAAAAAGAGAGGAGATGCAAGGTTTTTTCATTAAAAGTGAATGAGCAGAGCAGAGAGAGCAGGCAGGGCTGCGCTGAAGAGAGGAGTGATGGATCGAGGCTCCCTGTCTTTTAGAGTGATGGCTCAGAGACGGTATACGTTACTCCTCCATCAGCTCGGCTCCTTCTCATCTCACCTTGCTGCTTTCTGCCACCACCCCAGCCTGCACCCGTCTGCACACCACAAAGAATATCAATACAATATACACAGGGAGGTTTTTACCTTTAAATAACATTTTTAGCTTCTCCCATCACTCCAGTCATTCAAGTCTCCCCCCACTACAGTCTCATAGCAGCTTGTGGAAAAGTGAAACCAGTGACAACAGTAAAAGCTGAAGAGTAGAGGGTCTGTATAAATACTTTATGAAGCATTTCTCAGAAAGCTCCCACCCTGAAGGGCTCCATTTGTAACCAGATATGTTTGGGAATAATTTATTTAACTGACAGAATTGTGTGATATATTATCATATGTGCAGAGGTACTTCACGTTATATTTCTACTTAGTGCCTTTATTAATTCATACTCCTCTAAATTGAATCTGTGTTGTACCATTTAGCTCTGTTGAATTTATCTAAAAGATAAAAGTTATTACAATTACTTATAATGAAGGAAAGACTGATCAGCTTGCATTTACACTATGTCCTTCAAAAGACTAGAAAAAACATTTTTCATGAGATAAGCAATATGAAAACTTATTGAAGTGAGGAATCTGCTGCTGGTTAGCTTAGTGTAACATTAAGCCTGGTGGCAAGCTCTGACCAAACATACAGGCACACCTCATATTTCAAATTAAAATACTTTATATAATGTAACTAGAATATTTCCTTAACTTAAGTACAAGTGTTACTGTCTGGATGACTGAATTCAGTTGAGCTACAGAGGCAAGTGAGATTTATTTGAGAAGGGACACCTTCCTGTATTTTTAGATATGGATTTAAAGTAACAAAGCTGGCTGTTCATACTAAAATTACACATTCTTAAAACTGCTCCATATTCATATGTTGCAGAAATCACTGAATCTGTCTATAAACTGATCAAAATTTTCTGCTATAAAAACAGCACAAGATTTTAATGAAGCTTACAGAAATGATAAGGTCACAGCAAAATGATCTACTAACTGGTTCTCAACACATTGGAGGAGTGGGCCTCAAACATCAAGGTCTGTTCATAGGTCTGCTCCTGGCAGGCCTCCAGTGGGTTGGCCAGTCAGAGGGGTGGGTGTTTGTGGAGCGAGGAGTCTTCAGACAGGAGTTTAAACAAGAGTTTTCCAAAACCTTATCACAAAGAAATATAAATTAGTTTTAGGGCTGTAAATCACAAAAGTCTACTTCGGAAATACCAGTGGGACAGAATAAACCTCGAAAAAAAAAAAAAAGCTCAATACTGACCCTTTAAGTTCAGTGGACCTCATGATTGATTCAAACACTGTCACATGCTGGGAGAGTGAAAAGAGGACAAGCCAAAAGAATAAAAAATATATTAAAAAAAGAAAAAAGAAAAGATAAATTTGAGGTTTTTGAACTCTTGGTGTCTATGATTGACTGTGCCTCAAATGAAATATTTTATGTTAATAAAGCAAGATGCTTTTTCTTCACAAACTACTTTTGAGCAGACATGATTAAATTTCCCTCTGCTCAAATGGGTCTGTTAGCTTAGCAAGTCTTTATCCAGGTCAAAACACAGCATGTGGCTATTGTGCTCCCAGCCATAGGAAAATTATTAAAAATGTTAAAGCTTTTATTCCCTTTGAACTCCTTTTTTAACTAGATTTTTTTTTTGCTTGTGACATGATGTACTCCCCAGAAATGATAATATTCAGGTATTGAATAAGATTGTATGTGGATCTTCAGGAAGTCTCATAAATGTTCTTTTTCTTTCTGCATGAGAGAAAGGTAGCTAAGGGTAAGCAGTCTAATCAAATGTGGCTAAAAAAGGAGACCATGGCCCCTGGCGAGAAGTTTCAGCCGTTAGTTTGGTATTTTCCTCTTCTCTCCAGTGGCCAGTTTCACTCCAGTTGAGCCGCCTTACTGTGCCCAGTTCAGGAAATTGGGCCTCATACTTGGGTTTCTAAAAATAGCTGCTTTATTTTACCAGAAATGTGGTGCTGGCCAATTACATTTGGCTGAACTCCCATCCTGCCTCGGGGAAAGTGGAGCCATTTCAAGAGCCAAAGCGTCACTCAGTCAATGTTCGAGGCTTCAGCTGATTAGTAATTGCATTTCAGTCCAGAGGTTTTTGAAGTTTGTTAGATGTGGATTCTATATTTTGAGACGCAATTACCACTTCCTTTTTTGGGGGGGGACAGAAGTTAATTATCCTGGCTGACTTACTGATGAGTGATGTCACTGCTGGTGTGGTGACCTTCATGCTACAAGTCCATGTCACTCACTCACATCCTCACACACAGATACACACTCACACTTGCAGTTTCAAGCTTCACTTTGCATGAATGGCTGTGTTGTTGTGTTTTTTTTTCCACAGTTAACTGCAATTAGATTTAGGATTGTCCACAATTAATCCGTTGTTCTCCCCTGGAGTTTCTAACCGCTTACTATGCTAACAATATGTCCTTCTTAATTACACGGTAATCGGCATAAACAAAGTGTTTATTGTTGTGTAATGAACTGTGGCTCATCGCAGAAAAACAAGAAAACAGGGGGCAAAGTGGGAAGCATCACGGTCACCTTTAATTCAGGGTTGCTTGTAGGGATGTGATACAGTCAGTATTCAGCCTTAGTATTTTCCCATAAATCTTAAGTTAAACACTTTAGTTTGACTTCAGTACTAATGGCCTCAAACTCGGTATATATAATTTTCAGCTCCATCAATCAGAGTCAATTTAGGGAAATGTCTTTAAATGAAGGCTTCTCTGACAGACTAACCCTCACTGTCGATATCTGTGTTTGCATTATGATGATTTTAATTCACTTCACTTTTTTTCAATCAAATCAGTTACAAGACCTATTTGCTTGGTTTGACAGTGCTTCTCCTCAGTTCAGCTGCAAATACAGACTGCTGATAACATCCCAGAGCACTGTTTGATCTCTTCACGGCCCTGACAGCCCCAGAAACACTCACACGCCCACACACCTACCTCTTCAACACCCGTCTAACCACCCCTCTCTTCCACTTCTCATCCTCGGATACCCCAGATAAAGTCTTCTGCTGTCTTTGTGGCTGAAGATGAGAGGCAAGTGTTGCGCCAGACTGCAGCGATGCATATTACATAATTGACGAGTGCAGGTTTGGGGCTTCCCATCATGCGCAAATCCCAGCACGGATCTTTTATTCAAAGCAGCAGAGCGTAAAAAGAACTCCTCTTCCACCAGGTTTTGTTGTTTCAACTGGAGACTGATCCTTTGTATGTTTCATACAATGCTCAGGGTGATGGGATTGAATCCACAATCACCGTCTCAGGGGTGGACCTGAACACCAACCACCTGCATGAATACTAACACACCCAAAGTCTATTCTCTGTGCGTCATCAATCTATCAGTTGAATCTTGTCATTAATCCTGCAAAGATTATCTCACGCGACAAAGTGTTATCACTCAAGGATTTAACCATTTATCAAACTGCGACAGGTTGACTTTTTGGGTTCTGCTATTAATCATGTTGAAGGAAATGCTGACTTCTTTTGTTAAATCAAGATTAGATTACCTCAGCAGCACTCAACTTTCACAAACGGACCATTATTTAATGTGGTGGATGATTTTTTTTTTTTTTTTTTCGATGGACTGCAGACAGGAAACACAAGAGAAGTAAAGTTGAGATGAAATATTTTTTTCAGCCACCAATATTTTTACTTCCACCACCTCCCATGGTATTATATCAATGTAAACTCACAGTGGGGATAATGTTACAAGGTCCGGCTCTCCCTCCAGCCAGCATGTCCAATTCTGAGTTTTTGTCCCTGAGCTGACAGGGTTATAACTCTGTGTCAGAGTAGAGATGAGTGGACTCAAGCAGCAAACTAAGATGGTTCAGGTGCTAACAGATTTCTCACTGTGCTAGAGGTCTTATTAACCTCGCCGCCCTGACCAGGGACTTTGTTTCTGCCCTATGAGCTCGCCAGCGTAATGGGATTGACTGACTGACTGACTGACTCCGACTCAGACATCAGCACCTGCTGAGACAAGACGCAGAGAGGCAGAAAGGTAGCTCTTTATGTGCCTGATTATTGCTTTATTCTGGAGCTTTCTTCAAGCAAAACTGGGCAGAGTGCACAGGTTGAGCACGCTTGGCTCAAACATGAAACCTTTTTTTCTTATTTGTTGGGTAGGAGTTATATGCAGAAGTACAAGTCTAAGGTTTTCTTTCTTCAAGTCAGTGATGTTTTATCTACCAGTTGTTCAAATACAACACATGTTACTACATCACTGTAAAAATTGGCTCTTCAAAGTGGATGTGCATGTTGAGGCTTTTACAGTCAGCCTCAGGTGGTCAGGACCAGGGTTTGCCACTTATACACTACTAACTCTACATTATCCTCTACTGCAAATTTTGTTTAGTTTTGTTTCATTTTTTTATTTTTAAATATGCAAATTTCACAGGGCTTCCTGATAACTACCAAAAAATTTCCAAAATATGATACATAAATGAGAATGTTAGGAAGTCAATTAATACTCCAATATTAGATAAAGTAAAAGAATGAAAGAAATGAATTATTCAAAAAAGAAATGAGTAGAAGCATAGCTTGTTAACTCTCACCCCTGCCACTAAATATAACTATTTATCTATACATATATACAAACATATGCTCATAGATACACCTATATAGTCACATTCACATACACCCATACACCCATACACATGTATACTCATATATATGCATATATACAAATACATATACAACCCATGTGTATACATTTACATACACATATTTACTCACACATATTCATATACATAAACACATTAAACCCCTTATCAATGGATAATTGATAATAATGATGAATGACTATTAACCACTTTACCGGGGTATCAATTTTTTTTTTTTTGAATGTTTTTCTCTAAACTGGTGGATATTCGGACTTTGCTTAAATTTCTAACCCAGATTATTCCATAGCTTGACCCCCAAAATAGATATACAGAACTCTGAAAAGTTGTACATAAATCAAGTACATTTTAAGAAAAATTCACACTCAAACCTTCATGATTATTACAAACAGAGACTGGAGAATCTATTGTCGGCCAAAGTCATGAAAAAGAGGTAAAGGGACCTTTTGGGTAGAGTCATCATTAAAACACCATGTCTGTCTCAAGTGAATCACAGTGCTGATCTCTGTCTGTCTTTAATGAATCCATAACAAACTCAACTTTCAAAGTACTCTGCTGACATAAACAGGAAAGCAAAACACTGTGCAAAGTCCAAAGAACAAACAAGCCAATCAATTCCTCCTCCTCACCTTCACACTCTTCAAACTTCTCTGTGGGCTTTGCTACCTTATTTTGGCAGGAAATCTTTCATCTCGGCTTTTTTTAAAAATCCTTTGTACTTTATTTACATTTTGAGAGGCGTAAAGATCTGCAGGGTTGGAATCTTTTCTTCCTGCTCTAGATAGTAGAAGCCAGCCAAGGTCAGCCCTCTAGGTTGAGTTTAAAACCCTGTAACCACTCTTCTTTCTCACATGGTGCAAGTCTGCCCATTTGTCTGGCTAATGGTTATGGACTGTAATTTTCTTTGCAATATACACAATTATCTGCTGCTCTCTGCAAGCACAGCGGGAAATACACAGGAGGAGCATTTGCAGTACAATGTGCCTTTGCTCTGCTTTCAGATGAACAATTACCTGGAAGTACAGAGCTGTCAGGGGATTCTGTCAGGGCACAGAGTGCTCCAAACCAGCTGCATTAAGTCAAAGGGTTTTCTGTTTAAGTATAAGACAGTGCTCAGAGGAGAACAAAGGAAAATAGGAGAGAGAAAGGGTGACATGCAGAATGAGCGAGAGGTAAATCAAAGACAGAATCATTCTGCATACTAAAGCTGCTAAGATGTGACTAAATATTGAGATTTCCAGATGGATTTGCCAGTTGGACTTCTTGATGGCTCACAAGGATAATGTGCATTTTATTATACTCAGAAAGATGCTTTCATCTTCCATTACATGAGCTGCTTTTGAGCACAACTGCATCACTGCCAAACCTTAGTTCCAGTAGCTGAATATCAAATTGTAGATAAACAACTGTGGAAACTTTCATTCATTTTCTCTTGGTCTAGTGGTAAATTGTTCTGAAATGTCATTGGTTGATAAATTTGTAACAGCCTGAAATACTGTTGCCTAGGTGCCAGTGTACTATTTGACCAATTAGAGACTAAACTGATATTCAAAATGTTGTAAGGATTATGAGGGATTTGAAAATTTATTTGACTGAGCCCTTACTTGTGTTCAACCTTGCTAGTCTGCACTAAAACTACCAGATGCAATTGTTGATATTTTCTAAAATGTAGGCCTAAGATGTTAGTCATGTGTTGTTTCAAAGCTCCAGCACTAGCTGTGGCTATGGATTACTAAAAAAGCACTGCAGGGAGGTGGCATATTGAAGTGTGAGTTATTTAAGCAGTATTTTCAACCAGAAATTAGAGATTAAGTTGCAGTTAAGCCCTGTCCTCCAGTTGACTGGAGCAGTAAGTAACCAGCCTCGTCATATAAAGAATGACCTGTAAGAAGGAGAAAATGCTGATGGTGCTAGCTCTTCTGTTAGTCAAACAGAGCAAATTAATTTCACAATAATTTTACAGACTCTGACTGTGTGAACAGCTTTCTTACCTTTCATTCTTGTCAGAGGGTCAGAGTTTGAATTTGTGTTGTTTCACATAGATCTACAGCTTCTCTTCTCTAGTATTTGTTACTAAACTTGTCCCCTCCTGTAATTGCCACCTGTATCTTTTAATACTAGACTTGATGTGCTTTATAGATACTGTTCAATGTTTGAAATACTAACTTGTACATGTTTTTCTTGTTTGAATGACTGAGAATTAATTATCTTTTTTTCATGTGAATGTTTTTAAACTTTGAAAATAAGCTGCTTCTTCTCTTGATTCTGAGCTGAACTTGTTTCCTAGCAGACCTGTTTCAGCACTGAAAAAATGTTGGCAGAGTGTATCATCTATTCTAATGATTGCCTTTGAACTGAAATAATTCACCCAAATGAAAAACTTTCCCTTGATAACAACCCAATTCATCCCCAGCATAGAAGAAGTAATTTTAAGTTTGTTCTAACTAAACCAAAACTTTTAGAGGTTACAGATCATGAAATATATAGATAAATAATTCAAGTTATGTTAAGTCATGAGTGTTTTGGGTTTTGCACAGCCCTGACAACCTCTTAACAATGGAGGAATTGGATTGGAAAACGCTGAGCCTTCCCTATTTGAAAATTTATGTCAAACAAGCTGTTGTGTCACTTTGGTTGACGGTCTTGTTGGGGATTAAGCCACCTGCACAGAAGACCTTCATAATTCATGCTTTCTCTTTTTAATTATTGAATTATAATTCCATTTGCATAGGTTTCCAAACCCGTAACCCGGACACATGGTGAACATATGAAATGACAGATGCACAGAAGCGGTGTCTGCTCACCCTCTTGGCCATTTAAATGTGACTGCAGTGCTTTGTAAGTGTACAGGATCACTGACAGCTGAGGAAAGACCTTCATCTGTGCAGCGTTTCCCCCAGACACTCAGCCTTTCAGTCAGTCAGTCAGCTAGCTAACCCTGGCTCTGCATTCATTATTAATCACCAAATTAGACTGGGGCGCTCTCCAAACGATGTGGGTTGACGGAGGACAAGTCTTGATAGAATATGCAATTGTCTGCATAACAGAGCAGGTGAGGTATCAGGCGCTAAAATGAAGCAGTAATATTTCATGAGGGTTCTGCAAGTTATTACTCTCAAATGATGGCAGGAGCTCCGAGGGCAGCGGTGAGGATTGTCAACATGCTTGAATGAAAAGAGGAGAAAATGTAACTGACAGGGGGTGGTGTAAATAAATCTGATTGAATGTGGGTTTACTATTTGGAACAGAATCCATATGCTTGAGGCTTTTTATTATTATTTTATTTTGTCTGTATCCACCAAAGCTATCCAACAAGCTTATTTACATTCATCTCATACAATAACTGTGTTTACTTCTCTTAGCCTACCAAGCATTTTGACCCCTAACACTGAAGCAATTGTTGGATATCAATTTACTATGGCATTTTATTGACATGTTGCTCAACACCAGCAACCACAAGTCATCAGTTATCTGTTTATTTCAATGTAGCCTACTGTTATGTAAGTACTTTGTGATGTCAACAAATATTCATCACCATCCAAAATATTATGACATTAAAAGGTTTACATTCTTCATTTCTCATCTCTATCTTTCGCTTGCTGTAATTCAGTATTTCTGCCAGATAGTCAATGAAGTGCATCCTATATCTGTTTGCTTACCGCTTACATCACAGGAGACGGTAAGAGGAAGAAACATATTTGTAAATATTGAATGGTACTTTAGCTTGGAATTCCATCTCTTCTGTGGACAAAAATTGTCATTTTGAGTCCCTAGATATCCTAGAGTCATTTGAATTCTTGATCTATTTTTGTTTTTACTCTTTTTTATTTTTTCTCATTTATAGCATCACCTCCCTCATTACACAAAGTTTAAACTTACAAACAAGAGGTTCACTCTATCACCATCAGCTAAATCCTTAAACAAGCTTCAAGTTCATTGTTGCTACACAGTTTTTGAGAACAGTTGGACCGTGGGTCTAGTATCATTCTGCACAGAAATAATGTCATCCATGGGAGCCATGTATTTAAATTTGTGTATGAATTTATGTTTGTTTACTACATGTATTGCCTTTGTTGTGTATGATGCTCATAGGTCTTCTTTTGCAACCAAATGGCACCTTGAGGACCATCGCAATTTTTGCAGTCCAACGACATCTGAGTAAAACTGTTATGATGGAGACAGAACAGGTTATCAAATGTCATTCACGTGTGTGTTATTGTTTCACACCATAGTGAGGTCGACCCATTTAAACAAGTCTGAATCTGCACCTGAGTTTTCCACTTCCAAACCCACCAAACCAAAGGGAAGGCTCACTCAGGAAAATGTTGCTTTATGTTTCAGGACTAAAAGAATAAAGATAATGACTGAAATGTGAATTTGTAAAATTGCTGCTGTGAGCCGTGGCTGAGCGTCGAGGTAATTCCCATTCAGGAGCGCTGTAAGGACTCGTCCAAACCCCGAAAAGAGAGACAGAGAGAAACGAGGTGATAACTAATGCAGCCAGGCTTAGCCTCAACCTTTGATGTTTGTACCAGAAATCCAAGGTGTTCAGAGCCTTTCTGTCCTTGAAGTGAACGCACTCAGGAATCCCTGGAGAAGCAGAGATATTCTAATCCCAGAGCCAGCTCAAACCTGGAGAGAAAAAGTTGACTTTGTATCGACTTTTTTCCCCCCTCTCACTCACCATGGGTGTCTTCTGATCACGCTTAATGAAACATTGCAGGGCTTCATTGCTCACCGATGCATATTTGGCCTCCAGTCAGAGCTGCATCTGGAGATACTTATCATGTGGAGAGCAGGCTATACATTAAAGCTTAAGCAGGAGTTCACATTTCTGATTTTCAGCATGAATTCATGCAGTTTTAAGTCATGAAAGGTCAGCTGGTAATATTTGATGCTGGGGTTTTACAGGGATGTTGTCTTAGATTTATTTCAGGAAAACCAGCAAAAAATGCCTCGAAAGCCGAGTAATGTTTTATTTGTACATATCGAGAATCAATGTGGGCCCCAAATGCAACTTACAGCTAATAATCTGAACTGAACTGCTCGTGAACTCATTCTGGGAATTTTGTTTTCGAAAGGCAAAATTTTCCTCCAAGAGCAGAGTGTTGCTTGAAGTGTGAGGCAATTCTCAAGGAACAATTACATCCTTTCAAACCCATGTCTCGATATAAGAATTGGTTTGCGAGGACACGTGTGTGAGGGCGCGTTTGATTTCATCATCAGTGACATCTTCAAGGGTGAAGTCGATCCAGTGGTTTTGCTCCCAGGCTTTTGTTTTTTCAGTCATCAAAGGCTGCAGAGCGTCCAGACAGGTTGATGTGTATGGCGGTATGATTCATCCCATGGTATGAAGCATCAAAACCAATTTGCACTGCAGTATTGGACACTGGTCTTCAGCTCTCTGTGTGCCTGTGATGTCTCTATTGCTGAGGTGCTGCAGAGTGAATACTAAGGTCAGGCTGACATATTGGTTTGTTGAAAGTATTGAGTAAGTGTTGCCTCATTATTAGAAATCAGATATTGGCTAGACAACCCCCCGCTCACATATTTAGTGAAGAATTGATCGGAGGAGGAGCTCTTTATGGGAAATTACCGGCCAAAAATTGTTCTGCTTACAGTAGCAGCAGTAAGCAGCCGCATGTGTTTACCTGTAGTTTTGTGCATTTGGCAATCCTATAGGTACATGACATAAAGAATATTTAAACATTTAGTGAAATGGTGTGACACAGGATAAATTTGGTCATGAAGTCCTTGAGATCCCCAGGGGTGGCTGTCACATTATTTGATTGAGATCTGGTGACTATGGAGGCCATTGAAGTTCAGCAAACTCATCGTCATGTTCTATAAACCAGTTTGAGATTATTTTAGCTTTGTGACATGGAGTGTTATCCTGCTGTAAGTCTACTACAGAGGATAGGTACACTGCTCATAAAGGGATGGACATGGTCGGTAACAGTATTCAGTTTGGCTACGGACCAAGGGCACGGTCACACTAACCATCTGAAACATCAGACCAGGCAACGTTTTTCAGTCTCTATGGTTCAGTTTCGATGAGCCCGTGTGAATTGTAGCCTCAGTTTCCTGTTCTTAGCTGACAGGAGGGTCATTCATGTAGTTTTCTGCTGCTGTAGCCCTGAGTTCTTGTTCTCTTTCTATCATCTCCAACCCGTCTGTCCATTCTCTTCTGGCATCATCAAGGCATTTAATCCCAGTGAACTGCTGCTCACTGGATATTTCCTCTTTTTGGGACCATTATCTGTAAACTCTAGAGATGGTTTTGGGTTGAAATCCCAGTAGATCAGCCTAACTAACTGCCTAACTAAGTGGCTGATGACTGGATCTGCAACCTTTTTGCAAAGTATTGAGATAAATCAGTATCAGTAAGTTCTCCAAACAGAGGACCAAAACAAACCATATTCAGAACAACATTAATCTTAGAGTAAGTAGGCATGAACACCAGGTCACGACTCTCTGCTGCGGCTTTTTCTTCAGCTTCTTATTCCTGACATCTCCTGGCTCCCTCCAGCTGCCCTATCTAAGAAGGCCAAAGCACCTTAAAAAATAAAAATAAAAATAACTCATTCTCAATGTGCTTTTAGAGAGCAGAAAAAAAGCCCGAACAACCTTCTGGACTTGAAAAATTAAAACAATGTCAAACTTGTAGAGAGCTCTCAGATGTTTCGCTGCAGGCCTTAAATATATTGATGGCTGCTCGAGTGTGTTATGGATCAGCTGGATGCTGCTGGGATGAAAGAAAGTGGTGCAGATATTGAAAGTAATATCACTATGTGGTTTTGGCACACAGAGAAATATCAGCTGAATACAAAAGAACATGAATTGAATTTCTGAATTGTATCTTCTGGTAAAATGGAATAAACAGGGAGCAGAAGTTGATCCATGTGGAACACCACAGTTGATAAGCGACATCAGATCACAGTTTTGACTTTTGTAATAGTTGTATGAATGTTTGCATTAGGTAAGACTCCTATAATTAGAATGCACTGTCAGCAGGATGGTTGGATGCTTGTTTTTAATATCCTTGTTTTTTTCATCCATAGGTCTCCCCAGGCAGACTGAACAAACGAATCCACTCCAACAGATCCTCGCCTGTCCTCTGTCTACTCACAGTCTGACGGCGCTCACTGACATCAAAGGTACAGCCGCCTCCCTCTCTACACCTCCAGCCTCTTTTAATCACTCTCTTCAGCTCATCATGGCAGTAATTACATTTACTGACAGCCTTTTTTGGGGGGGTTGTATCTGCAAGACTTGACTTTCTCTATTATCTCTCCTCGAGGGAGCTTCACTCCACTTCACTTTGTCGTTGTCGAGGTGCCTTGTATGATTTGTATTTCAATACATTCAGGAGCTTTTTCCTCGAGGAAATGTGCTCTGATTTCAATAATTTACACAGCTGAATTAACTCAGGTAAATGTCAGTTGTAGAGCTGTTTTAGTTCTCTTCATCGAGTTAGGAGTATTTGAGAGCAGAACAGGGGGGGACGGCTCTATCGGTCAATTTTCTAACGACGGACTCAAGCGTGTAATGGAGTTTCAGAAGTCTGTCGCTCTTTGAGATAAAACCTGAGACACCTTATTGCAATTTGGATGTCTTATGTGCTCCAAAGGATTTACTCTATTTGAATGACTGTGCTTTAAAACTAAGGGATGTTTTTCTGTCTTATCATTTCTTAGAAGAATAACACATGTAAGAGCTAATTGAAAAATGGACTGATACCATAGTTAATCAAAACTTTGCACCACGCTTTAGCACATTCAAAGAAATATTTCTCATCACTTACTCTGACCTCACAATCAAACCCTGTACTTGCAGTCTATCAGCTCTGAAGCTTGACCTTCTCACTGGTGGCTGCTTATGATATAATAACTTAAGCTAATTCAGCTGCTCTTTAAGACTTGAGATAAACATTAAAACACAGAAAATGAAAAGAAATATTTTTTCCGCCACAGAGCATAAATATTACTTAGGGAAATAATGAACTCTTTAGAGAGAAAGACATTTATTGTTATTTGATATAATTCATTTGCATGTGCATGTGTTTTTATACAGCACTGGGTACATGTGCGTGTGCATCTTTGTCAGCATTGTCAGACATTAAATCCTCCAAATACACACACAAACTCACACAGAGGTGGATCAAAGTGAGGGTGAAATAAAATATGGATGGTAAACAACAGCTGCATATCTGTTCTCCTTGCAGCGAGAGTGATCAGCTATGGACTCCACGAACCTCACTAAGCTTTGCTTATCCTGCCATCACTCAACGTTAACCCTCCGGGCATTGACAACTGCTTTTATGTTTCTCAAAACTACACATGCTGGAATCTTAAATTGAAGGGTGGCTCATTCCTGGTGACAGTGCATTATTTTTTATGCTCTGTTTAATCTTTTCAAAATGTCAGTCACTCACTCGATCAACCCAGTGTTTCTCAGAATATTAAACAAGTCAGAAATTACCAGGAACATCTTGCCACATGGGAGCTTTTGTATCTTCATCCACGGGATTGTGCTTCGTTATTCAAAGTGGAAGCTTATTTACTGCAAAATTTGGGACGTGACACACATTTAATTAAATTTTTGTCATCAGATCCTAAATATTAATGCAACTAGAGAAGTGTTTTAGAGCAGTATTTTACCTGCTTTAATAAGTAAGAGGCTGCTCCCCTGCACAATGCATGCTGGATAAATATAATACATCTGACTGGGCAGACCAATCCAGCCGTTCAATTTTAACACTTTTCTCCCTCATCAGGTCACACATTTACAGAAGGTATTCCATGAAGTAAATGAACCATGTGAAGTGATAGTTGGAAAGAAAAGACTCCTCAATTAAACACAGTAGGTGACTAGGGAGAGGGATGGAACAAGTCTGTGAATGGTTTGTGAGCTGCTGGTCTGTTTTTCCAATAAACTGTATAATATAAACAAGTAAACAGAGTTTTGAAGCCTGTCTCCTAGGGCAGCCATATTGGAAATCCTAAACTCAACCTAGCTCAGTTTGAGTTTGGATGAGGTAAAGTGGTGGGCCTTCAGCCTCTTCATAGACAGCTATAGGGTGACCACCTGTCAAGTTAGTCATGACCTTATGAGATCAGTATTCATACATTCAATAATATAAATATTCATGGTTCAGCTGGCCTGACCCTCAGAATTCATGGCATGGATGGACGCCTCACAGAAAAATAGACTTCTCTGTGATGAGATTGATACCATAGCAACAGAGGCAGAGAGAAATGAAGCTGTGTTGTTTGGCAGCTGGAAAAGTTGAGTTAAAGAGAGTCAGAAAAAACACATGTGCAAGGAAGTCGCTGTGGCTGTTGGCGGCGTGGGTGTGACAAACCAAACAATTCAATTCAAGTTACATTTACATTTCACTTTTACTTTAATAAATCAGTGTATGATTTCTAACTATTAGAAGCCACAATATTGTGGACTCTTTTTCCAAAAATGCAGAAGGAGCTGTAGTCAGACTCCAACCTGAATCTTTTACAGACGGTACCTTTTCTGATTTAGATAATGAATCATTTCCAATATGCAGGACTGCAAACTTATTAACCTACATACAAATTGTATTGACTTTATTTGAAGTGATTTTGTAGCCTGGACAAGAATTAATAGTGCTGAGAAACTATCCAAAAAGAGTCTATGACTTTTATAGTAAAACAAACTGTATCAAAATTAAGTGGTATTTGGCATGACTACCATAACAAACAGACAAAGTGAGCGGAGACACGCCAGGAGTCAGCAGGTTTATGGTTTTACAGTTGTTGGACTACCATCTCTGACCCCTTTATGGGTGATTTTGGCGCCATATGAGCCATTTGTCACAGTATTAATATGATGATATATATTCAAACCTGTATTAACCTGTGTATCTTATGTTACAGATTGTATTTCTGTTGAAAAAAATTCACTTTACAGTCTTTCAAAGACAAGCAAAGGCCTTTAAGGTAACACACATTAAAATACAAATTGTTTATTCATCATCAAGGGATGAGTAATGTTTTGCTTTCCCTCATGAGACTGATCCAAGTAGAGTAGTTTTTCAGCCCTTAAACACATACAGTCTGTACTTGGTGAGCCCAAATTCCCAACACAGCAGATTGTGACTGATGAGTCACTTAACTCTGTGTCACTCTCTGTAAGAGCTTTGACAGACTGGACAGCTCAGCCAAGTAGGAAATTCTCTTAACAGCCTAAAATTAGTAGCTCTGAAATAACAGTTAAAGACAAAGTGATACCCTGTAATGTCACCTGATTTCTTTTTGACTACATCAATGTATTATCACTGGAGGGTGAATTAAAGCCTGCCTGCCACAAACACAGCAGGAGGGGGATCAGGTGCCTTTACAGACTCATTTGAGCCTCTGAGGGCTGCGTCCTCAGATGGGCATCAGATGTGTTTAGACAAGTAATTAATTTTAGCACCAATTACAGCCTCTGGGAAGGGGAAAATTAGCCTTTAGGGGGAGGAAGGACCCCACCACCCACATAGTCCCTAATCAGGTGAGTGTTTCTAACTCAATATCGGGCACTGATGGTCACACTCAATTATCCGCATCCTTTACCTCACAATCTGTTCCCCTCACCCCATAATAACCCCCAATCAAACCTCTGAAGACCAACGCCACATGGTGATCCACTCAGGGTGACCTCCATTGGATAATGGTATTCATGCTGGAAAATATGCTAGATAACCCTTTTTTTTTGCAAAGAGGAAGCAGCTAGTTAACCCCCCTTCTTTTATGTGAAGCCGAGGGTTGCCATCCTCTAAGCAGGAAAATTAAAGACACCTCAGCGGTCGGGGTGGGGGTGGGGGGGGGGCCCTATCACCAATTTCCCAATAGTGTAGCAAGACACCACTTATATTAAATCATCATAAAGATATTATTTCAACAATGTATTAAGGAAAGTTTAAAGAACCTATTTATACATTTTTTTTCAGAAAATATCTGCAAACGAAGAACTGTGTAAAAGCAGATACAACAGTGAAATGCACATAACACAACTTGAGTAGCAACTTTGTCTTATTGCATCAATGGAATGTTTACTCTTGACGTATTGATGAGAAACAACGTCTTTACAAAAATATATTATGTAAAACACAATTGTCGCGAGAACATTTGTTTGCACTGACAATGTAACTTTTGTGACTTTCTCACCCTCAGTCAATGATAAGCAAACAAAGTGTGACCTGTATTGATTCATATTGGGACACAATGATTAAGTGTGAAATAAGGGACATCATAGCATTTTACTGTAGCCTACGGGTGGCAACCTTAGTGGGGCTACACGAAGCTCCCGGCTAGTTGTCTGAAAAACAAACCACTTGTTGTCTCTGGTTTTGTATGAATAAATGAGTTAGATATAACCTGTTCGTAACAAAGTCTTAAAAAGTTCTGTAAACAATTTTAGTTTCCATTGAACAGACCTCCAACAGCTTAATCAGCTGAGTTTAGTAAGCTAAGGAAGCTAGCATGCGTCTTGCTACTTGTATAATCACATCCCAAAATATAAAACAGCCACTGTGAAATTATGAAAATACATATCTCGTATTCCCTCATTTGACTCTGACATGCACAGCAGGGCATTGTTGAATTGTTTACCACACCATTTCCTGACTCCCCAGGAGCAGGGTTGCCTTGAGGTTAAAGCGTCGTTTGGCATCTTTCCACATTGGTGATATCAAATAGCGAGAAGAGATAACAGCTGTAAATCTGGCTGTGTGATGTCAGTTGACTACAAACACCAACTGGCTCAGTTTGTTATGCTTTTCCCCAGAGGGAAAGCTTCACAAGGAGCGAGGATACCAAAGATAAAAGAAAGAAAAGAGATCAAGTGATGGTTATTCGAGTTTTCTCTGGTCGGAGTGTTTGACTGCACCTCAAGGCTGAAATGTCTTCAGATACACATTGTATGAATTCCAATAATAGGAGACTCACCACTGCTTTTGTTTTGTGTGGTAAGGACATTTTTTCAGTATCAATCATAGTAAGATAAAAAGAGATCAAACTGCTTGCTCATTTAAGGGTGCTCTTGAAAATAACATCACTTAAAAGCATGCAAGTTTACCTCTGAAAGCAGCGTGATGGCGGAGGGACTTGTCACTGGAAGATTTGTTTCAGGGGAGGACCCGATAAATGAGGAGCCAAGGATTTATTACCGCATTTTCCAGCAAGCCTTTGAAGTGAGCGTAGCTGCATCTCATCTGCCGATCCACACTCAAAACTGAAGCCACGTGTTTGTGTGTGGATGTATTTATTACTGGTGCTATTTTTGGAGCTCCGATTTTGTGCTGAAGTGCGTTTAGACTTGAGGAAAAGCCCCACAACAGCACAAGTGAAGCTAGAGGTGCTGCATCAGCTCCACTCACAGAATCTAAGAGTCTGTTTTTCCCTTTAATTTAAGATGTTTACGCCTTAAGAGAAGTCAAATCTAACACACTTTGTGGAATTAATTAAACTTTTTTTTTCCCATCTGCCTTTGGAGTTGTAATTTATGTTTTCACCTTTTCACGATAGGACTGACTAGTGAATGGGTTTCAATGTGCATTCCTCTGCTGTGATTTTAACCCGTCTGACTCAGGCCATTGGCAAACATCTGCTGAACCAAAGCCTTAAAAAAAACCCGCGCCTGTCATGGGGGCAGAGGAGAATTCTTCAAATGCCCCACCCTGTTCTATTTCAAGTACACCCAGAAGTTGGTGTTTAATGATAAGCTGTGGGGTGTAGCTGACATGCCTGCCATATTATTCCCTTTATGACTCAGGAAGCAATGGCTATGTTGCCCCCACAACCCTCCAGGGACGAGAATCACAAGAGTCCGTCACCAAGTATGACCAATCCGCAAGGCTGATGGCTCTGTCCCGCTGTTAGTTATCTTGAGTGGTGGAAAGCTTTCAAAATAGACAAGGATGCTATTTTTGTGTGAAGTGGCTCCTACAACTGTTTCCATTTTGAAACTAAATTCCCAGCTGGTGACGGCGAGAAATATTTCAAAAGAGAAGAATGTTTCTAAATGTTAAATTCATGATTTGGAAATGAAAAGCTGAGCGAGTAACATGGGATTATGTTCCTACATATAGGTAAAGATAAAAAGGATGCTTTTCTTTCATGTGTGTAGAAAGTGGAGTTTGACTTTCAGAACACAGCTCCTCAACGTGTTTTACTTTGCAAGGAAGAGTAAAGGAAGAGTCGTGTCAGACGAGGCTCGGCTCCAGATAAATAAATGATCAGCCCGCAACAAACATCAAAGAGGAATTGTGTGCTTCAAAGGGAATGGGAGCGAAACACTCACCAGGTCCTATAGTGAAGAATGAATCCTGTGTATGTTCACACACACATACACACGCTTAGTCACACACAGATCCACATGCTCTGTTTCTCTAATCCAACCTGTTTGAGATTCTAATGGTTGCATCTGCATTGATCATCCCCCGCTGAGCCAAAACAGTCATCCTCAATCTTTGTCTGTTTTAGTGACAAGATCTGCAAAGTACCCATAATGCTTTGCGAAAAATGCCTCCTGACTCAGTGTAGATACTTGGTTTTTATGAAGTCTTTTTGCATAACCTTTGTACAGAAGTATGAGCTGAGCATGTGTTTCTATTTTATAACCCTTTTTTCGCATCACAGTATCTTGACATGGTGCAGAGAAGGAATAATCTTAACAAAGTCTCACTTTTCATTCACAGAGTTGTTTTTTGTTGCTGAGCGGCCTGAGTTAACTTAAGGACAGCATGTTTTCTGCAGCCTTGTGTTGTGATATTTTTCATCTCAGTGCTCGACAAACATGTCCCAAAGTTTCTGATTGAACAATTCAGACCAAGGCCAGAACATGATGTCACCCACATATTCAAAGAAACTCATTACGCTGCAGTGTCTATGAAAGAAGTTTCCAAAAAAATTGATCAAGACCAACATTTGGCTGAATTCTTTTCTATATAGAGATAGATTCTCAATGCCACTATGTTATCGACCATTTTCATGTATAGCAAGTGTACCACCATAACTTATGTCAGCTGTCACAACCACAGCACCAGTGAGACAAAAAATGGAGAGACACAGGGATCAACTGGAGAAAAAATAAGGACTCAAAATCAGCACAAGTTGACAACAGACTGAGGCAGAAGAATGGTGCGGGGACAATTTTAGGACAATGGTTATCAAAGCAGCAGAATAATTAAACATTTTCTGGACAAGAAGTATGATGACATTCAAGTCAGCTTTCTCAAAACTCTACCAGTTACTTTTACCAAGTTTTACCACCTCTAAGAGTTCAACAAAGAGTGTGTTAGTATGTGTTACTGAAAAATAGATCAAGGCTGACATCCAGCTGAGAGTCTTGGCTGTTTAGCCTCAAAAAGTACAGACTGATGTTCTCCACTGAAATGAAGGTACCATCACCTTATTAACACCATGTTATTCGTAATGGTATGAACAATAAACCTGCAGAACCATATGTATGTTGTTTGTATATAATTGCACTAAAGTTTAACTTGAACTTCACTTTGTAACTTTTTTCTTCTTAACCATGCTTCTATTGATAATGCCAGTGATTAAAATTGTTCTGTTAAGTAGGTTAATTTTATTTGGTAAAGCACCTTTCACAGAGCAAAGTCTAAAAGTACTTAGAATAATAAAAAATGTAGAAAAACAACAAACACATTTTCACACAAATTTGTATCAACATTTTGTCTGTGAGAGAGTTTTTTCAAAGAAATGTTGATATTGTTACACCACATTTCAAACCTATGTGTACAGGTAGAGTACATGTAGTTTTGGGTGCCCTTGAGAAAGACCCACTTGGTCAGGTTTATAATGAAGCTTTGAAAGCTTATCATAGATCACCTTGATGCAAATCTCACATGTAATAACCAACTGTGTGTTTATCGTTTGTTTGTGTATAATCGTATGCAGACAAGGTTGTTCTAATTCTCATAAACATTTGCTCTAGTTTCATCAGATTTGGTTTTAGGAGGAAGTCAAAAACAAGTCAGTGAAAAGATTCACACTCTGTTTCTTTCTCTTCTTGTCATTATTAACCTCTGTCTTTTTCTCTTTTGTCTTCCCTCCGTTTCTCTGTCCCTTTCCTCCCAGCTTTCTGCTCTTCTTGCTGTCTCATCCTTCTGCTCCCGTTAGAGTGGGGGATGTCTGTTTTCTAACACCTCTCAGCCTGCTTATCTACTAGGTCTGTATCTCTGTGGATGAGTATTTCCAACCCCATTTGTTATTGTGCCGTCACCCCTCTGATATCTGGCCACCATCAGTTATGGATATCAGGCTGTGTGTGACAGTGACGCGCTCTGTGGCTTGCTGCTCTGAAATTCTGATTGTTTATGATAGACAGTGTGTGTATGTGTGAATTTGTGTGTGTATGTGTCTGTGCGTGTGTGTGTGTGGCCTGGCCGTCTGTATGGCCGAGTGGAAAGCTTGCATGTGTTGGATCCGTGCCTGCATCAGTGCTTGTGTGTCAAAATGCATTATGGCTCTGTGCATGACTATATCCAATGACAGCGCCATTCCTCCATGCTGGCTATTTGTAGAGCTGAGATCACTCGTTCAACCTCTGGGGTGTCCGTAAACTTTGTTTTCATGAGTGTTCATTTTGTCATTTCATTCCCTTTCTCGTACTTTATATTCATGATCATCTTCTCATTTTGTTCCACAAAAATTGTATTGGATTTCATAAGAGCTGCCAGGATTGTCTTAATTACAAAAAAGGCTCAAACTTCAGAAAGCAAAAAGATAATTGGCACCCAGCAGAGCATCCTCATTAGCCTCACTGCTATGCTCGGCTTAAAGTATCAGAGACTTTTCCATGCAGTCCGTCTTTGTGTGCAGATTTTTAGCTGCTCCCTTTGGGGCATTGGCTGAAGAAACCACAGTCTAACTTAAACAGATTTGACATGAACAAGCAGAGTGTCTGTGCTGCGGCTCTACCTCCCAGTCATCCAGTCGCTCTGCTAATTGTCCCATTTTGATGTGTCATGTTGGTCATTTATTCAAGATGGTAAGATGACCCTTTAGGTCCCATCGCCTCAGGGAGTAGCACTGTCCAAGCTTAGTGGAGAGGATACAGTCCCTGAAGGATACAAGCTGTAAACGTTAACAAAAACAGAAACTCAACATTTAAAGATACAGAGTGTGCAAGAGGATTTCTGAGACCAATCCTGTCCTCTGTGAAGTAATGATCACTCTCAAGGACAAGAAGCTGCTGAGTCATGATAAGTGTGATCCTTCATTTATCACATTTTCAACAATCATGATGTCTTTCAATACTAAGTCTTTTGCACACAATAACCACTCATATTTCTGGTACTTTTAGAATGGTCACTCACTAAATTAAAACACTTAGTTTTTTCTCTATACTCTGCAATGGTAAGTAGGAATATTAATAAAAAGTCCAATAAAGCAGTCAGCTCACACACAAAATGTGAGATAGCTCAAAGGTCAGTTCACATTAATTAAAGTGAACTAGTTCATGTTCAAAGATGTTTTTTGGATTTTTTTTTTACCTAGTTCATGATCTAAAAATTAAATAGTTCATTTCACTTTTTTTCATACAAGTTCTCTTTTCCAGAAGATCTATCATTGCTTTAATCCTTGTCCCTCAAGCGAAATCCCCCCCAAAAATGAATCCCTGTATGCTTTTAACAGCACCACAGACAAATATCCAGCCACTGCTTAAAGCCACTGCTGGTTTCACATGCGCTACTGCTACTAACTGCATTGTGTGAACCATACTGGGGTGACCATGTCCTAAAAACCTAAAAAGAGGACCCCGTACCCCTGAGATCCTGCAAAAAATACCCAAAGATATTCAAAGACAACAAAGTAGCTTCATAACCTATACATTTATTTAAAATATCCTTTTTCTGTTTGAATTAAAATTTACTATCATGCAAACTAAGCAATGCCTCATAAATCTTAAATATTTTATTTATTTCCCTTGTTCTAGAATATAAATAAAGCCGCAAAATTTCAGTTTAAGTTTCATTTAGATTTTGGGGCATAAGAATTTCAGCTGACACAAAAGTGCCAGCTTTGCAACCTTTTAAGAAAAGAGGGGTACGACCATATATCTGCAGTTCATCTGTACAAGTGCATTTTGACTTCTGTATTTTTTCTCTGAGCACAGCACAAGCAGTCAGGGCATGTTTTCCTTCATGCTTGACATCTTGACAGGTTGGTGCATTAGAATAATGCCAGTGGCCCAGTGCAGTGCTTTATAGAGATATATAAAGATATCAATGGTCTGTAGAACAAGCTGAGGAAATTAGGTCATTTCAGGGAATTTTATATTATCACCCCAGACATAATTGAATGACCAAAAAGGAGGACATGTCCGGGCTAGAGAGGACGTTTGGTCACACTAGCCATGCTGAATGCACAGAGAGTGCGTTCGTAGTTTCAGTAGTTGTATGTTGCTGTGAAACACGGTGCCCGGCATCCCTCGACACCTCCCATCACTTCTCAGATTATAAGCAGCCATTCACTGCCCCAGGAGTGAATTGCGCCCACGTTCCCATTCATGACTTATAAACTGAGTGGTTAAGTTCAACAATTATATAAGTGTGTTCAATGTGTTCACTTTTACTTCTCAACGCGCAACAGTGAGTCAGACTATGGCAGTGCTGAGAGCATTACATGAAGTTGTCGTGTCTGCAGGGAGATAATTTAAACAGTTATCAGTTTGTAATACACAATTTCCTTGAGCAGCCTACATAGTTGGATTCCCATAGCTCGATGACTTGTTTTGAGGAAACAGAAACTTTGAGAACATTTTAAGGGAACTTCTCATTATCTACATTGCTCATTAGAAACTAACAAACAGAACATTTTTCATGTTCCACTGGTTTTACCTTCAAATAAACTCACTTGTGAATATTATATTTCTAAAAAGTCTGTTATGCTATAAGTGCAGCTCAATACCCACAGTTCCCACTTCAATGACGTAATCAACCCAAATTCCAAGTTAAAAGTTCTAAATTTGCGACAGTAATTCAAAGATTTATGAGAAAAAAGTCGTTATTCTGTGAGAAAGAGGTCGTAATTGCATGATGTGGTTCATCTCCATTTAAAATAAAATGCGGGGAATACCAGAAAAGCTGCCAGCAGTCCACACTAAAATGAGGAATTTGGATCATCTGGTGAAGTTAAACTGAGGACAAACAGGGGTAACAGAAGCCCCTAGAGTCTACCCTTCTCTATTATTTATGGTTTATTAGACTGAGTGTCTGACATGATCCATGCAGACCTGACACTGGGGTGCTGATGTGTTAAAAGAAACCCATGCTGAAGTGTTATTTCTACAGGATGATCCACATTCCTCATTTTAGTGCAGGCAGCTGGTCTTTACTTTCACAGTCAAACTGTTGACTAAAATTATGACTTATCCCCCATGACTTCATTTTTTTATCTTTTGAAATGTTATTATTCTTATATTATTTTGTGCCAGTACTCCTTTGTACTTTGTCTGGTGTTTTAGTTATACATTAACTTTAAGTTTTGACACAAACTTTGTGTTAAAAAGTTAGCATAGAGTAACAGAGGATGTCTATATTTTCATATTGAAATTAGTAAAGTTTTCTAAATCCGCTTTTATGGACTGCAGAAAATCAGATAAATGCATCTTTATTATCACATGAACCTGGGGTCTAGAGGGTCTAAGCATGTACTATAAAACGTGAACTATCATAGTCCCATCCTGCTGAGTGAATCCATCTTAAATCTGAATGAAACTGGGGCATGCATCAGTGTTGATACCTTAGCCCAAGCCTTCTGGGTCAGGGTGACTTTAATGACCTGGTGCCCCCTCCTCCTCCCTCCTTTTCTTCCCTCCCTTCCCGATTCGGAAGATTTGGACAACCTCGACCAATACTGGACATGGAGGACTACGATGTTCGCTCGGCCGCCAGCATCCTGGCCTCGGTGAAGGAGCAGGAGGCGCGTTTCGAGCAGCTGACCCGAGCCCTCGAGGAGGAGCGTCGTAATGTCAACCTGCAGCTAGAGCGCGCCAACCTGCCTCCCAATGCCCCAAACAGCCAACCAATACCATGGCAGCAGGTGGTGATGCAGGTAAATGATGCCAGCATGCTGACGTACCCCAACAGTCATTATCAGCCACCATCCCTCTGCTTCCTGCTCTCTCCTCTCACATGGGCGAGCTCATCCCACTGCCATGTTTGCTCTTGGTCATTGCTTTTCATCACGGATGGAATCATTAATCTCCCCGTTTGTTCTGTCTGTGATTTAAGACAAATGTCCCTTTTTGTGTGAACCCGCTGTCCTGGATGTTGTGCAACAATCTGCCCCGTGGTGACTCATCTTTAAGAACAAGCTGATGAGATTCAACCTCTCATTCTGTCTCCCTTAGCTTCCTCCTTCTACGCCACAGCTTGACATCCAATCCCATCTCTTTACCCCAAATGGTCCTTGATATTGTCTTCTGGTGTTGCTGATTGGATGTGGCCTTTTGCCCAGCGGCTGGGGGACATTAGAGTCCTTGGCCGGAGCTCCTGTCAATGCTGGCAGGAACAGGAAATGCAAGACGTAGATACGAGGCAGCTGCAGACTCCTCAAAAATGTCAGGAGTGACAACAGCCAGTCGATTTACACCCTTTGCACCGTTAGCTGCCATGTTAGCGAGAAAACATGACACTTACAGGCATGATTCCTTCTGCATGTATGTTATAACTCCAGAAAATCCCTGACCTTTCTCCAGTTTTTTACCTCATGGGTATGATCAGGTCTTTGGATGAACCCTTCTGGACTGGTCGCTTGTTTGACTTACAATAATCTGAAAGCCCAATTTGGCCCCGCAGCACCTGTAGCTCTTAGAAATATCACCTTTAATCACTGTAAAGGAGGCAGACTCATGTTTTATTGATAATGCAAGTCTTGCAGAGATGAAACTGTTTTTCCCACGTTTTCCTGCAGGTCTATTTGCTTCACCCCGTTGTGTAAGCAGTCGATGTCAGTGATCATTACTTAAAGGGCTCGCTGCCAATTTGGCTTCATGAAGAGATAATGAAGAGAATGCAGGGAAATTATAGTCGACTTGTCATCCCTTCACACACAGCAGGAGCAACCCGCTGCCTTTACACGTGTGTTTGTGTAAGAGCGAGAAAAAGAGATACCCCCCCTCCCACATAATGTGGTTCATGATTTACCAGCTTAACATGACAGGCAGTGAATTAACCTGCTTCCTCACACAACAACACACATGTCAGACTGGAAAATACAGCCACACACTAGCTTCCAACAATGGGTGGTCAATTGGGCGTGACGGGGTAGTGCTCACGTACCTACTCCCATTTTAGTATACTTTGAAATGTCGTTTGTATGCTCACATCGAAGGAACGGCTTCATCAGAAACACCTTTAAACGCCAAAGCAAACTGCAACATTAGGCGAGGGGGGGGGGGTGATCAGCGAGTGCTCCAGGGCAAACAGCACCTGAGTTCTTGACACAGTGTGTGCTCGATCCTCAGCCAGAAGGTGTTCATGCGGTGTGTGTGAGAGAGTGAGTGTGTGTGTGTGTGTGTGTGTGTGTGTGTGTGTGTGTGTGTGTGTGTTGCACTTGGAGACCCACTCTATTCACACATAACAGCAGTATGAGCGATGAGGAATGCATCAGGTCATTCTCTATTTCTCCTGACTTTCCCCACATCCCCCAGGCTGTGTGATGGATTAAAATAGGGCCTGGAACAGTAACTGGAGGTTCAGATTCCCAACCCCAAGGCCAAACTCAATGAGGCTTGCCATTATTTAACGTTAGGGTCAGAAAGCAGAAGTCTGATTAATGAAATCAGATACTTAATAGGATTGATAAGCTGCTGATCTTGATAATGCTCTGCTCAATGTGGAACAGATTGTGTCCAAACACCAGCGGGCAACTCTCACTTTTATCCGCTTTTATCATTTAGATCAGAATTGTCAGCGTTTTAACACAGGCGAGCTACAGAGAGAGGGCCCAGTGGGTATCAAATAAACGTGAGGGAAAATTATCTTGAGATTGCTGCAGATTACGCTCACAAATCAGCCCAGCACTGTATGATCTGTCACTTCAAACAGCGCTCTGAAAGGCTCAGCTCTACTCGTGCTTTTCATCAAGCCCCCAGCACAGCAAACAGTCTGTGCAGCTGGATGTGGAGAGAGGCATGGGCCTGGACGGCTGCCAAATCTCTGGAATAAGTCAAACACTGACGATTTGACAGTGTTAATGAAAATAAAGCTGTCGTGTCCACTTCAGATTTAAGGTCCAGAAGATTGGTAGCCTTTCCAAACATCCAGTGTGGTGACAAATCATTTCAGCAACGTTCTGGTGAACACAGAAATATTACATATTTGGGTACAAACTTACAGACTGCAGCTGGCCATGAGTGAAACACCATTTCTGGACGTCTCAGTGCTTACAGAAGAGTTAAATCAGATACTGTTTGAAATGTAAGCAAGTGCTGGGCTGAATGTTGAGCAATTAATAAAATGCTCTGGTCATCCTGTTTATTGTAGGAGTTTTCACCTTTTAAACTATCAGGTGGAAAAACACTAAATTTTTGACTACTCAGACTAAATGTGAATGTTTTTATCATTGTTGTTTTTGTAAAAAGTGTATGTGTTGACAAAGTGTTGTCCAAATAAGCTATGTTGGACACTGCTTTAAAATGCTATAACTTTAACTAAATCAATCTCAATGAGCCACAGCGTCTTTTCAGTTGACTGTACAGTGTCTATAAATAATGAATGATAAAATGGCTGCATGTTCAGAACACTTTTCTAGTCTTCTGACCACTCATGGCGCCCAAACACTCTGTGTCACCTTCACACTGATTGCGGAGGCTGCTGCACCAACAGTCCAACTTTCAATCAGTGCTAATCATAGATTTTATATATTTATATATTTAAAAAAGCAGAGATTTAGTTCTATGCCTCTGATAGGAGTTTTCTCTCCTCTCTGTCTGCAAAACAGAGTATGCTCATCAGTGTGTGAACGCACTCATGCTAGTGTGTCTGGGTGCATCAGGGGGGAACTCTGCTGTGCGAGACAGAGAGCAGTTTTTAGCACCTTGATTTGGTGCTTTGTTGGTGGAAACGCAAAGAGTCAGGCACTGGCCTGGAACTATCACTAGCAATAGTTCTGTCAAAAAAAGGATATGACATGTAGACAAT
This sequence comes from Thalassoma bifasciatum, assembly GCA_008086565.1. Taxonomy (NCBI): domain Eukaryota; kingdom Metazoa; phylum Chordata; class Actinopteri; order Labriformes; family Labridae; genus Thalassoma; species Thalassoma bifasciatum. The sequence goes on along the minus strand of RPOG01000072.1, from coordinate 784,947 downwards.
AGGAGCCAGAAATTGGAAAGGAATCCTCTTCAGTGAGACATGATTTCATGGTGCGCCATAGACCGGTCCTGCATGGAGTTTTACTCTGATCATATTTCAACTATTATCTTCTGTAGCCACAGAGACAAAAGTGTGTTCAATAAGAGTATCCAAAAGAAGTTGGTGTGTCTTTTACTTCTTTTTAAAACACATGCACTCAGGAGTCAGATACCTGATACCAGCTACAGTGAGGTCTGTGTCCTATCGCAGCATCTTTATACTGGCACTGAGCTGAACGTCAAATTCAGAGCACATCTCACCAGCGCCCATTGTTTCTAGGTTATGAAAATCATCTCAAGGCACTGCAGTTTCCCTTGGTATTACCTGTAGAGTCTGTTTTAAATTTCCCTGTTAGGTAATACTTCCTTTTACTGACAGACGTCTTATAGGTAATTGTAAAGAGCAATAGTAAAAATCATATTCCAGCATGAGCAGCAGCTCTGAACTTAGCTTTAGCTAAAACAGACCTTTGGACAAAGTTAGCACTGAAACTGTACAGAAAAAAGTGTAGCCAATGCAAAAGAAATACTGTTTGTGGAAATAGGCCCTTCGAGTAAATACCGTCAGCCTCTGTTACTACATATGTTGCATTATCTTCAAAACAGCTGTAAGATACTTTATTGAGCGTAGTGCATTGAGTGTATGTTCGCTCATGCTGTCTTCATTTTACTGTTCTGTTACTGCAGAATATTTCACTCACACAGTGAGGCATTACTCTTGAAAATGTCATCAAAGGCTCTTATAGTTTCTGCTTTCAGTGTGTTGTTAATCAAACATAGAGTAAGAAATATTTAGTTGTAAAGCTGATAATCTGGTTTGTATTTGTAGCCTGTAGGCATCAGTGTTACTGTGAATGTTTTTCATAATTAAATAAAGATTCTTCTAAAGAGCCTTCACTTCAGTTTGCTTGAGTAGCATGGCTGCAAACCCTTTTAGCATTACCTAAAAAATAAGATGAAGAAAAAAAGAGAAGAAAAAAACACCCAAAACGTATGTTGAATCTTTGAAAAAATCCCTGTGGGTTTCATTAGCTAAACCTGCAGCAGGCTGCCCACTGTTTGCTTTGATTTGTTTTTTCTTCAGACCTAAAACAATGGAGAACAAACAATTCCCAACAATAAATAAATCACTCTTTTCTATTAACACCAGTCAGTTTGTTCAGTTGGTGTGCAAACAGCAGAGTAGGATTAAAGAAAATTGTACTTCAACATGTTTTATGATATTTGTTTTGGCCCTTCGTGCTGTTAACACAGGATATGAAAAGGTAGATCTCCACAAGACGCTTTGACCATTGTGTTTGAACAATGAGCGTGGGAGAGGCCCTTGTAAACAGCACTGCCCCACTTTCTGAGACCTTACTAATGAATTCGGTTTCTCATTCAATCCAGAATAACACTTTATTAATCAGAAAGGGGAAAGAGTCAGAGTGTTTACGCCATCCTGTGAGAAATATCACAACAATGCTGTCGGACACTCCATTAGCTCTCCTGATGTGATTATCAGTGGAGACTCAGTGACACGCAGCCGGACGCCTTTGAATCTGCATCCATTGACAGGCCGAACATGTGACCGCTCTCATGCTAGGATTTCACTCTCCTTTCATTTGATATTGTGTTTGCCGGTGGTAATTGATTTAGCCTGGAGGAGCGTTATCTGCCAGGCTTTGAAAGGTCAAGTGGTGCATGGTGACAGTTTCTCTGTGTGGAAAAAGGCAGACAGCGCTCAGACACCCACGTCTGCGGAGCTGAGGGAGAAGGTGACCTCATTTCAAATACACCAGACGCCTCATCTATTGACGCACGGTCGCTGCCCAGCACAGGAACCCATTTCCGTGGTGCGCACAATCACCCGGCGTCATCATGGAGGAAAGTCAGGATAACTTCTTACGCTGTGGGTATCGTTAAATGTTGGTGTTTGGTATTCAAATGCTATCTTCTTTGGCCTTCTAGCAACACAGGAGCATATCGTCCCTCTTGTGCAAATGTGAGCAGTTTTCAAAGGGTAGCTAGCTCTAAGAGAGAGGGAACAGTGCAGGCTTTGATCCGTGCTGCTGTCTGTGGTGAAGACGTACAGGCCCAGAGATGGCACAACAGCACTCAACCAACAATCACCCCAGCAGCCCTCCACCCACTTTCATCCTGCAGCCCTCCAAACCCTGTCGAGGAACAATGAACACAAAGGGCTGAGGGTGCTATAGCGACAGGAGATCTATCCTTGCACTGGCAGGCCCCCGGAGCCCCTGTACCCTCGTAAATCACCTGCCTAACAATGAGCCTCAGTTTACCCCCTCCCCTGTCTTTTTTTCTCTCACTGTGCCATCACCGACCTCCTCTCCTCCCATAAACGGGCTAATTACCTCGATGTGAAAGTGGTCGCTTTAGTTAATTTTTGCATACCACACTGTTCTGGTACCCTCCCACAACACTTTCCTCTTAGGTTAAACAGGAGTTAAAGACATTGGGGTGGGAAAAGTCACATTTGGATTTGTTTAATGTTTTCCATATTCCCATGTAACGACCTCATCATGCTGCGAGCTATTAAAAGTTTATCAAGTAGAGATAAATAAAGTATTTAAAGGTTTAAGAAAACAGTGCTGATAGATAAACATCATAGGAGTAGCTCTGAAACTTTTAAGAAAAATAAAGATATTTTCTTCTTTACTTCAAAGTTACATGTTGGGAGTAAACATTGCACCATTTCTTTCCAAAACTATAAATAACTGAAATCAGATACAGAGACTTCACAAACACCTGCTAAAAGAAGTAAAAGATCCCTAGTATCTACTGAGTTCAAACATCAGTGCTGCACTGAAAAAAAAGAAATCTCAACAAGTGTTTATGATTTTTTTAGAGAAAATGTCTCAATAAGACTTAACATGAGCCTTATTCACCTGACGAGGCCAAAAGAAAAAAACAAAAAAAACCTTGTGAAATGGAGTTCCGTTAAATAAGTCCCCTTTAAACAGGTATTTAACCTTTAACAAAGGTTTAGCCTCCTCCTTGTGTTTCTTGGTAATCTCCTAAGAACCCTCTCCTGAATCCAGAGAAACTGGACGTTTCAGCCATTTATCCATATTTGCCTGGTTTCTGATTTTGTGCCACAGGGTATTGTCTCCCAAGGTAAACTAGCTGCACAAGTATCCTTTTATTATCAGGCTTATCTCTTTACTCTCAAGTTGAAAACAATTTATTGAATTTGTTGTAATATCCCCTCATACCCCTACTTGGGTGCCACTGTCTAAGAGGATGTGGCCACCCACCTCTCCTGGCACTGAGAAGATACACACACACATTCACACGTGGCCATGTTCATCTGACCCCACATCACAGGATTCATGTCTCCAACTGGGGGACTGTTCAATCACAACTCAATTGATTTTCTCTTGGTTAATTGCTGTCATTTTCAAAGGAAAGAGGGCTTGTAATTACACAATATTCATGTTAAAAGTGTGACTGTAAGAAGAAAGATATGCATGATTTGATGAAGACATAATTTTATCATTTGTTTTCTCTTTTGATCCAAACAATATGCATGGGTCCCAAAATGCTGATGAAAGGAAACACTCACAAAAGACAGAATTGGTGTATGGAGAGTTGGGATGGTAGTCCAATGCTTGCCCCCCCCAGCATGTCAAAATCTTAGTGACTCTTAAGGCCATGCATCCATTTGAAATTCTAATAAATGTATCAAACATTTAAAGAGAGAAAATCTCTTGCTTATTCCCACGACACCTCCAGAACTTAAGCTTAAATGCACGGAGCGTGCCAGCTAAGTTCAAGCTTATCTTTTATTCAGCCACTTCAGCATTAAGAGTCAAGTTTGAGGCAATGGCCCATGAATCAAACTGCTAACTGCTCGAGGTAGGGGGTCAGTCCTTTCAGCTCTGTACAGAGCCTGACATGGAAGGACAGGAATTTTTACTCAAGGTTGGGGTTGCGCATGTTTGTCGGGCTCAGACGAACAAGGAGAGAGAGGAAGGTTCAGAGAGGTTCAGAGGGGAGGCAGCAGAAAAAGCCTTTTGTGCTGTGGGCTATTTATATTCCTCTGGGGCTCAAACCTTTATCCTTCAACTCAACCCCAACGCTTGTGGACTTAAAGCCTGTACAGGTGCTCCACCCTGCCATTTGATCACAATCCATTAAATTATTAGGCTCACTAAAAGCACTAAGAGGGCTATCTGATCCCTCAGCAGACATCCTGTGCGCTCACAAAGGTGTGGCGATGTGCTGAATTCTCTGAGGGCTCAGTCTGAATGTTTCTGGATGGCACGGCAGTCTGTGAGTGTACCAGAGATGACCACCGCAGTCTAAACAGCCTGCTTGTGCAGTATGTTTAGGATCTAACATATGTAAAAAATAAAGCCTCTCTCCTTCACAGTCCCACCTGAGGAATGTGACCTCACCCTCCGCAGTGTCCTACAGGATAACCAAACAAGCCCCGACCTCTTTCCCCCCACAAACACCAAATTGAAAACAGTCTCCAAGCTTTGTAGTGGGTCTGGAGGTGTTCTTCAAAGCCTTGATTTAATTATCCTCATGAGTTTTACATACTGGTGCGACAGTTTTACTGCATGACTTACAAGCATGTAAACGCTCATCAGATGAGGAACAGAAGCAGGACTGAGCCTCGTTTTGGGAGGTTTGTGGAGGCACTTTATTGGACCGAGAATTCCTTAAACTACCTTAATGGCAGAAGGGACTGAGAGCCCAACATTTCTGTTCAGTTTCTCCCCAGTGTGCCCTTCATAAAGATGACTAAATTGTGCAATTTCAGGGGAAGTCATGCAATTTAAAGAGACCCAGCTTAGCTCCTGAGAGTTTAGATAGTGAAAACTGTTTCTCCTGTATAGTTTTGCTTGTAACAGTTTTAAATACAAACATTTACTCCAGCCAAATGGACTTCTGTGTTTGAATGCCAGATTTTAGTTCAAAATTCCTGGAAAGCTAAACGTATTAAAAGCAGATGATTAAAAAAAACCTTAAGACCCTGAAACTAAATAGCAGGTGAATCAACTCAGAGGGGGCCAACTTTACTCTCAGCAGGATACTTTACCTGGAATAAGCCTTAAATCTCTGTTCCCTTTAATGCTAACAGAAGCAAACCTCTTGGTATTTGCTAGTTCCAGTCAATCCTCGCTCCTCCACCTGTGCATTGAAGGGATTATCTGCAATTTGCAACCTGAGTGTGTGCAGGAGCCTTCGTCGACAGGTGTTAAAACATCAGATTAAAGCAATTAATTCAGAACCACACACACACGCACTGAGTGTGCACTCCGGCTGAATGACTGCTTGAGTCAGTTCTGCCTCGGGGCTGAGACGCACGCTGCACTGCTGGACAGACTGTTAAGAAGAGTGAACATCTTGAGTCTGGAGTTTGCAAACCTTTGCTTTCTGTGCCGCAGTGTTGCTCACACAAGTTTGTCTGAAAATCATTTGTCTTAAGCTGAAGCTAGGCTGAGGGGCTCTCTTTGTGTGTTGGCTCTGGAAAGAATGAAGTGGAGAGAAGCAGGGCATGGCATGGTCTCTCTCAGAGTGTCAGAGAGCGGCTCTGGTTGTGTGGAGAGTGATGCTAATAGCGCAGGAATGTGTGAAATGACTCTCGACAAACTTCTTCCAAGTGCTTTTTCAAACGGATCACACGGGCATGAGTAGAGCAAACACTTTATGTGTGGAGACAAACTATACTCAGAATTTCTGAGTTGAAACAAAAAGAGTGGATTCCTCCTTTTTTTGGAGTAATTTCTAAACAACACCAAACTACCGCAGTTCCTAAGAAGCTGATGACAAAACTCGAGGCAGTAAAATCTGCCAAGAAGCTTCAATTGATCCATCAACATGCAAACATATGAAGGGCTTGAAAAGTGCTGTTTCAATGCTAAAAATAGATTGTTTTGCCATTTTGCGGGCCCATCTGTCAACAATACATCTCAGAGAGATGAGAGGAATACTCATGTAACTTAGCAGCAATGTTGGCTTCATGCCAAAGAAGAACTTTCTTGTTTTAGACGGAGAGTTGAGAAATCAGCAGAGAGCAGCTGAGCTAAACAGTGTTTTCAACTCAAAGTTGAGTTAAGGAGGAGCTACTGAGTTTGCCCCAGACTCATCCAGGTTTTGTATTTTCTGCCTTATTCAGACGACAAGCAAGGGTCTGATTTAGTGATAGTTGTGCAGCTGGTCTTGCTGCACAATTACAGTTTTGCAACATACAAGCACAGAAAATAGGACCTTTTAATGTGAAGTGATGTCATTTAAAATGAGCTTTATTTCCCTAAATGAAGAGTAAATTGCCTCTCTGCAAGACAAAAGCCCACAGCAGATTGGGCTGTAATCCTCTGCATCGCTGAGTAGCCATTTTTCAAGGGGAAAATAAAACATGATAGTAAGAGTCATTAGATAAGGGCTTTTTTGCAAGCTGGGCCATTGCTACAGTAAACAGCAGCCTGCCTGAAGCAGAGCAGATCATCTCAGGCCTGTAGACTCTCACATGCATCATTTCTGTACCCGGGCCCCTCGCTGTGCGCTGATTGTCCCAAATACCACAGAGCAGAGAACTCTGTGTTATCTGTAAAAACACTTTTTGTGATCTTTTTTTTCTCTTTTTGGGTGTAAAGTTGGATTTTTCTTTTGAACTCTCTCACCTCTTTATCAAAGTTTGATGTTAAAGAAGTGTTTCCCAAGAAATGTATTCTTGGCACAGTAAAAACGCTTTGAAGTCAATTCAAAATTAGATGCCATTAAAGCCTCCTTTGAAACTGAAGATTAGGAAAACATTTTTATTATGAAACCCTGTATGTGTATTTCTTATTTTAAAACTCTTTTAAGTCCCACTTTCCCTCGGTCTGCTCTTTGTATCTGTTATTTCTCATCCTCCTCTCACTCTGTTTTCTTCTGCTTTTAGCCTCTTGAATGGAAGCGTAAAGCCTGATTTTAACAGATGCAGCTTCTTTGCAGGTGTCTGCCTGTCAAAGCACACCTTGTTGCTGAACATTAACCTTTCCACCATCTGTTTTACATCCTGACGAAGTAAAGCTGACTTCAGGAGCTTTGATTACAACTCCTGGATTATTCATACACCTTGTACATTTATTTTACAAGGCCCAGGCGAGAGCTGCCTACACTCTGGGGAATAAAGCTTTTGTCTGACAGTAGCAGGTATTTCTGGGCACAGCTAGTATCAAACCTCTGGGTTTGAACGCAGTCCAGGAAGGATTCTGAAAATAAGTGTTACACTATTTTAAGAAAAACACATTTTTGATAGTTTCCTTCTTTGTCCTTGCTTTAGTTTGCTGTACTTGTTCACACATAAGAAGTTCTGCATATAACTCCAGTTTTAGCCATGGTTTGAATATATTATAGGCAACAGCAGAGTCTACTGGTGAGTTATTTTGTCCCAAAATGTAACAGGATTAAAATAGAGTAACAGCCAGTTAATTGGTTTCTATGAAATTTGGAATCAATATCAATGTTATCACTATCAATAAGTAATTCTGATGCCAATTACATAACATTTTATTCAATATAAACAGAAAAATATCAGTACTTGCAATACTGTTCAAACTTTTATGTCCCAAACAAATAGCAGTTTACAGAAATAAACACATTTTAGCTTGACTTGACTTAGCTTTGTTTGAGTTGGGATGAAGTTAAAGAGATGAACCTTTGGCTTCTCCACAGACAGTTACAGGGTGCCCACCTGTCTGTCAAGTTAACCATGTACTTATGCAGGAAAAGCTCATAACACACTGTAAACTTGTTTCTTTTTGCAGTTAATATCACTTTTTTTGTGTGTATGTGGTTTCTGGTGTTTGAGTAGTCAGCATTTAGTGGACTCTCAAAGAACTGCAGCTTTAAACACTCCTCTATAGGCTTCATATATTTAGAGCAGAGGTTGATGCTTGGTTTCACGCAGATGTTATTGTCAGTGTTTTATCCGTTGAGTGGGTGGTGGCAATTTGTTAGCAATTGCCACTGAGTGACAAACCACAGGATGAGAGGAGTAGAATTTATTGACTCAACAGTTGATGACTCAAGTTAACAATGTGAAAGAAAATCAACGGTCAAGTGAATTATCAAACAACTAATTTGACATCAAAAGTTGAACTTTTTCCTGAGTGTCAACATTTTTTCCTCATTCCATTACTCACACAATGCACCATGATAACTTTGATGACCTCTTTACTTTTGTTGTGTGGCACAAGTGAAGAGACCTTGGCCTAGCCAATCTTCTCTTAACTGAAATCAAGGGTTCAACCCAGGTCCCTCTGTCCACATGCAGAAGTGTTTGTGAACAAGACTCTGAGCCCCACACTGTCCTTGTTGGCTGTGCTATCAGCATGTGATTGTAGTGTGAATGGGTAAATGTGACTATCAAGGTAAAGGTGCTTTGAATGGTGAGGAGATGATATTAATGAAATTCCATCAACAATCTACCTTTTGTTGTTGTTGTTGTTGTTGTTTTTGTACATTTCCAGAAGAAAAGCTTTTCTGTTAGCATTGTAATATTGTTACCCTACCCATTCTAAAAGCTTGTCTTGTTTAAAATATTCACATTCAGCCTCAAAATCCAAACTTTTGTTAAGTCCTGAGGTTCACTCCATGCTATCAAGCCATGAACTTACACCATACGGCCTATATGTGAAAATCTTAGGGTGTGGACTACCATATTAACGTGATGATGTTAGCGTGTAGCCTCAAGTTGCACTGTTCATATCTTGCAACAGCCTCACAGAATCAATTAAAAACTCACAGTGTTGCATATTTACAGATGGCTTTGAAAATTGGAAAACATTGCTCAATACAATAATAAGTCCATTAAACAATCAAATGGAAACAAGCAAAACACCAGTAGAGATTTAGAGGGAAAATAAAAGAGTAATGCTCTTCACTCATCCGCTCCCATGAGTTTTCCAAAGCACTTAATGGATTTTTAAACAGGGTTATGAAACTCGCTCAACGCTTAAATGGCTTAAGTGGAATGTGATATTGCAAATCACATAAGAGAAAGAAACGTACTGCTATTGAAGTTATAAGACTTTTATTTGAAGCCACTCTGAAAGGTTATTTTTGTTGGATGAATTCTTAATGGCATTGTTTGAAGTAAATAGATCAAGCTGTAATGGTGCACAGAGGGTTAGGTCTTTCATTAAGAACAAATGAAGCAGTAACATTCAGGGAGATGAAATAGCAGACCTGAGGAATGCAAAACCTCAGCCATTTCCCCTTCGTTTGGGATTTCTCCGTTCTCCGCTTTCTTTGTTTAGTGCAGTCGTTCTTCTTTTCTCTTCTGGAAGTCCAAACGTCCCTCAAAGTTGTCCTTACTTGAGCCTCCACGGACATTATTAGATTAACATTCCTCCTCAGTCTTAGTCACAGTCATATATTTGAATGTGAATTCTTTCACGTACTCCCCATGAACATATCAAGTGCAGTGAGAGGAACGGCACACAGAAGCAGTGAAAGGAGCTGTGTGTGTGTGTGTGTGTGTGTGTGTGTGTGTGCAGGGTGTAAAAATTTGCAGAGTGCTGGGTGCCTTTGCCTCAAAAGAGCCAACTTTTGTTTTGTGTGTGAGCCCCTCTGCTCCCCTCCCCTTCTTCTTTTTCCCTCTTCTCTCTCTGTCTATGCCAACAAGGGGGAGGGTTCGACGGGTTGACAGACAGACGCAGCTGGAGAGCATAGAGAGAGCTGGTCCCACCCCAAAAAAGATGCCAGACATGGACCCAATGAGAGAGAGAGATAAAGAGAGAGAGGAGAAGGAGCTGCTTCACTTCCAGCTCCTGCTGCCTGTCTGGGAAACCCTCCTCTCTGTTAGCACACCTCCTCTCTTCCCCCTCTCCCTCAGCCCCGCAGCTTTTTGTCCTCGCTCAGGCTAACTTTTTTTTTGTTGAGCATGTGAGTGTGCGTGCAAAAGTGCACAGCTCAGCTCAGCCTCACTCTTTCTTTTCGATTCCTATTTAGTCAGAGAGGGGGCATTCAGCTGGGGCTTTGTTGTCTTTTCATTCATGAAACACAAAGATATAAATCGTCACATACATGACATGCAGACATACTTAGGGTCAGACCTAAACAGCATCCTTAAAGAGAGAAAGAAACTTCCCTTTAGTGAGACAAACCAACCAAAGGTAGCCAAAATTACACTGGAAGTAAAATTATTTTACTTTCAAAATAAAATCTCTTTCAACCAAAACCAAGAAAAACCATTTGGACAAGTGAATTTAAAACAGCTAAAGTACTGAGAACGGTGGCTTCCCATTTTTTCACTTAGAAATGTAATACTGTTTACTGTTCAGTGTAGACCTCTCTTTGATAGAAAGCGTTGTATGTCATTGTTGGAGGATGATTGTGTAGATAAATCTTTTTAGCTTTAGTTTAGAAACATCTCCATGCCACGTAGGAGACACAACATCTTATATTTGTACTGACTGCAGGCATTTTATGTGTTAAACCCCCTTAAACCCCTGAGAGAGTATTATTGATCGTCTTTACCATGACCACCCTCATCAAACCTTTCATCTTCAATTAACTTAGGATATGTGGTGGAGTAATATTAGCAATGGTAGATAAAACATTGCAGCTTTGGAGATCACAGATACTCGTACTTAATCACTCATCAACAGAGCTGATATCTTAAACACTTTTATGTATGCCAGACTATCACTGCCTATTTGATTACAGCTGTTGATATGAGTAGGTTATTGAACCAGTCATGGACCTATACAATTTTTGTACAGCTTATATTCAAGTCCTTTTGTTTTTGTCATCAAAGCATGGAAAATTAGATGATAACAGCAGACATAACGACTGTAATTGACTCGTTATCCTTGGACAATCAGTAAACACTCGTTATACTTCTAGAAATAAACCATAAATCATTTATAATGTGACCGGGAGTATTACTGATCATTTTGGAAACTTTTTGTTGATCAAAATATTAAATCGTTGTCATTTTTTGAGTTGAATTAATTGGTTGGACCGAGAATAACATTTGACCACCAAGGTCGTCTGAAAAACGTAGGAGGTGTGACTAGCTAAACTCCACAATGATTTCTAAGGCAATAATCTGGACAGGACAACATTTGAGTCTGTTCACAACATTTTTTGTTTCAGTCTCAGGCACTAATGCTGACATTTGAACCTTTCCGTCTTATGCGTTCAAAGTGTTAATGGACATGTGATGTAGCCAGAAAGAGACGAGCTGCGAAATCCTGCCGGCGCAATTCAAAAAGTATTTTTGGTAGAAAAGTGCTGTGATTACTAGCTGTATTGAGATTTTTATGGATTATCCCTTTAATCTTTGAGACAGAGTAGAACAATGATCTTCATACCAGTACCATGAATTGTTCAAATTTCTGATCTGGTACTATGGGGTACAGTCTTGTACATTTAAATTACATGGAAATGAAGAGTTAGTTTTGAGCTAGGATAAAACAAGGTATTCAGCAGTATACGGATAGAGTCCGGAGGTCAGAACCACAAGTTTCTTGTGTTTCCATGAACAGCTATGAGTCTCTCCTGCCCAGTAGTCTCAGTGTGTCTCACAATATCTCCTTTTTTCTTGCTGGCTGTGTCCTTTGCAACAAGCTTCAATATGCTCTGTGCGTCAACATTTGTCAGCCGATAAAAAGACATCATGCAGCATCTTAAAAAACCATGCACTTCTGTACATCAGTTCAAACTTGTGTTTGCCTGTCTCCAATATGGCTGCAGATCCAGGTAACTACCCAAACTGTGACGTCAGTGCAAGCACTCATATGCAAAATATCAAGCACTGGATCTGTAGATAAGACTAGTCAGTGACAGCAATTAGTCATATAAGATGGCAGTCCAATCATAAGATGAGACAGAGGTTAAAAAATATCATATTCTTTATTCTGTTTTCAAATGATTTAACATCATTGTATAAAGGTAGGGTCTGCAGGAATATTTGTTGCTGTTTGTAAACACAACATCCAAACTCAGCTCCTCCTTCGTGGCTCAGTGCCAGCTCATGCCCACTGCCTCTGACTGGAGCCTAATGAAAACACACCCACCAGCTCAGCAAGCCCCTGCAGCATCGCATCTCTATGTGGGAGAGACTTCAGAGCTGTACATCTGACGAGTATCCTGCAAATATTGTATTGTCTGTTGTGTTATGCCCACTGTTGTAGCTCAGGATAGCTTCACCCACTCATTATTATCAACATGCAAAATGATTTGTGCGCTGGGTGCGCTGTGATTGACCGGGGTCACCATGCCAACCTACCACCCAGAAATGGCTTGAAGCAACCAAAACATCAACATACAGGCAGAGGAGGTTGAGGCAGACACAGACACTCATGTACAGAGGTACAGAGATGATGATCGAGCAGGATTGTTACAGTAAAAGTTGACATTTTACTTTTTAGGGGGATCCTGCAGACCCAACATTTAAAAGCCTGAAGGAGAAAAAAAATCTTAGGTAAGGATGTTATCTTGCAAGGTGCAAGGGTATCAAATCATTTGAATATATTTTGAGGAAGGTTTTCTTTGAGAAGGACTGAAGAATTTAAAAAGAAAGCACCTTAGTTTTTAATGTGGTATTATTTGTTCATATCTGGATGTTGTTTTGTTAGGTTAGTTTGTAGCATAGTTACAGTGGGTAATGACATGCATTTTTAATTAAAAAATGGTTTTCATCTTAAATATTGTTTTCTAGTATAATCCCAGTTTCAGACTCAAAAGTAGACTGCGTCATGTATTATTATATTGGCCGTTTTTCAGTGTAACCATTGTTGGACGTGGACAGCGTTTATCGCGTTAGAGCCGTGCTTTAATTTTGAAAGGCTAGCTGCCAGCTTCCGGTGTGGGTCTATGTGCCTCCGTGCAGCTTCACCGCTCTGAGCAGAGGATGGCTGCCTGTGTCTGAGCTGCTGCTGCCGCTGCTGCCTCTGCGCTCACAGAGGACACAAGACTCAACGTAAACAGAGCAGGACAACGTGCGGAGACGAGAGGAGGAGTGGAGGGAAAGAAGAACTTTTCCGAGCGGAGGAAATACTTGTTAAACCAGGGTTTATATTTTCTTTCGGGAGTGAAGTGTTGATTGTGGACCATGCCTGCTGAAGTGAAACAGGTTAGTGTAGCTGCTCCTGTCTGCCGGTCTTTCACTCTCTCTCTGTCTCTCATCGTATCTTCAGCCTCTCTGACTCTACTTGTCTCCCTCCTCTTCTTCTTCACAGTCTATTCCTTTTTTATATGATCAAGTCGATTAGGAGTTGCTTCATCCAAAAGCATCACTCTTTGTGTCTGTGTACTGTTTTACTCAGCCATCTTCAGATGTATGCATGTCCTTCAGGAGGATAGTGGTTGCATGTGCGAGTGATGTGTGTGTATGCGTGTTAATAGATGGTGTGCGTGTGTGTTGGTGGTTGGTTTACATGTGTTCAAGCTGCTGCATGACATGAGATACAGTAGAAACTATGCACTTACACTGCTAAGTGACCATTTCGTGCTGTAAATAGTCAAGACCCTGAGATATGTTTAGTATTGGTCCTCTGTGTGTGTGTTTATGAGTGTGTGTGTGTTGGAGTTGTCTTGCAGCAAAGCAGTGCTGTGACTTATGGGTCCACTGACACATTCATGAGCTTAGAGGTGTCAAAAGCACCTCAAGAATGACTACTGAGATCATGGGACAAGCATTGAAGTATTGAAAGTTTGTCCCTGATCATCGTCTGCTAGGCTTTGAATCAGCCCCTGACCAGGATTTATAGCCTTTGGGCTGTTGTGTGCCAATTGTGAGAGAGACATGGCATTAAACCCTTTTGTCTTCCACTTGCACAGATACCACAGGAATGTGCTTTTGTTAGCTCTTGTGAGTGTGTTACTGTGTCTGTGTGGGTGTGTGCGTAGCAGGGCATGATGTGCATACATTATTGGAAGAGTTCCCTGTGTTTGAAGCGCACCCACAGGCAGCCTACACCATCACCACGCTCTTTTCCCCGCCGAGCTTGGCAGCGCTCAGATGCACAGAAATGGAAGACAGACATCCAAAGAGAAAGAAAGTGAAGGGAGAAAATCACATTGAATGAGGTCAACTTCTCAAAAGAGCTGCTCTCCTCCGCTGAGCAGAGAGGGGTGGAGTTAGCAAACCTGTGTCTGGCAGACAAAAACATTCAACCCGCTCTCCACGCTGCTCTGATAATAATACGTTAACAGTTGCCCCTGTGGATGAGTGCCACCAGATAACTGGAGGAGCTGCCGCCAAAGACAGAGGCGGTTTTTCTCTCTCACATTCTTTGTTCCTTCCATCCAGTCCTTTTGACAACTTTGAAAGCTCTTTTTCGAGTGCACGCTGACGGATGAGAAGCAGGCCAAAAGTTGCCTGTGTTGGCCTGGATGCTGTGAATGAGATGAAATGTGTGTCAACAACCTGAGATCCACTTCAGATGCTCCCAAAATGGTTTGGAGAGGTGCAGGATGCCTCCCAAAGTCCATGACCCCTGAAAGAGCAAGATAGTTGGCATACTTGAATGGTGATGTGACCTTTTCAACTCAGCTGGACATTCCTCAGCCAGGAAACACCTGCCGGGTCAGCGGTGTGTGTGTGTTTCAGAGGGTCTGAGCGCGGTCGTGGCAGTTGAGCCACAGAAAGATCAATTTCAGCCTGTTCAGTCTGACAACTTATTTATTCGTCTGCCATCTGCTCCATTTTTTTTATTCCATTCGGTCTTTGCTAAACGTAACACCAAGAAGCTACACTGCAAAAACTGAAATTTAAGGAAGTGTTTGTCTTATTTTCTATATACAATATGTTTTATTAGACATTATATAAGCCTCATTCATGCAGAAGTCCAGAAAAATATTTTATTTCAAGACATTTAAAGACAAAAATGAACTGAATTTCTTACTTGTAGTAAATAAAGTTAGGCAATAATGAAACGTTAACTTTTCAAGTTTCTTGAAATGAGAATGGTTTTTTTACAAAAGCCAAATCAGGACCTACAGGTAAAGTTTTTTTTATACCTGTTGGCTTTTCAGGTGTTGTTGTTATAGTTTGTCGAAATTAGACATTTTTCTGTACATGTCAGGTGCATGTTGCTCATATCAAGTCTGATAAGATATTAGATATCAGTTTTTGCTTTGTTAATGTATTTATATTTAGTTCTAATGGGATTGGTTTTGTGTAAAACAGTAGCGAGGCAACACATCCATAGCTTTGACAGTTCGTGCCCATGCATTATTAACACTTTATTCTAAGGCTGTGTTAAATACTCTATTTTGATTGGTTTATCATAATACTCTGATGTCTGTTATCTCTTGGACGGGTGCCTGGGAGGTATCTCTAATTACAGACTTAAGCTAGCTGTAAGAGCATCAGTCTGCAGAAAGACGTTTTTATAAATTTAACATCTGTTTGTTTTGAGGAACGAGGACAGGCCCTCTATAGTGTACCAATACTCTTTGTCTTTGCAATAGTTTTGCTGTTCCAATAACATCTCACTAACTGCACATCATCCATCACATACCAGTTGTTTGCTTGTCGTTCACTGCTCTTGAAGATGCAGAATTCACTTGCAACAACTGTTTTAGTTTGTTTTTTTAATACAAAAAAACGAAAAATCTAGCTTTAATTTGAGGCAAAATAACCTCATGTCCTCTTTAATAGAGCACAAACAAGTACTCATACTCTGACTTTCGACTTAGGCATAATATTTTCATTACAGCTTTTGCTTTCCAAATTTATTGATGTCTCTGCAATTAACATATTTTCCAAAATTATTTCCCTTGGTGGAAGCATTGACTGTTTGTACTAGTATGGGGTTTGTTGATTTCATCTCAACTCATAAAATGAGTTCAACTACAGGGACTGATGCTGTCATGTTTCTCAAGTGCTGAAAAGTTGATATCTAAAGATGTCGTGATGTCTTAGAGCTATGTTGTAATTGGATCAAGTACTTTCAAATCTTAAGTTGTAATTGAAACGATAGTGTCACATCCACAAGTATGCAGATTTATGACATGATGTTTAAAAGTTGTAGTAAATTCATAGTATAACCTCCCGACATCACAAATAAAGTGGTTGTTAGAGTTGAAGATTTTTCCTGTGAAAACTTTTCGGTCACAATGATTTCTATCTCTGGTAGTATCAGTGTTAAGGAGTAGGCTTCAGTTGTATTCACTGGGTGCCAGAGTTAGAGTCAGTCTTCAGTCAGTGAACAAAGTCGAGAGCATGCAGAGATAAGAGAGATGCTGATCGGCCTTGACCTCATCTAAATGCTGCAGCACAGCTTATGGTGAATGAGTTTTAGCCCACTGAAGATTACTGCAGAGCCCTCAATTAGTTGGGGAGTCTGCACCAGGCCACATCTGATTTAAATATAAACTGGCTTTTATTTTGGAACTTCACACCAGCAGGGTCGCTCCCAAATCCTCCGAATCGAGCTGCAGAGGCTGCAGCATCTTCTGCTCATGAAAAATAGAAGAACACATTTGTCATGAAGGAGAAAGAAAAACATCATGAATAATCCAATAGTCATCATCCTGCCAAGGTCTATCAAAAAAACAGACTTAACTTCTCCTCCGCAAGCTTGAATCTAGAAGACCTGTCTGCATAACAAAATTATTCATCAGTGATAGAGCTAGAGACTAAAGGAGGTCTCGTCTCCAGACCGTGGGTTCCTGCCAGATTCCTGACAGCTAGCGGGGCTTTCAGCTGCAGCAGCCCAGAGTTCCTCCCTCTGCGATGCTGTTTGATTTCTCACCAAAATTAAAAATCCCTCAAACTTCCCTCCCTCTTTCTTCAGCGGGGGTGTTTTTCCATGACATCTCAACCATCCTTGCATATTCTTCTTCTTCTTCCTTTCCTCTCCTCAGGCTCTCTTTCTTTTTGTGTCTGCTGAAGAAGCCGGGCAGATCAATATTTGAAGACATGTAGAGCGTGAGGAGTGGTATTGTTTGGAGAGTGGAGGTCGTACATGGATAATTCCAGTGACCCGAAACATATGATGGTGGATAGATGTGCAGACTGCATCCATGCAGGAGGCTTCATATGGTTGCTGGGTGCTGGGTACTGGGTGTTGGGGAGGTGTCATGAGCGCCCTGTGTGTTTTGTAGGTGACAGGGTGTGATCGTATGGTGGTCAGTGCTGGTGACCAGTGACACCAGATGGCCTTCCCAGCCATACGCGCCGTGCTTCACATACCGTTCCCATGGTTGCCATTATGGCACGACCTATGACACATCGTGGTTTGACATGTTGACATGTTACAGTATCTTGCACACAGTTTCCATCTCTCTGAGAACCGCCTCACCATCGTCCTTCCCACCTACTGCTTTACATGGTGCCTGTTTTTGGTTGTTAGTAACCTGAACTGGGTTTGCTTTGGAGCAGCTGACACCATATGTATCTCCACATGATAACTATGCCTCCACCATACACACGGCACCTTCAGCACCCCGTATGTACAGTATATGCCCCTCAGTCCAGCATATACTCTCACTCTAACACTTTTCAAACTCTATAACTGGAGTTATTTATCTGGTTTAGAGTTTCAGATTGATCTTGTCCTAAAAGAAACAGAGATTTTCAGAATAAATTTGCATCTTCTCTGTGTCAAGTCAGTCATCTCATCAGTCTGCTTCTTTTCACCCTGTCATTATTTTCTGATGTCATATCAAGCAAAAAGTGACAGTATTTTGATATCCTCTGCTTTTTATGTGAGGTTTTTGCACTCATCATGATATTCAAAATGAAGTATTCATGATTCTAAGACTAAGTGACCAATAGTGACATTTCATCTCTGGTTATTACAGACTTTTTGTAATCACAGCTTTCAGTATCATAATCAGTATGATTCTAGTATGGCTTAATGCCAACAAAACAGAAACATGTTTATACATTTTCCAGAGCCTTTGTTGTCATTCACTTAAAAAGCCATCAGTAGTTCAGCAATTTTTCCCAATTTAGGACCCACTTTTGTGTCTCAAAAATGTTCAAAGACCACCTCCAACACCATATGTACAGAGGCCATATCAGAACACTTTTTTAAATTTATTGATATCTGACCATTTTTATATAACTGAGTGTAAACATTAAAAACATTTTCCTGCATTTTTTTATCTTTATTAACCCCCCGAAAAAAAGAACTATTTTGGAAATGATACTGCAACCCACATGCACACATGCAATACCTTCGTGGCACTCAGGGGCGCTGTGGCCCAAAGGTAGTCACTGATATAAGTATCCAGGAAATTAATAAAAATAATATTCATTTTGATGAATGAGAAAAAGTAACGTACGTCACAATTAAAAAATGTGAGTGAGTATTTATTCCAACTCTCGAGGCATAACTGTAAGGCATATTGAACAGGTTGATGACTACCTGCTTACCTGTCTTGTACCTGGCTACCAACCAAAGCTGTAAACTAGCTGAAACAGAATATTCATTTAAAATGATGTTTTAGTGGAATATTTGTCCTCTTCAGTTTTTTGTGCAGAAAGCCAGCGAATTTGTGGTGATTCAAGGTAAATTTACAATTTCAACTGAAAGTAATCTGGGACAAGGTGAGCAGGACATCCGGAGGAATTTCTAAGTTAATATTTCTCATCCCTGTTCTTGGCTCTCTGCAGTATGACACTGTTTTGTTGTGTATTATGTTGAATTTGTGTGCCTTCATGATGTATTTTATCTTTAAATCTTTAAATCTTTATTTCTGTCTTTCTGCTCTGATGTGTTAGAGATTGTGGAGCCAAATTAGCGTTGATGCTACTTTGAATTGTTTAGTCACATGCACTGACCCTTCAAATAAATAAATAAATGCATAAATTACCTTTCAACCTAAGTCACAGTTTCAAACATTGTTACTTTTATCAGTACTGCATGTTCACTTACTGGCAAGAGCTGTGGCCTGGATTGCAAGACAGATTGATTTATAGTACATGCCATTTGACGTACAGATTTAGGATGCTCAGTAAAATCAGCAGTTTCACCACAGTGTCAACAGGCTGTAAATGTGCTAGACTCTTTTTTTCTCAGCAGCTTGATTCAATGTAATGTGAGATCAAGTTGCCCATGGTGCTGCATCTGCTGAAGAGAATTCATTACAATTTCGTTACCAGGGGTTTTTGACCGATAAGAGTAAAATATTTAACACAGTGGGGGGTAATGATGGGGAAGTAAGTGAAGTTAACCACAACTTAATTGGTGCAGAAAGTAATCAGTGACCCCTCATTGTTTTGACATCATGACAGTCATGTACTGTGTAATGTGTCTTTAACACGCAGGAGGCCCACTGTGCTGCCATAACGATGCTACAATTACTTAAGTTACAGTTTGCTCTACTGTATATGAAATCTCCTGGTGGAACACGACACTGGACATCTGCTCCTCCAAATGGGTTTAAACAAACACTGAGAAATATGTGCAAAGCCTGTTGGACCCCAGCAAGTGTTGCACGTCTCTATTTATAGCTCACTATACGGTCCTGCTCTGACATGAGGGCTCAATGCCACTCAACTCCGTGGCACTATAGATCCCCTACTCCCTGGCCAGACCCATTGGTTTAGCTGACAGTGTGTGACCAATGCAGGCTCACGCTCGTTCACTCACTGTCTGAGGATCTGTGATGCTCTCTCTGCTTTCATCATCATGCTGATGGAATTAAAACAAAGACGTGAGTGTGAAGGCTGCAGGACGAAGGATGCTGAGGATGGACAATGTGGTTCTGCTGTGTTTGGAAGAAACACCAAAGAGAAGAAGCTTTTAATGAGATGGTGGCTCATTATAGATGGGGTTTTTTCTTCATTTTTTTTTTCCTAACCAGCACTCGTTACCAAAATGTGTGCAGAGACACAAAGTCATATTTCATAGACTTACATTAAATATGACTTTGTGATTTTTCACTGCCACTCTCTGATCAGGTTTTGATGATAACTTAGCTAATTAGGACAAAAAATAATACTTAGTATAGAGAAAATTCCCCAGAGTTGAGGTTCAACAGTGACATCGTATTTCTTCTTCGACAAGCACATAAATAAACACAAAATTACAATTACACATACACTGTAGGACATGGTGGATCATCAATTGACTCCTGGTTTTATTCAACAGTGTACGTCTGCAGGCGAAGGACAGGCCAGGCATGTTTATTTGAGAACTGAATTCATGTTTTTTTTTCCTGACAGTGTTCAATAAACACCTCTCTATCTGTGCTGCTGGAAGCCAGCAACAAGAGCCGTGTTTTCGATCGGTTAGATAAGAAAGCCACTCGCTCCAAGAGAAAGCGAAAGAGGCTCAGTCACGCCGAGGCTGAGGCTGACCGAAAGGCTTTGAAAAGTAACACTCATTACACTTCAGATAATGCTGAGCTTGTTGCCACATCAAGTCTGTAATTACTATAGTGATGGTATTTTACATGATAAGCTCATATTCCAATGGTTTTGGGGATTACATAACAGCAGAGTTTAGTTATTACACAATGCGGGAGCTCTTATTAAAGAGATGTAACCACCTCTCTGGTCAGGATGAAAAACACATGATCTGTCAGGTTTGGTTTTTAGTGAAGCTGTCAAAAGATGTTTGTGGTGCTAATGGAGGAGGGAAAACATGTTACCGAGGAGATGAGAAGCTTCCTCAGGATGGTGAGACTCAGAGAAAGAAAAGGACTCTTCATTATGACCCACTGTACTGTCACATCAACCTGCACAGTGTAATTGCAGGTTTCCTCCTCTTGTTAATGAACCTGAATTAATGTTTGTTTACATGTCTCAGCTGAATTGTCTGTCCTGCTGTGACTCTGATTGTATATCATAGGCAAGTATGAGTCTCTGTTGAGACTTAGAGACAAAGATTTATGACAGCATGTGCTGGAATTTGCAAATCTAAATCATAGAAAACAATCTTTGAGGAGAAGAGGAGAGGGATTGAAATGCATTGGATGGCATGCAGGAACATAAGCAGTACTTAAGAAAGCTCAAAGGATTAGTGGATTCATGTATGTGATATATGCTATTTATTTTGAAAGGAGTAAACGCGTGTAATACGACCATGCAAGAGGAAGCTCTCTCCTCTCCTTCCTTCCTTCCCTATCCTTTTTTCGTGCTCCTCTCACTGGGAACACTGCAGCCACCGTGACCTTCATTTGCAGAGGGCTCTGCTTCTGGGGCCTTTTCAAAAGAACTGGGGCTTCTTTGACAGTCATGTATAGTTCATTTAGGCTCCACCCCTCTGTCTTGCAGCTGGGGACCTCGAAGTGGGGCCCTGAGGGGGGAGGTCAAAGTCCTCATAAAGCTTCCCTCAACCAGAAACGCAGGAACAAACGCCTTTCTCCGTCTCCCTTTCTCCTCTTAACCCCCCTCCAGTACCATCCACAGTGTACTCAGCTCTACATGCAGAGGTTGAAGCTGTGAGAGTGGGGGGAGGGGCAGCTCAGGGGTGAGAGATGGCTCAGGATCCTCTTGCATGTTTAGTCTGGAACTTTCTTTTGAGGGATTAGCCCACTTCCTGCCTCTGGGCCGGCCGCAGGAAGCAGTGGGGATGCTGTGGAGGGCATCGATCCTCCATCGTTGTACCATCTGTCTCCTGCTGCCTTTTGGGATTAATGATTCCCTCTGACAGCTCTTTAGTGAGGCTCTGTCAGTGCATGCTGACCATCCAGATTACACTGACATGTGGTGGTGCGAGAGTGTTTGAGGCATCTCAAACTTACTTAGTTTAAGTGCTGTGAGGAATCATTAATGCCAGCATGCTAAAACCAAAAGCAGATACTTTTTGATGGAAGCTGATAGCTTTCACAAACTTGCCATCAATTCCACATTGAGAGGGAGCCAACAATTTTAGTAAATCATAGTGATTTTTTTAATGTTTGATGTTTTAATTTGAGACTGAGGGTCTCCTTTAACAAGCTGCTTTCTTCATTCTTTTGTAATACAAAACTGATCCTCCACAAATGTAACATGCATGAAATGCTGTCCTCAGTCAGTACATATAGACTTTCCAACAGCACAGCAAAAGCTAAATCTCAGCGAGAGTTTCTGTCTTATTATTTGGAAACGTTGTCTTTTTTCACTTAAAAGAGCCACATTCACCTGGCAATCCGGAAAGTGTCTCATTTCAGGATAGTCAAAGAAAAAAATAATGCCTGAAATGGTTTGACATAAAACCTGCTGATGAGGTAAGGAAAATGTACTAGGTAGTTTCTTGAATGAAAGAATTATTCTAATTTTGAGAAAGTGGACGAGGAAAGTTTCCCTAACTCAATGGGAAGTATTTTTTCCTTTTTTTATCTTGTAAGAAGACATTTTTCAGGTCTTGTGGCTTATTTTAAGTCTGGGAAGACAATTTTTCGTAAAAAATGAGACATCAACATTTGCTTAGAGTTAAAGTTTTTTGCAGTGATAATGATACTCTATACATATGGAATCTGTTGAAAGTATCCAAAAACCTCTTTATTTTGTGTATGTTTAAAAATAATTTAAATAGCTCACTTTGTGGTGTCCCACCCCAACGTCTGCTGTTTCTCTTTCCTGAATGTGCCTGAGCTTGAGCTAGTATTCACCATCAGTGAGCTTTAGAAAGACCGCCAAATAACAAATTGCATTTTTAATTCTTTCACTTGATTTTTTTTTTCTATTATTGTAATCAGAAAGTGTGCAGGGCTTTTAAATGACATGGCTTACTGCAACAAGATAGTAGTTATAGTGATCGTACAGAACGACCTGGGCAGGAAATGGCTCCACTTAACATGAGACATTACTTCCAATCAATGTATTGATTTCTCTCTTCCTCTCTCTCTCTCTGATCACTGAAGATGGTGCATGTCTGTGGTGTTGCAGGTTTTCAGTTATAAGAGACAGAGAGCAGTGAGAGAACCAAGTATTGATATTAGCTGCTGATCTTATCATGACTAGTGTGAGAAAAATTGAGAAAATATCAGCAATGCACCTGGATCTCGTTGAGTTGTAGGAGCTTTGGATGAGTCAGTGTAACAATCATCTTTGTTGTAGTTGACAGGATGAGTGCCGATGATCTTAACTACCTTTTTTAAGTCTTAGAGCAAAAGCCTGAGGTAGCATGTGAAGCAAAATAGTCTGTAGCTGTAGTAGATCCATGCAGTGCTTACTCAGAGCTCAGTCACAAAGCCTGTGGGGAGTTTGATGAGAGGACTGGCTGTTACTGACCTGCTGGCGGTTGAAGTGCACTGATGAGGTCCGGCACTTCATTAGAATGCTGCTCTGAACCTCACAACACACAATGGCGTCTGTAACTGCTGATGGCCTGGGTCCAGGGAGGAAAATAAAAGAGAGTGATAGAGAAGAAAAGAGGGAGAGGGAAAGTCCAAACCGCTGTAAGCTGGCCGGCCTCGGGGCCACAACAGCCGCCACTACACGTAGCCTCTGCTGTTGAAGCCCTGACTCCAGCCTGGTCACTGTGTGTTCACAAACATTATACTAACCAATGGCAAGAGTTCATCCAAACCAGGAACATAACCTTCTGAAACAGCAGATAAATGAGCTCTTGGCAGTCTTAGTGCTCAATTCTCCACGCTGAACACAGTTTGTGGAGTTCAGTGGCGTCTACAATAGAGGCATCCAGGATGTAGACCGGCTGTCATCTGCTATTACACGTGATGGTAAAGCATTGTTACTCATCTTCTCTCGATATGTGCACAGTCTGTTCCCAGAGGAGCTGCCGGTGAACAATGGAGTGATGCGCCTCCTCGCACATTCCACAAGGCTCTATTGAGCTGTCTAATGAACCTCTACTGCATGCGTAGCCCGCACTGGCTGCTGAAAATACCATTGTGCCCCATCACACCCCCTCGCATTTAATTTGTTTGGAATGTGTAATAGGCTGTCAAGTGGAGCGTGGTGCAGCGTTGATCTGTGCCAGCCAGGTCTGCGGATACAGAGGGACAGGTGCCAGCCATCCGTGGAAGGTGCTGTACTTAACACTGTGTATGGCTGGAGAGCGCACAATCCTGGCCCTGTGGTGGAAGCTTTCAGAGTTGCCAATGTCCTGGTGCTGGAGCCAAGCAGGCTTTTAGTTCGGTAATAGGACATGGTATTTGTGTGTTCTTTTTTTTTTCTAAAGAGAGGCGGCTGGAAGTTGGAAAGAGCAGGCTATGTCAGGATCCAATCCCAGGCAGGTAGAGCTGCAGTGGACAGCACAATTTACTTATCTTACTCTCCAAGCTGAACTCCAGAAAATAATACCTGAGGAAACATTTTCTCACCTGTGATCCTGGTATCAGAGTGGGTTTTATGAAGTTTTATGGATGTAAATTCTAAATTTGATTGAAAAGTCTGAAAGACTCCCAGGAAAGACTTTGAGCCATTCAGTAGTTTGACAACCTAACCATTGCTAGTTGCTATTAACTGCTTGTGAGCTAAATTAGACACACTCCAAGGCTGCTTAAACCACCTCTTCAGCTCTTTTTATATCCCCAGGTCAAGGTTTGACATTCACTCCCATAACTTCTTGTCTTCAATGTCATACACATTAAAGGGACTAATAGGACTTCCTCTGTGATCTTGAAAAAGTCTCATATCTAGATATATACCTGGTCATGATCCCTAATTTAAAATGAGATTATCAATGCTGAAATAGGTTATTTATAAATGCTAATTCCTAGCTTCCTGAAAGGGTTGAACTGGACTGATTGATTCACTGCGTGTTGAAGTATGACAACACCACACTGGCTGACAAGGTTTAGCAGGAAGAAGAGAGATCTGTGCTTTTTCTCTGCTGACAATGATTTCTTGGATGTATTTAGTTGTAATAGTGGACACGGAGGCTAAACTATCTGACAGAAAAGGGCCAGAAGAGCAGAAGAAAGCGCACTGACTGGGCTGTGAGTAGCGCTAAATGTAGCAGGCTACCAAACTATGGTACACACTCTCAAAGTTTGCTTGTTGTCACGTTTCAAACAACAGTGTTCCGTGACTGTTGAAGAATACGTGACCTTGTCCTGTTGTATCTGGTAAAAAATTATCACAAGCAAAGAAAAGAAGAGTCAAAAAGAAGATATGATCTGCTTTCAGTTTCACTTTCAAAACAAATACATCACTGCAGGTTGCTCAAGTTGTCCTGCCGAAGGGAGTTGTTGGAATCCACTTCATACAGATTCTACTCACAGTCTCTTTAGTGGTGGATCTGAGTGATCCCCCTGCTGTGCCAGCATCAGAAGTAGTGAAGAGTTACTGTGAACCAGTGTAAAGGCAAGATGGACAAAACTGAAGACTGGGACGCCTGTACCAGTTTATTGCAGAGTAAATCCATGAAAATACAGTTAGGTCTGATGATGGTCATGCTCTGTTGTGGGGCTTTTGTGAACTTCCAGTACATGAGGAAAGACATTTCCACTCATAGCAGCTTTCAGGGGAAAATAAGTTAACAAATCTGTAGTTTTTGTGTTGCTTCTGTGTTGATTCTTGGTCTGGACTTATAATCAGAACTGCTACTTTATTGGTGCAGACGCAGTGTTGGTGTCTGAGACAGAGGAACGTCATGGCCTGCTGTCAAAGTCCACAAGCCACTGAGACACTAGAATGTCTTGTTTTCCGCTATTATTTCCACTTTTACACGCCTCGGAGAGACAGACAGTTACGTAAATAGCTCCAGCCTCCCTCTGTCTGAGGCTGCTGTTTTAACTGTGCTTGAAAACTTTGTGGAAGAACAAACACATCTCCTGTGATTGATACTGAGGGCCTTCAGAGACATAGCCAGTGCCAAAGAATCACAATCTGTGTTTTTCTTTCTGGACCTTTCTCTGCCATTATTGTCATGCTTACATGGGTATTTGTTTCCCCATGTGGCCATTCCTTACCTAACTGCTTTCCTGGATCCCTTGAGATCCAAGTGGGGTCTCAGTTCAACACTCAGGTTGGTCAGCAGCTGAATCCAGGCTTGTTTTTTTCCTTGTTTTTGCCCTCTAGGATTTAGGGCGAGAAGAACAGAAAGCGCAAAACCGTGCGATACTCAAAGTTAAGCAAACAAAGCCTGTTGATACAGACCACCTTGAGTTTCCAAATTCTTTCCATCATTTTCTAGTACAGTTAAGAGAGGCTTAATCCAATAAAACCCACTCTTTGCCTGTTTTGTGCTCCGTCTCTCTTGAATCTGGCTTTGAGTGAGTGTTTGGGGGGTGGGTTGAGTATGTTCCTCTGAAGGAGTAGCCAGCTGCAGCCTCTGTTGTTCAGGCCACAAGGGAACACCGGGAGTGTTTTTGGGGTCACGGAGCAGCTACATTCCTGACTCGAATGCTCAGGTGGGAGCACTCATTTCTCAGTCTGTTTCAAGCTACAATCCACCTCCACTGTTTCCCCCGCTGTCACATCCTTCTAGCATAATGTGCCTGAAATACTGGTGCTAATTAATGCTCCTGGTGTCACTAACTGGCAAGCACAACACGAATCAATGCCCTCCTTGTGTTGTGTTCAGGCGTCACTTTAGCGGTGAGCTCTAAGTCACAGTATCTCGGTGACTGCACTCTTTTAAAGACCCCTCATGTTCTCATGCTGCTCGTGCTGTGACTTTTACAAGGCCTTGTTATAGTCTTGTACTGTTAATGGGGATGAAAGGGAAGTGAGCGGGTAGCTTTACTGCCGAGCATAATTACCTACGGAAATTAACTCACGGTACTTTCTGCAGTTAGAGAAAAATTTAATGTGGAAATGAAAATTTAACTCACCTTCAGTGGTTGTAAGTGCAGGACACTCTCTAAATGTCAGATGGCTTTTAGTAGCCTCGGACTGGCAGCAGAAATGTGTCAGTTTGAGGACAAACTCATTCATTGTTAATTTCCTGAATGTTGACTCACATTGGCTGGCAAATATTACAGGAGTGTAACCTGACATGATTTGTATACACACAGCTGGTAAACAAAGGTCCTGTATGCTGTACAAACAGAGCACTTCTCATTGAAGCAGCCAGGTGTCGGGACACAAAGCCCTGTGCAGTGATGAGCTGACAACACAATGAACCCTGCGCCTTACCTTACAAATCCACGCTTCTGATGCAACTTAGATGCAAAATTCTTTAAAAGCAGCCACACCGGTGAGTTTTCTCAGTGAGTTAAAAGCCAAACAAATCCATCGATATCAAAGGGGTGGCTCCTTCCTGCAGTCTACATCAGAGCTGCGTGTCAGATTTTAATGGGACTTTGACTTACGCTGTAACAAATTTCTGTAAATTTCTGAGGATATGTCAAAAGCCTGGTATGTTTACATACAAGACAACCTTGTATAAAAAAGTTCAAAACAATATTTTACTGTATTATTGCTTCAAAGAAAGACAAACAACAATTGTTTGTATTTTTGTGTCACATTAGTTAGTTACATTAGCCCCAGTATAGACTGGCTGTCTAGATATCAGTAGATAAAATGACAATTTCTGCTAAACTCTTCATGAAATTTCCTGTAAATGTTATGCATATGACATAAACTATAATCCAATATATAGTAATATATTGTAAAAATGAATCACAGTACATGCACTATGAAACAAGAGAAAACTACTGAAACCCTTGCTGCCACTACTTTACTGTTATTTTACAGTGAATATTTTTTTTTGCGAAACCATGACCATAGAAACCTGACAAACACTGATTATTGATTTCCAAAATGCATGCTCATAACTAGGTAGAACACAATGTTTTAAAAAATTATCTGTTAAAGTGAAATAACGGTGATTATCATCATCATCATCTCTATATTGATCAGAATTGTAGTTAGTAAAACACCTTAAACATTGTCATCAAACTGTGTATGGTTTCAGTCTGCTCAGCTCTCTGAGTATCACGGAATAATTAGTGTATACAACCGTGGCAAATGTGTCAGTTTTAGTTTTTCCACCCTTGTTTTAATCCTGATATATTGATTAAAAACTTTGTGCCTCTCTGCTCTACGTAATTCATTACTGCTGGAGTTTTTGTACTGCTACAGTTTTACAAATGAAAAATATGCAAATATGTTCATGTTCTGCCATATTAGTGATGACAAATTGCCTGAAATCTCCAGAGAATCCAGATTTATTCCTACCAGCCTCACTGAAATATGGTCACCACAGCAGGGCTGATAGTTGGGTACTAGATCTAAGGGAAGGTCTTCAAAGAGAAATCTATTGTGTACCCTGAGACGTTGTGGTGTGGAAATCATAGCGGGCACATGCACAGAGATGGATTTGAAATTACAGGCCTCCATCCCCGCTCTGCAATCTGAGGCTTGCAGGCAGCAGGACTGGCATGACGTCTCCAGCCCTCCAACCCGGCAGTCCTGAAGCCACAAGCTGCAGCTGCTGCACTGAACTCCACTTTCTGTGGCAAACAAGTCCCCTGTTTTCTCTCTCCAACATGCACTAACAAACCTAATTAACTTCCCCTCTCGGCTGAACGCTCCTCTACCCTGGCTGTGCGCTTTGAGAAAGTCCTTACAACTTTGAACACTCTACATGAGTGTTTTCCCACACCTCTGCGAACTGGAGCTAGTACCAAACTACTGATCTATTAGATATTTGCTTCAGAGTAAAACTTTCAGAATCTTAGATGTGGCTGGCCCTGTTTTAGGTTTCCTGGCTGCAAAGGTGTGCTGAGTCTAGAGCAGGTGCTGCAGAGAACTTTCTCTGTCTCTCTTGCTGCAATTTCTCTCTCCAGGGAGGAGCCGGAGTCTGCAGGATGAAGTTGAACACTCAGCTCTGGGATCTTTTTTTTTCTAACTACACAAAGGCTGCAAGTTTCTGAACTTGTACTCATTTTCTATGCTTGGTAAATGTAACTAATTGTCTATATTTGTGCTCCGTGTCTTTTTGGCATCATGTGAGAACTTTTTGCAGCAGCACTGCAGTATTGTGCAGTAAGGTCCTGAAGTGGGTCAACTACTCTGTAGTGCTGAAGCTGCTGTTCACTCTCAGAGGAGCATGTGAGGAAAATAACACAAAACGCACAACCAGAGGAAATATGCCACAGGCTGATGTTACCGTTGCCGTGACTTGGTGCATTTCTGTCCCTTGTGGAAAAGGGAAAGCTGAAAAATGATGGAAGAAACCTGTACTCCGGATTAAAGCTCCCTGGGTGATTTATTCATGAAGCTTCCCATTTGTCTTGGCCATGCTTCTTCAAAAGTTGAAGAGTAGTTCTGCACTTCTCCTCACTGGTGTTACAAGAGGTCCAATTTGTCCGAGTGTCATTTTTGTTCCTTGGAAGCAGAATTAGAGCCAGAGAGATATTAAGTGCCTGAGACTTACACTGTAAGTAATGAAGGTAAGAAATTCAGAGGAATAAAAGTATGATCTGTAAGAAAACAGACCAAAATACACGCACCGTATCAGATATCTATGATTGTATATCGGCGGGAGGCCCAGACTGGCCTGATAATAATGGCCTGCAGATTAATCTGTCATGCTGTTAATTTGAATATTGCTTCTGGCTCGTCTTGGAGCGTGTTTCTTAATGAAGCAATTGTAGATGTGACACAAAATCACTCCAATCAATCAGATTTTTGTTAATATGGAGACTTTTCACTCCAGAAGTTACATCCTTGGCTCCGCTTTCTGCTTGGCTGCTTCGAATGATCAGCATTTGGCTGCTCATGCATCTTCCGTCCTCGCTGGCAGGCGGAGCGGCCTTAATTGTTGCATGCCTCTGGAACGTGCCTCACTAATGGGGCTGCTGGAGTCCCAATCAGTCAGCGCTCTGTGTTTTTCTCTAATATCTCGCCTCCAACAAGCAGGGCAGCCTTGATGATGCAACAAACGGCTTCGGTTTGTTGACGCCACTCAGGAGGCCGTGGCCTGAAGGAGCGAGATCTCTTTCATGCCTCTTTCAGGCCTTCTGATGTCAAACTGGAATCCAGCAGAGATGACACTTTATGTTAACATCTGCTGGGTCTGATTTTTGTCATTCGTCGCCAGGCTGGTCCTATGAAACAACACATGTGATGGAATTTGACAGGCATGCACTCAGACAGTAACAGGGACTAATTTCTCACACTGTGACACCCTCATTCAGGCTGAATACGCAGGGAATCTGTTTGGATGCCTCTTCAGTGAAACCTCAGTGATTGGAGGGGCTTGTGTTGGTGATACCGTCTCCATGGAGCATACAGGGCTGCTATACTCCTGTGAGGTGGCTCAGAAAACACATGATCAAAGCCTCTAATCCTCTGGACGTTACTGAGCACAGGTGGTCTGAGGTCCTTCATGGATCCGAGTCAGGTGGGGGGGCTTGGAAGATTTGCATAATGGAAGCTTATTGCTCATTTCCTGGATTCATTGAGGGTAAAATTAGGAATGCTAACATCTTTTCATTCAGAGTGTCCAAGAACTGACTCATTACATTTTGTCAAAGGAGGTGATTTGGGAAACTGGAGCAGCAGCAGGAGTCTAATACCCCAAATGAGTCATGATCCATGTGACCCCCCCACTCCCTCACCCCACCCTCTGCTTTACAGTCCAAGCCCTTCTCTACAAGGGGGTTTAACCATTCAAACCAGAATCAGCATTCCTTCATTACACACGGCTAGGTTCCTTTTTGCTCCCCTCTGTTGCCTAATCTTTGCTTTGGCTCCAGAACAGGAGCTGGATCTCCTGGCATGGAAAAGAAACCTCTAATAGAGGGAGATGTGAGCACCTTGTCACCATATGGGGCTCAGAATTCCACAGAATTGCTCTAATCTCCACAACATGTTAGGAATTTGGAGCCCATTGTTTTTCAGGACAAAATAACAGCACCACATGGCTTCTTTATGGGTGTGCAGT
Organism: Thalassoma bifasciatum; assembly: GCA_008086565.1. NCBI lineage: Eukaryota > Metazoa > Chordata > Actinopteri > Labriformes > Labridae > Thalassoma > Thalassoma bifasciatum. The sequence continues at coordinate 754,208 of RPOG01000072.1, read as the reverse complement.
TTGGAAATGGTATTTGTAGACCCCCCCATTGGTCTCATGACTTTTGCACACGCACATTCAGAAAACATCTACTTTTTTGTTGGTTGTGAGAAAGTCTGTGAGTAGTTTGTCGTTCCTAGTGATTTCAGCCTCCTGCTTTATATGCAATTTGTTGCTCAAAAATAATAAATAAGACACCAACATATTTTCCTTTTTATTTTTTTTCTGCCCCTGAGAATTAACTATTTGAAGCATTTAGTGAAAAGACTGCTTTCTCCAATGTTCCTTTTTGACACATGCATTGGCTCATATGTATTTAGCTCACCTTTTTTGGGTTATGATATTTTAGGGCCACTGACTTTTTTTGTTTTTTACCGGGAACTAAATTATCCATAAATGTCTTGTTCCTTCCAACAAAGACCAAAAGAAACAGCTAAAAACTGCTTTTCTTTGAAGCCAATGCTTTCTTGATGCTATTTGAGTCTTTGAATTTAGTTTTCTGATCTGAGATTTTGAGGACTGTGACATGAACTCACCTGAAAACATACACTTAGAGACTTGTTTGTGCAGATAATAGCTGCTGAGTCTGAAAAATGAAGCACATATATAGCAAAAACATGAATCAAAGCATGTTACTGTCTTCGTTTTAGTGAAAAAAAAGCCTGAATAGACTTAACATGAGCCACATTCATCCGACGCATCCAGAAAAATGTCTTTTTTTTCAAGATAGCTATTACATACAAAAATTAAGCCAGAATGTCTTAAAAGGGGTTTAAAGAATGCAATTGTCAAGTTTTTGAAAAAAGTAGTTATACAATTATGAACTTGGTGGAAGATTTAACCTTTTACAAGCAATGCAGAAGTTGTTTAAGTTGTTAATGTCTTCAAACAAGGCATTTTTCTGGATGTATTTTTGTTATATGTTAACTGAGATCTGGACACTTGCTTTAATTTCAGTTTTTTGCTGTGTAATGTGTCTCCTCTGCTGATGTAAAGCAGTGCTGTGCCAGTCATGATTACCCTGCTTTTTGGGTGTGACGCACCGCCGGGCACCGCGACCGTTTGGCAGCTCCACTATTGTTCCAAGAAGCCTTTCACTAACTCGCTCCGGTAAATGACCGCTGATGATTCAAGGCTGTCTGCTTCCCAGACTAACCATGTCCTCATTACTACCAGAGTGGCTTATCTTTTAGGCTCAAAATGGGTCGGAATGAACTGGAACAATGTGCTGCATTACTCATCGCTTTTCACAATCACATCAACACAATGAGCAACATTTTACTTATATGTGATCTCCTCCTGCATCATCTGTGTCTCTTTTATGTCTCATATATACTGCTTGTTATCTTTAAATGTTTTTGTGTTCGACTATTTAGTATTAAAACAAAGTGAGCATGATTTTGTTTGTGATTAAGTCGTGATCCTTGTAACTCAGCAGCTGTAATAGTTGTCAGTGGAGTTTGTGACATGTTTGTTATGTGCTGGAAAACATCACAGTCTTGTTTCCACAGTCATACACAGCCTCTGTTTGTGGCACAGCCTGGAGTCAAGCAGGTAGCAGCAGTTTATAGATAGGGTGTCACTCATAGTTTGAGATGTTTTTATTTCTGTGGGAGAAATATTTCTCAGGGTCGTGTTTTTGAGGCTTCAGGGTGGAGGAGGTTTTGTTGGCGTCTTGCAACATGACACAGTGAGTTAAGTGTAAACAGTGCGAGTCACGGTTTTCTTTCCCAGAGTATGAAGAATCATTTGTGGTGGGGTTGCGTAAAGTTTTTCTTTGCATCCTTGAATCCTAATTTAAAACATGCTGTTCCCTGTTTGATACATTCCTCAGGTTTAGCAGAGATCTTCACATATCATCCCTCCTCTGTCTTTGTTCATCGCATCACTGGCCTGAGAAGTTGTTTTCATCATTTTGAGATATTGCCTAGTTCCTTCCTGAGGCCAGTGGACTAATGGGCTTTGGTCCGTGGAATCCACTCCAGTGTTTTCTCCCTCATTGGGCCATTTGCTGAGGCCCCAGTGGGGCAGACAACAATAGGCTCCATATGAAATATCCACCATGACTGGGGCATTCCAGCAAGCACTCGATGTGTTCACAGCAGTTTAGCGGTTAGATGAAAATCTGAAAAACAGCTCCAATGCTCGCAGGGATCCAAAATAAGATTGAGTGTTCATTTTGTTATTGGATGGTGCCTGTCTGCTATCTCTGGCATGCGATGCTTATGGCTCTGTCTTGTCTCTCTTTGTCTCAGTCAAAATTTCAGCCTAATGAAATGAGGGCGCATCCAGAGTCTTGAATTAGACGTGAAACAGTTGTTGCATATTTTATTTATTTGCTGAATTTGCTCTGTGGAAAGTGGGCCTCTGCTCTGCCAGAGAGAGAGGGCGCTGCTCTAAGGTGCACAGGTTGGTGTGCAAACATTTTAGAGACATTTCAGGTAAATGTGTGTATGCATCATGTTGACGAGATGATGAGAATGTCTTTAAGTTTCAAAGCTGTGTCTGCATGTTTCAAACTCTGCTGACAAACACAAACCTGTTCTGTCAAAGGAACTGCCTGCACGGCTGAGCTGATGCAGACTAGAAAATTCTGTTGTTGACTGAGAGCATTGAATAATGCATGATTGACAAATGTTCACTCATTTTGCTTTGCAGGGCTGAGACATGGGCTAACTGTCAGATCCCCCATGATTGAGTAGAAGACCTTAGGAATTGGGCATAATTGGTGTCACAGCACTTGGGCTGGTCAGTTAATTTCAAATTAGATCAAATTGCAATATGTTCTGCTGCAATATTGTAATTACAGAGAGTGCAATATTTATTTAGCCTCAAATGTATCAGAATACCAGATACAACGTTTTGCAATTGTTCATTTATTCTCTACACCACAGTGTTTCTCAACCCTTGTCAACCCAAGATACAAATTGTTCAAAAAATTACTACCTTTGCTAGAGGAACATTCTAAGTGGTGAGAGGCAAAAACAACAAGAAGTAGCAATAAGTTTACGGAAGTAAAAATTGTTTAAAAAAAGCAGCAAAAATGGGTGAAAATTGGAAGTAAACTTGGAAAATGGTCAGAAAATTACCGCACTTTTCAGAGCTCTGACATTTCTGTTAAAATAATCTCCTTTTTATTGATCTTCTGAAATATTCTTTTTTTCTGAGATAATGAATTTTGGGTTTGCATTGTCTGGGAGCAATAGTCATCAATATTCCAAGAAATAATGGCTTGAAATAATTGACCACATGTAAAATGAGTCTACATAATATCCAGTTTGCACTTTCTGAAATGAATGATCACAAATATTTAACTTTTCATTTTTTTCTAATTTCTAAGATGTAGCTATGTATGCAAGAGTTTCTTTGTTGGATTTTAAAAACAAATATCCTACTGTTCTCCCTCATGTATGTGTTTTTCTCATTCAAAATGAGAGGAATAGAAAAATATCTCCTTTAGTGTGGCATTTGATATCAACAACACATAAAATGGAGACAAGAAGAAAATTGGGTCAATACGTTGCTTTAGCAATATTGGAATAAATGATTGCCATTAAATCATATTTTGCAAACCGTCCAGCCTCAGTTATCACCTGTAAATTTTGTCCATCACATTACATAAATAATTAGAGCCATTGCCATGATGGATTAATGTTTGAAACACCATAATGAGTTCACATTTTTAAGAAACTGAACATTTTGAAAAAAAAAAACCCTCTGCACTATATTGTGCAGTGTTTTAAAGAAGTGAACACTGATCAGCTGTTAGTATCTATCTGTCTCATTAGATTAGTGAAGCAGCTTCCTCATGCATGCTACTTTATTTTTTTAGATGTGTCCAGTCTACTTTCTAGTGACTTAGGACACACATCATTTAGTATAGTTCTCACTGCTTGCAAAAATGAACTTCTTTTAGTCTTTGTGAGCATCATTACCGCTGCTAGCTGCTGTTACATACAGGAATATCCAGAGCAGAATTTTATAATTTTGCACAGACAGGACATTGAAACCATTGCAAAGGGGCTTTTCATGCACATCATTCATTACCATAATGACTATCACCTCAACAACCTGATATCTGGGACGTTACTTTTCTTAAAGAGTGTCACCGACCTCCTTTGTGTATGAAGTTCACATTCCTGCACAGGCACAAAGGAAGAGCACAATGCTAAGGCCACAAAAGCAGACAGGATGTTAGTGCGTTTTGTACTTAATGCTGTTGGTGTTGGTCCAGCCCTCCAAGTCAGCTCCTACGCAGTGCTTTTGTAACCTCTGCAATCCTGTGTGAAAAGCTGACTGTGGACCTTTTGAGAAAACTTGCATATCTGCTTCTTTTCTAGCATTGTAAAGCTGACAAAAAGCCCTGTGGTTATATTCCGTTTTCCCACAGAAAGATTTGCTTTTGATTGTGTGCCTGCTTTCTTTTTTTCCAAGCTGGCATCCTATAGCTCTTTCTCAAGGAGGATTATTGGGAAAGGCTGTCACTGTCCAGTAATTTTTTTATACTAGCAAATAAAAGCACTGTGGCTGTGGCGTGTATGTGTGTGTGAGAGTGTGTTCTTGGCTGCACAGCTGTTTGTGTTTGATAGCAGACAGAAATGCTCTACTGTTTGGCTGCTGCTGACAGAAATATCTTCCGAGAGAGAACATTAGAGCGTTCGCCAAACGTTAAGACTTGGATTAAAATGAGATATTAGCCGGTCAGTTTTGTCTGAACCGGTTATAAATGACATTTCTCCATGACCACAGCTAGTGAAACTATTTTATGATTATTATAATAACCATAAAAACAGACATCTTACAGCGTCAGTTTTTCCAGTGAGGCAGCGTTTTACTCGTCAGAGTCTCAGCCTGTAAAACCTGCAGTTAAGTCGGCCTCATCTTCCTTCAAGGAGCTCTTAACACACCTTGAACAACATATGATCCGTGCTTTATGAGGTAATTTTAGTGTCTGATTTTTAAAATCCTGTTAACATAAAAAAATGCATATCTGACTCTGTGCAGTGCATGTTTCTTGAGCCGTCATTGTGCTGAGTTATTTCTGGGCTCCACTTACACGCTGCAGATCTCATTGCACAGCAGTGAGAGTTGTTGAATGCGCCTCCTCCAAAAACTCCCCCCTTCTGACAAAAGCTCTCCACACAGTCAGCCTGGCTGCACTCATCTCACACCCTGTACTCTATTTTAAGCCTTCAGACAGAGGCCCGCTCCCCCTCCAGTGGACCCCACTCTCTCTGTGTGGGCCCGATTCTGGGCCTCTGCTCTCCAAAGACATTTCTACACACACAGAGACACACACAAAGCAGCTTCTGCCAGCTGGTGCAGAGGTAATATTGGAGGTAAGCGTCCAGATGGTGAGGCCTCAGTAAACCTCTGCTCTGGCTGTACGCTGGAAGTTTGAGGAGGATGCTCATTAAAGTTTGCTCTCTTACAGCAGAGTTGACGTGTTTGTGAGGGCACAACACCATGCTCTGGAGAGTTCACTTTCTTTGCTCAGTCCTAAAACAGGTTCAACTTGGAATAAGTTTTGGTGTTTTTTATTGTTGAGGAAATAAGTTTTTTCTTCAATCATAAACTACTAACTTTTTCTCTGGAAACAGACTGTAACATTGAAAGTTCTCCTTTTTGCATTTTTTTTTCTTTTGCTCTGTTTTATTTACTTTCAGGCAAATAAACTCATCACATATTATCAGCGATACTGGGTCAGTAGCAACAGAACAACAAGCTGTTTGGCATTGGCAAAGAATATTTAGCAAAGAATATTTGGCAAATTTTTCAAGTGTGCAACCCACATACTCAGCCCTGCTCCTCATTCCACAAATATTTGTTCCTTGTAAATGTGGCTCCATTTTGCAGAGAAATAAACAGGTGAATCATATAAGATCATATAAGTATCTCTATAACAAATAAATTATCTACCAAATACAAATGTCCTTTCTTGTTGTGTTTTATTTAGTTAACTTTTCAACTTATTGCAAGTTATTCCAACTGGACTCTGGCAATGAAAGTACCTGTTGTCTTCCCCACTGTAAAAGAGTGGTGTTGTAACCAACTGTGGGCAGACAACAGCATCTGTTTCCTCTCTTCTGTGTACAGTTTGCCCATATATTCTCCTAGAAGTCGATTTATTCCTGTCCATTAAAACAAGAGGATGCGGTTAAACTGAATTTGAGTGACTGCATGGCATTGATATTGTGGGTAATCAGGTTACATTGGTACTCCGGACATCCTCTGTCTGACAGAGACACAAACACAGAAGCTCCTCAGTGTCCCCGATAATCACAGCTGTAGACAGCGAGGCAGCTGCTGTTGTTCCTTCTTCTAGTTGTGGACTAGCCTGAAGCTCCATCCACTTCTGTGCAGAGATGACTGTTGTTCTGTGCTTAATTGCGCTTAGATTACCCACATTCCCAGGGGTTAAATAGTAGTGTTGTGGGTCTTTTACTTAAGTGGAGTCTGGAGATCCCCAAAGCTCTCGGAGGTGCTCCCAGGGACTCCCCAGCAAGATGAGCAACAAGTTAATGTTTACATTACTCACTCCTATTTATAGTTGGTGCATGCTGTGTAAATGTGACTAATGCAATCATGTGCTTCTGTTTGAACGACTGACATCCTCTCATGGAGAGACAGGAGGCTGTAATACTGAATGAGCTTTGTGTCTGTGTCATGAAAATGCCAAACACTCCTTATTAGACTGAAATTTTAACCCCAAAACTCAATCATCTTGTGTTTCATGTGTTGTAAGTCAGTCATCATGGCTGTAGATGTTGTTTGCATGTCTTTCCCATGCTTCCTTTTCACGTGGACTAATAAGTGTGACGTTTTCAGAGACAGTTCTTTCAACATGAATAAGGCCATGGACAACATGAGAGAGCTAAAGTCTTATAGATCAGAATGAGTGCTGCCATCAGAAGTTGGAGTCAGACTGTTGGGACTATTGCATTAGTTTGTTCACATTTATCTCATTTTGTTTAACAAAGTCAGAAAGGCCAGACTTGCCTCTTGTGTAAGTGATTATCAACCTTACAGAGACAAATAGACCTTGTTCATTTGTCTTGGGTGTTTGGTGCTCTGCATGTCAGCTTTGGATTGGATTTGGGCTTACAGAGTGGTATGAGCACTTCACCCTGACCACACTTAATCTCGTCAGATCTTTGAAGCTAATCAGAGTCAGGTATAGTTTGCGTATAGTTGGGAGACTGCTGGGAATACTGTTGTAAGGTTTTAGACTAATATTTGATACCCTGTGTTTGTAAAGCCTATGTGTAAGTTTGGATCCATCCTGTCCCTACATGTTGGAGCAGTGGTCAGCACTGTTCCCTAAGTGCAAGGTTCTTGGTTTGAATCCCCTGGGAAGGGGACCTTCTGTAGTTTGCTTGTACTCCCACTGTGGGTTCTTTCAGAGTATTCTAACTTTGTCTACAGTCCAAAAACATACTTGTCACACCTACAGGGCCCTAAATTGCCCACAGATGTGAGTAAATGCAAGTGATAGGCTAACCTGTTCAGGATGTACCTCACCTCTCGCCCAATGACAGCTGGGACTGGCAGTAAAAATAATGGATGGATGGATGAAAGCTCCAGGTCGAATAACAAAAGCTGTCCCCATAGATTGATGACTTTTCAACTGATTCTCCCTCATTTTGAAATATTTCAATCCTCTGAACACAGGATGATTCCTTAAGACCCCGAGAACACACACAGCATTTCTTGGTCACAATTCCATTGTTAGGACATCTCATAGCCTGTGTAATCAGAAAATAAACTAGCTTTGGCTGGCCAGTGTCATGATAGTGTCTGTGTCTGATAGTTTGTTTGCTTCCTAAAACACCTCTTAGCTCTGGTTTGGGTTTATGTTCATACCCTGTACAGTACACAACATGGTGAAACTTCCCAGTCTGACTCCATCATCGGTCATTGTTGGTGTCGTGGTTCATGGAGGATCAGACAGAAGAAAAGTTGTACATATACACTTGTGGATTATTTGGACAAATAATAGGTTACAACAAGCTCAGGATCAAGCCACGTTTCCCACTCATAGGGGAGAAACACAGGCCAAAATGTTGCTTCAAATCATCCAGTGTGTTGGCTTAAGAAGATAGTTTGTGAAGCATAACCATAATAACTAGTTGTTTTGGAAAGTTTCGAAAGTGGTTTTACTTTTGGGCTTTGGTTTTCTCTCCTGAGTTAGTTTGGCTGACACATGAGTTTTGTTTTTTAGTTTAGTCTGTTCGATGGCGAGTGTTTGTTTTACCCTCCTGACATCATCAATGATAGCCAGATATGCTGGAAACAACATCTAAGTGTAGGAAACAATCCGATCAAATCTAAATGCCTCTTTGTAATCTTTGTAAAATGACACAGCATGCCTTTAAGACATTGAGAAGTCTTTTAGCAGACCCTGTTGAGCTGCTGTGGGTTGAGGAAAGCAGCAGATCTGGCTTATGTCCCAGAGATCTCTGTTGGGTTGGGTAGAGATTTCCTTCCTGCAGGGAGTCATGTCTTCATCAGGGACTGGATGATATCTGTCTACCAAACTACTTTAACCGCTCTCCTAATAGGACAGTTGGGAGTCTGTGGGCTGTCATCACTCCTCTCCTTGCAAATGGCTATTTTAGGTCAAGATCCTGTTTACTGAATACCACAGTCAGCATTTCCTGTCGCATAAAAACTCTAAACAGCAGCAGCTGATGAAGGAGGGGGTGGGTTGTTTCATCATGGGGGGGAGATGGATGGAGATATTTGTGTGTGTGTTTGGTTGATTAAAGCCCAGGCAGGGGGTGAGCAGACAGATGCTGGGCCTGCAGCTGGCTGGCTGAGTGGGAGGGGAGCTACATTGAAAAGCAGCGGTGCCAGCAAAGTGGGGCTTAGCCAGACACTGAGAGGAGATAATCCATATTTCATCTGCATCCTCCTCTTCCCCCCAACCACCTGCAGAGCAACACAACACACACCCAGAGCATGAATACTGCATGATGCAGAATAAAATTTAAGCGGTGTGATCATTTTGGTTGAAAAAGGAAGCCTTTCCTCATCCAACGCTGACTCTGTTTGACAGGGAGATTCATGGTTACTCCACCCGGTATGCAAAACAAAACAAAAAACTCCACCTCGCTTACACATTCACCCGTCCCTGTTATGCAGATGCCACCTTTTCACCCTGGATCCAGCAGAAAGGCTTTACCATGCATACAAAATATACTCCCCAGATCATTCAATATGCAGTATTCTTTTTCAGAGGCTTTACCATCTAGCCAACAAATGTTAGTAGCATATTCAGTATGAAGTGTGGCATTCATCCCAAAGATGCTTTTTAAAAGTTGAAATGTGGCTCACACCCAAAAAATACTCCAAGCTTATTACACTTGCAAAAAAAAGGCACAGGACCAAACTATATTTCAGATATCTGCCTAGTATTAAATATTCATGATCAGCTTGCAGCTTTGAAAGTAAGCTTAAAAGGCTCTCTTGCTCGCTTAGCCGTACGCAAAATACACACACACACATACACACAAAGTCCCAGCGCACCAAAACGAGGCCCTCGTCTGTTGTCTCTCTGCATTTTTATCCCCTACTCAATATTCAGAGGAAATCAGGTAGACGTGTTTCCATTAGCTTGTAAATGAGCTGTTGTTTTTAGGAGCACCATTAATTTCTGATTAAAAATCCTAACTGCAACACAGTGTCATCAGCAGCAAACCAATGCAGATCCTGTTTAGATGCAATTACGCCCTGTTTACCTCCCTCAGAGGCAGAAGAATACATCAGACACAAACATGGTAGCCATGGCTTTCTTTCTTTCTCACTGTTGTTTGCATGAACCTGTAATGTAAGAGTGCTGAGTGGTTTTCATTCCCAGCTCTGAGAGGACAGGGAGCTCGGGCTTTGTTTTTGAGTTATACGGAGGGCAGGATGTCTGTGTACTCTGGTTGACCCTTGGTGTTCAGATCTGTCAAGTATTACCGTAAGCACTGGCTTCAGTGATCGGACCATCTATGTGTTGAAGAGGAAAAATGTTTTGTGATGCATAGTGTTACTTGTTATAAAAAATAACAAGGAAATAAAATTATTTATCATGGAATCAGAAAGTTAAGACTGATATTCATATTCAATCGATGTGTCCATGCAGCAACGAAAAACCTCTTTTAAGTCAGAGCTGGAGTAAGCACATAGTGGTTAAAAGGACTGGAACATTGAAGTTGCTTTGGCTGACTTTACTGCGCTGTATATAATAGTAAAGTGGAAGTCTCCGCTCATGTGCCATGACTTCACCGTCAAAGTGAGCTCATGTAGCAAAGAGCAGACATCTATGAAAGCCGTTGGACCAGTTAAGAGCTGTAACAGATTGAGATCTTTCTGCAAGGCTATTTCAGTTCAGTCAGGACCCCTTCCATCAAAGAGGATTTTTATTTGCATGCAGTAAGTTATATTTGACAGTAAGGCTCTTTTCTAGGAGCTCCCCTCCCTTTCATGTACGTAAGCATGAGGAGGGGGGTGCACATCTCTCCTCCCCACATGGGCCTGTCTAAAACACCAAGGTAGGGAGAGCAACAGCAAAAACCCACTTGGTTACAGACTCAGAAACAGCATAAGAAGGAAGAGCTGAAATTGAAATAAAATGTGTGGAAGATAATGAGCTAAGATCTTAGCTGATACGGGCTGGTGTGCTGACCAGCTAATTTAACATGGGCTTGGCTTCATAGCCTGCCCCAGTTTGTGGTCGACGTCTGGATGATGGGAGAAATCCAGCCACTAGTACAATAAAATATCTTTCATATTAAAATGGCTTTCTTGTTTCAAAGCATTGAATAATTGCTAAAAAGTGCAACAAACCACAAAAGATGGAAATTTTACTTTTTTTTTTTTTTTTTTTAAGTTCTTTTTTTGGCTTTTGTGCCTTTATTGGATAGAGGAGAGTAGACAGTGGATAGTGTTGGAAAGGGGAGAGAGCGGGGAGTGACATGCGGGAAACAGGCCACAGGTCGGATTCGAAGTCAGGTCACCCGCTCGAGGGCGAACCTCATGCTTCGCGGCCATATACACTAGGCCATCTGGGCCCCGGAAATTTTACTCTTACTATACAGACATGTCAAGGCTGTATTTCTCAAAATATGAAATAAATGTGATAACAAGTATTCAGCGTGGGAAGTGATGTGAACAACCCCAGTCTAAATTGTAATGTTATTGTTCTTGTTTGCCCTTTCTACTGGAATTTTACAGACACATTAGTGGAAGAAAACGGTGCTCTGGGACATGTTGTATCTTATCCCCTAAGTTCAAAGTCAGTATGCCAATCACAGCACCTACTCTACGCTGGTCTCTAAGGGGTTAATCAACTTTACTATATTTTTTGAATCCCTGCTTTAAACATTTGAGTATAGTCATGGATCTGCTTCCTTACAATTATGTTCACCTGCTCAGATCTACCAGTAAAAGTGACAGAGAGCTATTTTTTCCACTACAGTTTTTTTCTAAGCTGCACCTATGACTTTTTATTTTCATTACACATTTTATATGTGACATTATACAACTCTGAACAGCAAAAAGTCAAAACTTATTTTGTGTTATTATCTTTTTATTTGCAAAACTGTCTTTAACATTTAATACAGGAAAAAAAAAACTTTTAAGTAAAGAAAAATATCTTATTTCAAGCCAAAAAGTATGCCTGAGCAGCTTGTATTGATTAAAATTTAACAACCTTTGAATGTCTCTTCAATTTGGCTTTCTTCTACCTTGAAATGTGACATTTTTCTGAGCTTGCCATGTGAATGTGAGTCATAGACTTTCCTTTTTAAGCAATTACAAGAATACTCTTGCTATGTTTTGAGGTTTTGCATTTTTACATCTCTTTGCAGCATGTCCAAACTCTCAGCATCAGTTTCTTGAACCAGTCCTACTGAGGTGTTTTTATGTCCATCAGCCATATTTGAATAAATTACTTTTCCCCACAAATAGGAGACATGGAAGATTCCTTAACAGTGAAAGAAATATTACAGTGGTGTAAGAAAACTGAGTTTGTTGTGTCTGACATTTTTCTATTTTTCAAGAAACCTTACAGGTCATTTTTTTATGACCTCAGAAATTTTTTACTAAGATGTACAAGTGTCATTTTTGTCTTTCCAAACCTTAGAATATGACATTTTAATGGACTTCTCATGTGAACTTGACCTGTCTTGGGTCTATTGAGACATTTTTCACAAAGACTAAGACAAAAACACTGGACTTAATCTTGTATCTTTCAGTACATAAAGACACTCCCAGGTTACATTCACAGAAGCAAAACTTGATAAACAAGATTTCCATAAACTTGCAGGCGTATTTATTCTGTTTTATGTTTTCTCGAGTTCTTTGACTTTACATCACTCAAGTTATTTCTAATTATCTTTGGGACAAATATGAGAAAAACTTGAATCATTTTACATTTATCATAGTTCATTTAGCTAGTTTTGGCTGTAGTGTTGTTGTGGTAACAGCTGTAGAATGTTGTTGTTTGAACCGGTGTCACAGTCTCGTCTGTGATGTTAATAGTTCTGTAGAATTCTCTCCATAACTGTTCAGAGAATTCAGAACTTCACTTCACCTCAACTCACCGACCGAGTTAGTGCAAGACCCTCGTTGTGTTACAACTGTGCGGAAAACCTTTTACTTTGAGAATGTCTCGTGTTTTATCATCGCGCTGTTTGTCAGCAGATGAAAATTTCGTTGTGCAACCTAACGACATTGTTTCCAGTCGTACCAGTCGTTACCAGGTCCTGGACTTTGTTGGAAAAGGAGCCTTCGGAAAAGTGGCAAAGACTGTGAATTTGACCACAGCAAAGGATGTGGCTCTTAAATTTGTCACCCATGAGGACAAAAGAGCCTCAGAGAGAGAGGTAAGGTCCTTCAAGTCCTTCACAGAAAACTTGTTACACTTTTCAAATCTTAAGATAAGATAATAAAAACTATATTATTTCATTTGTCCTACAATGTGGAAATTTAAATTTATCTTGGCAAACAAGACAATATAATGTAAAATATCACATTAAGAATAACTTCAAAGAATAATACAGTAGGCGTTATCTAGAAAAGAAATGTACATTATTTTCTACAGTTTTTTTACTGCTGTACTCAATGTTTGGTCTGTTTTTCTTGTGTTTACAGCTTAAAATGCTCCACTAGTAAGCACAGGAACTGGGTCAGTTCTGTGCACAGCAAGTAAAGAAACTTTACAAGCTGGTGTTTCCAGACTGGACGAACAGAAAACTCTACGACCTGTCCTCGGACAAGGTCAAAGACTTGGACAGGCAGTTAGAGCCGCTCTCTCTCAATGAGATCAGGCCGATCGCATTACAGGTAAGAAGTTTGTGGCCATTATCTAAATACATTAAAAACTAAACCAGAGTTACTCTTTGTAGATTGTTTGAATCATAAAAACATGTGTTAGCAGTCTTTTTCAAACTCTCTGTGTGCTCCTCTTTCTTCCTGCAGCTGCTGACGGCTCTTGATGCGCTGAAAGAACTTGGCGTCATCCATGCTGACCTGAAGGCCGATAACATCATGCTGGTGAACCACCAGGACCAGCCCTTCAGCGTCAAGCTAATAGACTTTGGTCTATCCCTCCAGACTCGTGAAGTCAGGGTGGGTCTGACTGTGCAGCCTGTCGGATGCAGGTAAGGTCTCTCTGCAGAACTCATGATTTTACACGTTTGTTCAGGATGAGGTTATTTCAGGTTTTATCACATAAGTTTATGACAAATATACTCACGAGCTCTTTTGGTTTTCAAACAGAGCACCTGAAGTGCACCTGGGCCTCCCCTTCACCGAGGCCATAGACATGTGGGGTCTTGGCTGTATCCTGACGCTGCTGTCCGTCAGTGGACACCTGTTCACATTAACCTCTGAGTACCAGACTGTAAGTTTCATTATACATTTTTCATTAATACTGCACAAACATTGGGATATTGTCCCAAATCAAAGTCCAAACCAAGCCAGATGTTTGTTATAACGTGTTTCTTTGTGCTGTGTCTCAGATGAAGGACATTGTTGACGTCCTGGGTCAACCAGCTGACCACCTGCTGGACGCCGGCATCTTTACCCACAAGTATTTCAAGTTGAACCGGCACTTTCACACTCCAAAGTGGTGGCTTAAGGTATTCTATCTTCTCCTTACACTGTCAGAAAAATTAAAGCTGTGACTGATCTTATTCTTTATAATGTGACATAAAGTCCAAATGACCTGACATGTGAGTTTGCTTTGTTCTTGTAGACACCTTTGGAGTATGAAAGAGACTCTGGACTCCAACCCAAAAAGTCTGAGAGGGTCCTAAACAACCTGGACGATCTTGTTACAGTAAGTATGCAGCTTTGATCAGTGATTACATAATTATTTATTACTTAAGCAGATAAACTGAGCTTCTTTATGTGTTTTCAATTGTAGCTCTATCCCTACATGGGAGAAAACATCGAAGTCGAAGATCGCAGGGCTTTTCTCAGCCTCTTGAAAAGTCTCCTTCAAACTGACCCTGAAAAGAGGATCAGTCCAGGTGATGCTCTTAAACATCCTTTTATCACGATGGCTCACCTGGAAGAGGAGGCAGACACCAGCATGTAGTAAGTGACTGATTTATGGTGCAAGATGTTTTCATGATGAACATAAAAACATAAAAATACTGATCTTTGAGTCTCATGTTTCCTCAGTGTGGACGAAGCGAACGATAACATGATCCATGGCCAGTTCGATGACTCCGATGTGGAGCTCCTTTTCTCTTCAGAGACAGAGGAAGAGCAGGGAGCAGGAGAAACTCCAGCCTGCCTTCCTGAAGATCCTGTCCCATCAGTCTCCCCTGGCTCCAGTACCACAGCTCAAGGTGCTACAGACGCCTCAGCTGATGAAAGCGCTGCTTTCCACTGCACAGCAGGGGACTGTGAGGAGGAAGAGGAGGAGACGAGGCCGATCGCTGATGTATCCACAGTGATAGAAGAGCCTGGGAGAAAGAGAGGGAAACTGAGGAGAATCAGAAAGTTCTTTAGCCGAGTCTTCAAGACCGTTTTCAGAAGGTCCTAACAAACCTTCCTGCTCCACCAACCTGCAAAACTCCATCCTGCTCCACCAACCTGCAAAACTCCAGCCTGCTCCACCAACCTGAAACACAAACTCAATCCTGCTCCACCAACCTGACACAAAAACTCCAGCCTGCTCCACCAACCTGAAACACAAACTCCAGCCTGCTCCACCAACCTGAAACACAAACTCGGGCCTGCTCCACCAACCTGAAACACAAACTCCAGCCTGCTCCACCAGCCTGAAACACAAACTCCAGCCTGCCTTCCTGAAGATCCTGTCCCATCAGTCTCCCCTGGCTCCAGTACCACAGCTCAAGGTGCTACAGATGCCTCAGCTGATGAAAGCGCTGCTTTCTACTGTACAGCAGGGGACTGTGAGGAGGAAGAGGAGGAGACGAGGCTGATCGCTGATGAATCACAGTGATAGAGGCAGACTGAGGAGAAAGAAATTTCTTCAGTCAAGTCTTCAACTCTGTTTTAAGGAGGAAAAACTAGAGACTATTCCTTTTTTCCTCTTACAAAACATTCAAACTGATCTGAATAAAAATCAGAAAGAGTGAATCCACTGGCTGACATGTGGTTGTTACGTGAAACTAGCATCAATAATAGATGTTTAAAGTTTGATTCAAGGTGAACTGTGTCACATGTTTCAGAGAAAGAAAGTCAGGTTTGAGCTCATGTGTTTGGTCAGGGAGATTTCAGTTATAGGTTTTAGTTAAGTTAGTCGTGTTTGACTGTGTTATAAAAGCTGTGTTATAATGCATTGAGTTTTATTTGGGTTCAGTGTTAACTGACAGAAAGTCACCACCTCTGAATTTGATCTATTTCTTTAGGACAGCTTTCTCCAAACACACAGAGAGAAGCTGAGATACAGTCTTATCTAAAACAAAGGTTTTCTCAAAGTGGGTTTGATACATTTTTTTTAGTTTATCTTGCTAACAGCCAGAGATCTGAGCTACATTTACAGTTTGTGTGCATCAAAGGTGTAAAGTCTTCAAGGTAATGTAACAGGGAACCTAAAGGCAGAGAAACACAAGCATGTACATGCTGAAATCACAACAAATACAGTCACAGGTTTGTTCTTCCTATGAATCATTGATTTATCCATAAATCGACAATTTTACAAAATGCACGCCTGTTTTAACAGTCACTAAAGTTCGCTGTGTACAGCTACTTGATGATCTGCAGATCTGGCGTTATCATATTTATTTTCTGAGAAAAGGCCAAAAAAACAGAAATTCTGCTGGGGGGTATAAACTTTTGAGCACAACGGTACTTTATGTTTGTTCAGGACTCCATTCGTTTAGGCCACAGGTGCTGTAAGTATATTCAAAGACTGAACAGAAGTGTGTTGCCCATTAAGAATTTATTTGAATTGAAAAACGAAAGAAAGGTCTTTAAGAAGTTCTCCGAGGATCTTGAAATAGAACATTTTCAGCATGTCCCCGAGGGTATTTGTGATCTCAGATTTTGTTTGGCCGAGGATATGAAGTCAAGTTGTGTTTATACAAGGAGTATATTTGTTGATCTTTTTTCCAAAAAAAAAGAAACAAAGTATATATGGTGAAATACAGCTTATATATACATCTATGAATGAATACAGGATGTGACAGGTCGTACAAAATACTTTTAAAAATATTTTGTGCCACCTGTCACATCCTTTCTTTACTGTATGCAGCCATGTTAATTTATATGGCTGAATACAGTTATATGGTCGATGTTAATCACTAAATTGATTTCTTTACATCAGATGATCTTGTGACATCTGTACAAAGTAAAGTCTGTGTGACTCCCTTCAGGCAGAATTGAACAAATTCAAAAGAATGAAAAAGAAGAACAAATATCAAAATTTAAGCCTAAAGGTTGGGCTTAAGTAGGATAAGGTGTATAGACCAAAGGTAAAGAGACCTGCTGAAAAAAAATGTGTCACTGATCTCCTGTTAAGTCTGTCCAGTGAAAACATTTACAGTGAGGTAACACACACTGAAACACACATAAGGCCCATAAAGCCAGACAGGACAGAGTTGCTGTAATATCACGTCTTTTCATCCTACATTGAGGGAATAATAAATAAAAAGGCGGGCTGCAGCTCAAACGCTCTGATAGATTTATCCAGCGGCACAATGGCTCTTTTATGAGACACACATACATCCAGCCTCACCTTATCTCACCACCTGCTGAAGGTTAGCAGTAAATTGGCGGGGATTTCTCCATCGCTTGGTTCTCGTGAGTTGTCCCTTGCCTCTGGCTCTGACGCCATGCCATTGCCCGCTAAAATGAGCCTAATCCTTTACTAGGCGCTTGGCACGAGGCCGTAAAAAATATCCCCAGAGGGCGTTTAATCACGTTTGACTGAGTGCATATTTGAAAAGCAGTCACAGTTATTGTGATTGACTGCATTAGCTCTGTGAGGTGTTATCTACGGGTGCATGGCGTTTTTTTCAGAGCGCGGTTCTTCGGGAGCCTCAGGGGTTCTGGGACTCCTGCAGAAGGTTATGTGGGTTTGCTGTCAAGATGAGGAGTGGTTTAATTTGCTCGAAAATGTCCCAACTAAAGTGAATGCAGTCACTAGTGCCAGTCACACCACTATTACCTCCACCGCAGCAGCTTAGACATTTAAACTGACTGGAAGTGAATCAATCAGCACAAGTTTTAGCCGGCACATTACAGGGTCTGTTCTGGAGTGATGACATTAAACAGTTTCTGACTCCAGAAAAATATGGCTCTGGTTCCTTGGCATATTTTTCTCATGCAAGGAGTCCAACACGGCAGATTGTGGCTCAGCAACTGATAAGAGAGATCATTTTGTCATATAGACAAATAATGTACACTGCCCGGACAAAAAAAAGTCGCCATTAACAAAAGCTCACTCTCTGATATTTTGTTGGACTGCCTTAGCTTTGATTCCGCATGTGTTTGCTGTGGCATTGTTTCAGTAAGCGTCTGTAAAATTACAAGATTTATTTCTATTAAGTGTTGCATTAATTTTTTTTACGAAGATCTTGTTTTGATGATGGAAGGGTCTGACCACTGCACAAAGCTTTCTCTAGCACATCCCGAAAGATTCTCAATGGGGTTAACATCTGGACTCTGTGGTGGTCAATCCATGTGTGAAAAAGACTTCTCATGCTCCCTGAACCACTCTTTCACAACTCGGGCCCAATGAATCCTGGCATTGTCATCTTGGAATATGCCAGTGACATTACAGCGTGAAAAAAGTCAGTTGATGAAACAACCTGGTCATTCAGTATATTCAGGTAGTCAGTTGACCTCATTCTTTGGGAACATATTGTTCCTGAACCAAGACTTGACCAACTGCAGCAATCCCAGATCATAGCACTGCCCACACAGGCTTGTACAGTAGGCACTGTAGGAAGACACTTGTACCCATTTGCTTAGTTAGATCAAGGTGGCAACTTTTTTTGGCCAGGCTAAGATAGACAACCCTTCAAATGAGCTCTCTTACCTATGGGGAACTTACCTTCATATCTAACTCACTACATCACTACTTTGTTTAAAAGCAATAGCTTTAATGACGTGAATAAGAATGACATGGTTTAAGCTGATGGCTGCATTTTATTGAATGAACACAGTGAGATGTCAGTGGACAAATGAAGCTAAAAAGTTTTGCTTCAAACTTAAATGTTTTGCTTTCATGGGAAAGTTACTGAAGCAGGTACCTACAGTAAGTCCAGTCATTAGAGTCAGTATCCGGGAGTTTCTGGTTTCAGATCACATCCCTGAATTCCACCCCACCTACCCAGTCCCAGAGGAAGACATTTACTATCTTTCCTAAAGCAATGTTAGCACCTTGCTAAGCCTGTTAGTAGTCATCCGTTATAGCTGCCCCGGGCTTTACTGTTTTCTGCACAAGCAACTCAGAGAGCTCGCCAGAAACGCAGGAAGGTGGGGGGTAAATTTCTCTAAAACAGGAGACCCTGCGGCTCCACATGCAGACAGTTTTGGAGAAATGGTGTCAGGGGGGTGATAAGTGTTGCATTTAGTAGCCTGACAGGAAGCGGAGCATATGTCCCCTTTCCAACTCCCTAAATCTTTAGAAGACCTCACATGAACTGAGCTTCTGGCAGCTTTGTCCCCCAAACAAGGCGGCCCCCCACCCTCGGATCAGCAGTCCTCAGGCAAAGTCAGGCTGACAGTGATCCACAGGCCAAGAGGAGGGGCACTGCAAAACAACTCAGCCTCCTTGAACCCAGAGTAGCACTTCACTGCAAACCCACCTACCTGGATCTCCGCCCACCATCGCTTGACCACAGCCAGTGACCGCTAATCTGCCTCTGGAGTGCTAGAGTCTTCTTTCTCTCTCTCTCTTCCACGGCCGCACCCCTGTCCAAACAATCAAACCCTGACCATGAGCGCTGACCCCTCCACAAGCCTCATTGTTTTTTCACAACGTGGTGTTTCCTTTATTGTTCTATGGTTATCATCCTCCTCCTCAAACTGTCTTTTCTCCAGCTGCTCACATAAAAAAATCTGCATGACTTGTTTATCTTCCCTCCCCTTGAGCCTTCTGCGTGCTACCACAAATTCCATGCTAACAGCGACTTTCTGCATATTTTACTTCTAATCTGACTCTGGGCCTTGAATGAAGAGAAAAACATGTGTGGTATGTGACTCTGTGTGTGCAAGTTTGTTTTTATTCGGTGAATAATTGATGTCATCTGTAAGAAATTAACCAAGGACCCAAAACATGGCTGTGAAGTTTGAGAAAATAATACTAGAATTCAGGAATTAATGAGGTGTGAGACATTGACAAGCTGCAACTTAGGTTTTCCATTTGTGGCTAAGTCGGCACTTTGGTTGAGAAAAAGGGAGTTTAGTGACTTTGATTATAGTCTTTTTTATCCTGTGATTGGTTGTGAGCCTTGCAGGTGGCCCCTGCTCATAGGACATGAGCCTGTTTGGTAGTCTGACTTACTTAAATTTTGTCTTGGCACTCGTGCAAAGCAACAAAAGGGCATGCAGACGGATGATGACATGGGTTTAGAGTAAGAGGGCCTCAGAGAAAAGGTCGAAAAAGCAGGATTTTGGGGGGAAATGATGAAGGCGTCTGAAACCAGGAGGCCAAGCGTGAAAGAGATGAGAGAGAGTGGAGAGAAGCCCAGATTTGGCCCAGGATCAGTCGCCAGAAAGGGAGAGATTAAGGTCCCATCATTCCCAGCTGCATCATCAGAGCTTTGGCCCTCACCCTTACAGTTATTTGTTTGTTTTGTTTGTGCTTGAAATCTAAATGGGGTGCGCACATGTTTTCAAAAGAGCATAAAGATCACCCTCACTCTGAAACACCAGGTCATCCAACAATCAGGACAGATTCTGGGTCCTTTGCCCCAGCTGTAACTGAGACAACGCTAGCTTGGCTGGTCTTGGAAGTGACTGAGTTTGCCCCCTTTTCATTCATTACCCTGGGAGAGCACACTGGTTTTGGGTTTCATTCTCAGCCTCCCCAGGTCTCATTCCTCTTCTTGTCTTCGCTCCTGTCCCACAGACGGCTCTTGTTTTTGCTGAATGTTGGATCACACGGTCCAAACACACATTTTTTTCCTCTCACAGGTCACCCTCTTGCATTACACTCTCACATGCTCCCTCTTTCCCTCTGATTCTCTTTTGAACTACATCATGTGATTCTTCACAGTGGAGAGTTGCCGAGAGGGCAGGTGGTAGAAACAGAAGGGGCTGATGGGAAATTGGACAACCCAAGGTTAGCTGGGCGATCTTTGCTGGAGGATTAATTGTGTAAGAGCCATGTAATGATTACTGGCATGTCTCCGAAGTGAAATCCTGTTAGTCACTGCACAGGGGTCAGGCTAAGACTGAGCGAGTGTCGATGTTTGTGTGTGTATGTGTGTGTGTGTGTGTGTGTGTGTGTGTGTGTGTGTGTGTGTGTGTATGTGTACGGAGGAAGGTGACTGATCAAGGCGGTATGCATGACCAGGTGGCGATCTGACAGCTTCTGTTGTCTGAACCTGAAAGTACGCCCAGACTCCCTCCTACTGTGTTCAGACGGAGACAGATCTGGAGTCTGCTTGCTGAAGTCGTGTAGGAGGGAGAGGGAAAGTTCTTGTGTTGTGTGTCTGCAATAGCTGACAGAGAAACCATTCTGATACTGTGCTTTTGGCCCTTTATTGTTCTATGATCTTAAAACTCATCCATGGTCCAATCAAGGATAGCATCAACTTGTACAGTGATGGAGACAATGGTGATAACTTTTGTGAAGTTTGAGTCAGTGCTAATGCTGAAAAGGAGCTTTTACACCAACTGACAGACAGGACAGCAGATTTACATCCTGAGTGGCCTGTGCTGTATTCTCGTTAACATGACACTGCATTATCTAGGGCACAATAAAGATTGGGTGTGACAAGATTTCTGATGATTCAGCATTTCCCTCTGCTTACGTTTCAAACTGCTCGTTGAGCGCCCTCTTGACTGATGCTCACATTGGAACATAAATTAATTCATTAACTAACTAATAAAAATCCTCAGGTTTTTCCATCAAGCAATGAATCAGTCTCGTAGCCCCAAATCACAATAAGCGTTAACCTACAACGCTGAATAAAAAACAGTACTAGGTCTTTACCAGCTGATGTCATATCATCAACAAAGATCCAGCATGGAAACAAGATGAGTCATCCTAACCCACTTTGTGTACAACACTTTTTTCTCATCACTGTAACTTATTGAATGCTGCAAACTTCTTTTAACAGACAGAAATCTCAAGCAAAACCAGTGGAGGCTGCACTGAAACTGTACATGCAGCATCACTAAAATGTGTTAGTCCCTGTTTACACAACTTGGAAATGCAAAAAATGCATTAAAATGCGTTTAAATAGTAAAGCAGAGGGACTAAAAACATTGTTGTGCACATGCCAGACTGTAGGGGCCAATTGCATGCAAATACTTACAGGCTGAAGTAGGGGTGAGCTGATCATCTGGGGTATATGTTGAATGCTTCTTTGCTATTTTCAGAAATGGCGCAATAGATGCACTTCTTTATGCAAGGCAGATTCATCAGCACAAGCACAACACGACAGTCTGTCAATGTTACTGCCATTGTGCTGTTGTTGTTATTATCTGGTTTGCACACGGCTATGCCACTGTGAAAGTGTAATGAGCATGCGCTAGACAAGCAAATGGCATTTCAGAAAAATCCCAGTAGGTTGTATCCAAAAGATTACATTTTAGGTTGGCTAAACTGCTGTTTCTGTGTAAACGGGAGGTCGTTGTTGTGTGAATGGCCCTCTGGTATCAGCTGCACTGAGGCTTTGACAGACTGCTTCAAATGATTAAGTGTTAGAATTGTTTTATAAGGTTACTGGTATTGTCTCTATTAGATGCATCTACTTTTTTACATATGGTGTGAAAGATAGATGGGACAGAATCTGGAAAGGGGGCCCAAACCTAGGTGCAGTTTGCTGTGTCAGTATGTAGAACTATGTGGCATTCACCATCATGGGACGTTGCCAGGGGAACGGATGCCAGTGATGTTGTTATAAAATAAATGAATGCAAATGACATAGGAGGGAATGGTTACATCACACACAGATGGAAGCACAATTTTAACATGAGCTCATTGGTATTGGAAGTATCAAGGTTTGGATGCCAACCTGCTCATTGTATCAGAATAGAATAGTTTTCTGCAACACTGTTTTGATTAAAACTTGAAAGGTTGGCTCCCAAAACTAGTATTCAGATATTTTATTGAATAATCTGATCAAATAAAAATGTTTATCCTAACAGCTACATAGACACTTTAGTTACTTAATGACAGTTTTTATTAGAGTGTTTCGTCTTAACCCTGCATGGTTCCTACCTCCATGTTTGATACCACCAGCATTGCAGCAGTTTGGTCTGAGTGTCCACTATCAGTTCTTGGACACTTCTGGAGAGGATGACTCATTCTTCTGACACAAACTTTTTCCCCTGACTCTGTCCTAGGAAAGAAAAGCCCTTAGCTGTGTGCTCTCTCTTCCTTTCCATCATTTTATCTCCCCATCCTGAGACAGCATTGAGCAGCTTATTGAACACGGATGATGAATGGGTGTGGATTGATAGCTGATAGCAGACCGCTGCTAATTGACACCCCTTTATCTCTTCATCTGCTGCCATTGTATTCCTCCTCCTCCTTCTTTTCTGTCAGCAGCACACAAATCCATTTTAGTTTGGATAAGTCATTCCTAAGCAGCAGTGTTTCCCTGCATTATACACTGTAATGAAATGTGTCACACAGGAGCTTTTTGGATGCGCTGGCCACGTAGTACATCATGGGGAAGAGCACTCGTAGCTTAATAGACAAAGATTGAATGTAGTTGGGTGTAATGTTTCAAAAGTAGCTGTAAAATACCGGCCTCTTGTTTTATCAGAAGAGCCAGCACACTCCAGGCCTCATCCATCCAGGAGCTAGCCCGTGTAATAGCCCTCTTCCTCATACAGCTAGTCAAAGCCAATCACACCCAACAGAATGAAGTGCAGGTTGTACAAATCCTCAGCCCAAATCCCTGTCTGTCTGACGCCTCTGCCTCTCTGCTTCCACTGGCTGAGCAGAAGTGATGTAACTGGCAGAGCTTTTCAAAGCTCTTTCCTCCTCATCAGAAGAGGGGTCCAGCTCTTGGCAGAGCTTTTGAAGGGAGGGAAAAGCCACAAGCATTCCTGTTACTCTGTTTGCATCTCGCTTTAAGGTGTTTTTGTGTGTCTGGATAAACCTGATCCTCAGCAGATAGGCCTGGCCGGGTTCCTATAAGCCTGGGTTTTCTCTTCTTTCTCTGATCATAATGTGTTTCCATTCACTGACCCAGGCCATGCTTGCTGACACAAACACTTGAACATTTTCATGGCTTGCTTTTGGACAGCGATGAAGGCAACACATGCATCAGGATCTTCAGCCATAAGATGCTGTTTTCTATGATGGTCCATTAGTCCACAAGTGCATATGATTTTCTTTGACCACTATTCAACTCGTAGATACAATCCATTTCTATAAGTATTGCATGTCCATGAATTCTATTCCTATTCTTTTATCCCTCTTCAAGATCCATCTCTCTGCCATTAGATAAGAACTCACTGTGTTCCACTTCTTCTCACTCTTGACTTAAGGGGTTTTTGCTTTCCTGTGTCGACTCGATTCACAATATTCCCCTGGTGATGGCTGGCTGCTGTGCTAGCTAGCGGTCAGACGTCTTATAATCATTTATTTAGAGGTTATAATGCAGAGTTCAACTTCATTCTCCCAGTCATGCATGCAGAGATGAGTGGAAGATGAGTCTGCCAGCCCCCTGGGGATTCTTGCCTCAGTCCAGTCTGTGTTTCAGGCTTGTAAAAGATGCTGCTGCCTTTAGAACAGCAGTATTCAGTATTTTGATCTAGAAAACAGAGGTTACGTTGAAGTAGGCTGTGTTCGGTTACACTGGCATATCACCACTTGTGCATCACCACTGAGGCCGGGCAATTAATTGTAAATTAGATTAAATTACAGCATGGCCTGCTGCAATATTTTAATCATGGACAGAGTATTATTTCTTTGACCTGGAATGTGTCAGAATATGTGTCATTATACTCCACACCTGTGTTACTCAACCAGAGGGCAAATTGCAAGAGTGACAAACTAAGTGATGGAAAGTGGTGAAAATGACGAGAAGTAGCAATAAAAATAAATTTAAGCTGGCAAAAATGACCAAAAAGCAGAAAAATGAATGAAAAGGTGTAAACTATTGGGAGAAAACTTGGAAAATGGA
Organism: Thalassoma bifasciatum; assembly: GCA_008086565.1. Lineage (NCBI taxonomy): Eukaryota > Metazoa > Chordata > Actinopteri > Labriformes > Labridae > Thalassoma > Thalassoma bifasciatum. The sequence goes on along the minus strand of RPOG01000072.1, from coordinate 729,444 downwards.
CAGAAAGTAGCAAAACTTTAGAGGCCTGCTATTCCTGTTACAAGCATCGCTCTTTTGGTCTCTGTAACATGCTAATTTACTGAGACTGAGTTTAGGCTATCATTTTCTGCAGGCCATAATCATCAACAGTTCAAGAAATAAAGACTTGAGATAATTCACTCAATGTACAATGATTTTATACAATATCTGGACTTCATTCTCTGACATGACTGACCAAAAATATGTAATTTTGCAATAATATTTTATATTTGGAGATGTGCCTGTATGCAAACAGAATGTCTTTTTGTGGATATTTTCTTTTTATTTCTTTTTTTCTTTTCCCCCCTACTTTTGCCCTCATCTATCTGCTTTTCTTTTTCAAAACACGAATAAGTAATATAATTTACCATCCACTTGAATATAGCAATAGATATCAACAACACATAAGATGGGGAACCTAAAATTAATGGCACAGTAAATAGCAGTTGCAATACAGGGAAAAATAATCGCAACCAGAGTATTTTTTTTGCAAATTGTTCAGCCTGAATCACTGCTGGACTAGTGTAATGTTTAAAAAGCAGAGACAGCTGGACATGAAGCAACAGGAAGGATCAAGGGATAGCTCTGCTAATGTTAACTACACTCACAAACTAATTTGACATAATTTACCAGCAGACTCTGTGTTTCCGTGTTTAGCTGCTGAGATAAATTGTGCTCTGCTCGACTGTTTTCCACGATTTCTAACCTTTAGACTACCCTTAATTTGAATTTCCACCAAAAATTAGCACTTCTGAACATTCAAAGAAAGTGTTTGATGGTAGAGAACCAGGAAAGATTGTGCTGTACTGAGCTTGCATATTTTATGAGGTGTACACTTCTCTGCCTGAACAAGACTTCATTTTGGTCATTAATTTACTTCTATTTGGCCTTTAAAAAACATGGAACATTTATGAAAAAGAACTGCAAACACTTGAACAACTCTCCCAATAAAATAGTACTCATTGTTTCCAGACTGGGTGCAGACACAGGAAGGTAACTCAGATTTATAATTAAACAGAACAAAAACGTTGATTAGGGGTCACTGTGCTGAGCCGACCTTTTCTGAATAAAATCCTTCCCAGCAGAACTGTGGTGTTTAGCCTGAGGTCGTTCTTAAACAATATCTGCCTCTCAGCTGAGAATTGGTTGTGTGTAAATAATTGTGTCTCTTTCTACGCAGCTGATAGCCTTCTCAGTCATTAACCCCAATAATGGGACTTGGGAACTTTTCTCCCAATGTAATGACCTAATTCAGCTCAGTTTGGAGAATTAATTGAGTCTAAGTCACTGGATTGAGTGGAGCAGGTAAATGGAGAAAGTTCTTATTTGCTGTGTGTTGGAGAGAGGGATTATTTATGCACCCAAACCCAGGGTCTCTCCCCCCAGCAGGGACATGGAGTGTCTAGAGAGTTGAGGGATTAGGTGAGAAGATCCTCAACATATAAAGTGCAAACTGTCAAAAAGAAAGACTGGAGGTCACTGTGGACGTGTGGGGCTTTGAAACTAGAGACAGCACACACCCGAGCTGGCCAATCAGTGGAGATGCGCTCACTTGTTAGTGTCTTCTAGGATGAGGAGGAGAAAACAAGCAGCTTGTGTTTGTGAGGTGTTGTGGTATTTCAACAAAACAGTTGGGACCACCTTGGCCTTCACTCAGCCTTCCAGCCAGCATCGGATAATTGGACTAAAATAATCTGCTTCAAGCGGCTGCTTTTCTATCGAGACGGATTACAAATACTGACAGATTATAGGGCTGGCACATTTTGTGTTTGTTCTTTTCTTGTTTTATCTTTCATTTCTGGATTAAGATTGATGGAGGTCAGGGGGTTTAAGTTGAAAAACCCAAGTATGAGAATAAATTGGTCGGTGTTTTGTCACATTTTGAAGTAAGAGACATCCCCCATCCTCTTGTGAGAGAATCAGGAAGTGCACACAATAGGAATGGCATGTCAGACATCCTGAAGAAAACCCTTAAAGGTCAGCTACAGCAATAAGTTTACAGCCCTGCTTCCTCTTTCTACCCTCGAAAAGAAGAACTCTAGTTTCAAATTCGCCATTCACCGCCCTCTTCCCCCCTCTCAGCCCTCTCTATGACTTTCGATTTCCTCTCCTTCTCTTGGCTTCGTGCTGTTTTGGTTATCAATGATTGCTTCAAATGCCTTCCTTCCCCTCTCCATCACGAGAGCTGTAATTTAGCCTCGCGCATGCACAGCAGCGAGCCGCACCAGGGCGGTGCACCTCCGTCCACTGACTCCATATCACGTCCCATCAGCAGGAAATGCAGCAGGAAGTGCATATTTCTCACGCGTTTACAAACAGGGTCAGGTGATGTGTGAGAACCACTTTCATCCCCAGCCTGTGGACACTTTTTCTTTACATCCAAGGCCTCCCAATGAAATATGAATCAAAAACAGTCCTCCAGGCTTTTCTCTTGCCTTGAAAGAAGTTTGAACTCAATTTGAGGTTTCAAGAGGTGAGGACTTTTTTGCTTCCCTGCATTGCAGTGTTTGGATATAATTTTAAGACCAAATAAATCATGCACTGTCAAGTCTACAAACAAACCAGAGGACTATATTTTTCCTTTTCTGTGTGTGTGTGCTGCAGTATTAGGACTTCATTTTGCTGTGGGCCTACTGATGTCACATTTCAAGTGCTTTTTGAGCCACAGCCTGCTTCCACAGTGACATAACAAAAACATACAATCAGAGTAGTCAGTGTACTGCGTTCATTTTGTCCGTGTGACCCAGATGTCCTTTGTGTGTTTGACTCCCCAAAATTCTAAATGTTTATGTCCTTTGGATTGCAAATCTCAGCCAAAGTATGCAGAGAAATCATACACCTAGGTCTGTATTGGCTTTGTGTCACCTATATTTATGTTAAACACAATCTTTCTACTCCACATTCTTCCTGTCTGTCTGCGGCTGTCCTTTCCAATGCAGGCTGAATGCAAGAAAAAACCTTTGATGAGACCAACACATTATGTTAATCCTGTGCCAAGTAAAGAGAGCAGCACACACTTACACACCTCCCTCCACAGATCAGTCCTGAGGTTTGGAACAAATTTTAAGAAATGTTCCTGGGACTGATAGTTTTAGGTCTTGGTCTTGGAAGTAGGTCAATAGTTATGAAAAAAGTCTTGTAGATGGTTGTAAATATAACAAATCCCAGCTCATTTTCAGCTTTAATCTTTTGAACAGCATCAATCTTTGCCATATGAAATCTACAGATTTATTGGATAATTTACCGAGTCATCTTTAATGGGATACAGTCTCAATCTGTGTCCCTGGACTGGAGGTGGATCTTACATTTGGAAACAGCTTCATGTTTATTTATGTATTTTTTTAGGGATTTTTGATACCACTTTTTTTCAGACCGATACCAGTATGACTACTCACTCTTTAGTAGTCACTAATGAGTACGGATACCACTGTTACTTTTGCCTTGAGTATTGGTGGTTAGCATTGGCACCTTTCGCTAGTGCTTGTTACATTGAGATACAGCTAGTATCAGTGCTTGCCCCTTAATTTTTTTGTGCATTGCATTGAATCTAATTGCACAGTGTTAAAAACAGCTTGTAAGTGAATGAGCGCTTCTTTGCTTGTAATTGTCTAACTTTGTCATCAGGATAACAAATAAAAGCATCAGATATATCTTGATTGTTGCAGTTACTGTAAAATGATATGAGTGGTCCCAGGACTGTACTTTGAGGCACACCTTTGGTTACTGTGGGAAGGGGGCAGTTTATCCATGTATACTGTGACTATACATTTTAACAAAGTGGTCAGTTAATATGGTACAAGAATGATGTCTGTCTAAATGTTACTTGTGATGATAAATAAAAAACATTTCTACCACTGCAGTGATTTTTTTCATGGTGCATCGACGTTATTCTCATTCTAGACCATCTCCATGCTGGAATAGCAAATAGTAGCATTTTATTTTAATACCCTTCATTTGCTGTATTTTCTTATTCATGCCTTGTTCCCCGCTGCTGGATTCTAATGTGATTTGTTGCTGCAGTGGCCCAATTAAAGTTTCATCTTGTCGTCTATCTAATGGAAGATTACCTGGATGCTGTGCTGCTTTTTTTTCACGCTGTGAAACAAGTAAATAAAATAATCCATCTGTTCAATTCGCTGACTTCTCTCCTCCTGACCTCTTTGTGTGTGCAGGAGCAGAGCCCCAGTAACGCCACATCCCTGGCTATGATGCAGGAGCCGCAGGAGGTGGTGGAGGAGACTGTTACCATAGAGGAGGATCCTGGCACGCCCACCTCCCACGTCTCAGTGGTCACCTCTGATGATGGCACCACACGGCGCACAGAAACTAAGGTATCACGCAAGAGCGCACAGAGCTGAGAGGATGGATGAAGTGATGACAGAAAAACTCATACATTGACATCTGCATGGTGTAAATATGGAAAGATGTATTTTAAGCCAGGCCATTCTGTCAATGTCATTTAGATTTGACAGTATTTGGAGCAGTTTCAGTATGAAAGCTAAGAGATTTAGTAGAGATCATAACTGCAAAACAACTCCGACTCTATTTCAATATTGCTTCAAATTATGGATACGGATTACTGCTTCAAACAGTGTGGTACCATACCTCCACTCCCAGACTTCCACCCTAAAGAACTCTAAATCCCATAATCCCACAGCCTGAAGTGGTTTCATCTCCCTTTCATGAATTTATTTATTTTTATATTGTCTTATAATGAGCCGACTCCCTTTGTGCTCCTCTTGTTTTGTGCTTCTTTAAGCTCTTTTGTTGATTCGTCCTCTATTTTGTTCTGTTGTTTTTTTCTGTAAGGACATGTCATCTAACACCAAGGTGAGTGGACCTTTACATCAGTTATTTTCACCACCACACCACCAGGTTTTGTGTGCTACAGCTGCATAACGCTCAACACAATCTGCTTCATCACAAGCCAAACAAAGCTCCAGTCTTTACTGTTCCTTTACTCACCTGTGCATTTCTCCCTCTCTCGCTCATCTTTTCTTTCATGTCTATCTTATTCTGCCCTCACTGATGCTATAGAAGATACATAAAACCAGAGCTTGGCGCCTATTACACCTGTTAACTTTTAGAGTGATGTGGGAACCTTCATGTGGGTAAAGAAACCTTAAGCTTTACTATTCTGCACTTTTATCCTCAGAGGCCAAGTTCACCAAGCCTGACTAAGACCAGTTGTAGCTGCTCCAGGTCTTATCATGCACATTGATGTGAACATCCTCAAAGCAGTGTATTGCCAAGTGTTGCACTCATATCCAGTCTCCTGTCCAATAAAAATATCCTCAAAAGGCATGGATAACACAACCCAAAGGAAGAGAAATAATACTGATAGTGAAGAATGTGAACTAATGCTCTGCTCACTGGAGACTTTATGAGGTACGCTTGTTCAACTGCTCATTAAAGCTCATGTCTAATCTGCCAATCACACAGCAGCAAAACAGAGTCTGAGGCCAAAGTGAGTTGGAATACTCTGGTTTCATGGTTTCATGTACGCTTGAAAACAGAGTTTTGGATCTCAAACATCATAGCTGTGGACAAAAAGGCCATAGATGTCACATACAGCTAATGCTTGTTTACTGCATGAATGCTGCGGGCACAGTAGTTTTGTGAGCAATCAGGTGTAGACTGAAGCTTTTTCTCAAAAACAAATGAAGGGACATGTTTGTTTCTGAAAATACCCACCTAATTTTTTACTAGGCCTGAGTTTTTGACAAACTGTTGATCTACTGGGATTTTAACCCACAACCATCTCTAGGGTTTACAGAGAATAGCCCCAAAGAGAATATCCAGTGAGCAGCAGTTCTCTAGGATTAAATGCCTTTTTGATGCCAGAGGTCAGAGGAGAATGGACAGACTAGTTGGAGATGATAGAAAGGCAACAGGAACTCAAATAACCACTGGATACAATCGAGGTTTTGAAGATCATCTCTGAACACTCAACACTTCCAACATTGAAGCAGACAAAAGGCTACAGCAGCAGAAGAGCACACCCACAGGGTGGACCCAACTATCAGCTAAGATCAGGAAACTGAGGCTGTAACCCACACAGGCTCACCAAAACTGGACCATAGAAAACTGAAAATTGTGTACTCCTGTACTCCAACGGCCTCCATAGTTACCAGATCTCAGTCCAACAGAACCTATTTGGGATTCCCGTCATTAATGTTTTACCCTCTAATCTGCTGCAGATGTGTGATGTTGTCATGTCAATGTGGAGCAAAACCCTTAAGGAAGGTTTCCAGCACCTTGTTGAACCTTTGACACCAAGAATTAAGACAGCTTTGAAGATTAAAGGGGGCCCAACTCAGTATTGGCAAGCTGTACTAAAGAAACGGACTGTTGAGCATGTAGCTATAAGGAGATGATAACAGATTCTCCAATGAAACTTGTCGACACACTTTTATTAACCATCCAGTTACACTAGCTTGAAAAAAGAAAAAAAAAATAATAATTTGACTTTGCAGACTCAAGCCAGCTTCTTCCAAGGGGCAATAACAAAAACAGTATCACTTGTGTACAAGGCTTAACTTTAAGTTTGTCAGAACGTTTAGCTCTAAGTCTCACAAAGGCTTACACCAAAGTCCCTCAATCAAAAATCTTCCTGCCAGTGTCACTTTAAAGTGTGTCACTTATTCAGAGTTTTTTTCCTGACTGTAACCTTATTCCAGACCTCAGTTCAGTATTTAGATATTATAAAACCCTATTTTTAAAGTATGCTATCACATTAAAAATATTATTAGGTGGCAAAAGTTATCAGCGGTTGCTCTATCTAAAATTTCTTTCTCTTGGTGTCAGATAGGAGGTTTTAAAAAATGTAAAAGTGTGACAATTTTTGTGTTTTGGAAGGAAATCTGTATTTCACTTCTAAGAATTCAGTCACACTTGTTGCACAGAGAATAATCCCTGTGAGAATTCAATCAGATTTCCATTTGAAAAACCCATTGAATGTGCGACGCCTTTAAAGCGAGATGGGAGCTCTTCCTTCTTCTTACTTCAGCATTTTGAGGCTCTCAAACACAAGCTTATATTACACCATATTGCTTTGGATTCAGATGTAAACGTAGCTTCAGTCTGCTGCTGCTGTATAGGCTTCCTGAGGAGTGGAGAGCTTCTACTCTGGGGACTGTGAGACTGTAATTAAAAAGCCTGCTCTAATCCCTCATCAGGGAGGGCCCATTGCCCTCCAGCCTGTTTACTGCGAGGGGATTGGCCACACACACTCACGCACACTCATCACATGATTTCTTATGCATTCATACACAGAACTTCTTAGGGAAAGCACTCACAAACGTGCAGTAATCAGACTAATCATGGGCTTTGCTGCTGAGGAAAGGAAGAGGAAGGACGCTCCTTTGAAGGGCCGGCTGGGAGGAGGGATCTGGTGTTTTCTGGAAGTCACTTTGAGCAGCAAAGCAGTTTATTGCTCAGGGTGAACTTTTTCAAGCCAACTTTCTCTGTCTATGTCAAACTGATCCACGCTGAAATTCACACAAAGAAATCCCTCAACATGTCTCTGTCCTCTTCTCTCTCTGCTTCTCTTTCCTCTGTTTTACTTTCATGTGTTGTTTTTCCCACCTCTCTTTCCATCTCTTCATTCCACAGCACGTCATGCTTTTATTTATGTGCTTTTCTGTTCTTTTGAACCACACAGTCTAATGCTAGCACATGACTTTCCCTTGATGGTCGTCCCTCGTCTGACTGCTGCAAGATGAAACAAGGAAGCTTCTCCCAGCCTCCTGATTTGCAGGCAAAAAAAAAAAGTTTCTTCAGCAGTAAACAAGTTTCCAGCTGATTTAGTATCAGCAACATTACTAGTTATCATGGTGGGAGAGAAGCAGAAAAATTGGCACCAAGACAGAGCTACTGTTGATGTCGGCAAAAATGAGACAGGAGAGAGTGCGTGTGCAGGGAGGTCAGGGTAAGTTAGAGCTGACAAGAGATTTTCATACACATTAAGAAAACAACTTTGGATGACCTCCTAATGGCAGATTCACTGCTCCTTCTATTTATGTTTTCAATCAGTTCAACTCCAAGTGAACTGGGCTTGAACCCTTAATGTGTGTATGAGCACCGAGCACATGTAAGTGCTCAATTAGATCCACGTCTGTCCTCGTGTCCCAGCATGCCATGCTTTCCCTTGGCCATCTTCCAGCCCTGTCTTCCTGCTGGCAGACTCCGACTGAATGGGTTTCCACTCATGTAGGAGGACGAGCTCAGCTGTGCCAATAAATGCAGCGCTCCTCCTCTTTCTTCTGGATATGAGCTAATGAGAGTCAAAGCAGGCCACACAAACACATGAAAACACTTTCAACACAGTGGATGCTGTGTGGAATCAACATTCAGGCAGGAAAATACGGTTTTGAAGAGAATAACACTCGTATGTAAAAGTAGGACCAATACTGTTCCTGTTGATTACTGTTGTCTGGATTCCAGGTAGTAGTTTAGAAATCAAGCGAAAGCAAGATTTTGCAGCTATTTTTTGGGTCAGGTGATCTCAGAGAGGGGTTTTACGGTTTTTATATTTTATAGTGTCTCTTTGGTAGTTTTATATGATTTGTTGCTAAAAAAAAATGTGTATATTTTTCTCTCACTGGTGTTGCAGAAAACCCTTATTTCAGCCTCTGAAACACTTCATCTTAGCTGCTGTCTCTTTAAGGCTCCTCACTTTACAACCCCCTTCCCTCTCATTGCCCTGCTCTCTGGAGACCTCCAAGAGACAGATTCAGGGACAACATGAATATGTAGCAGCTTAAAAATATGCATGTCTAGTGTGAACATGCAGCATTGTTTCTTTGTAATCATGTTAAAAAACAAGAAGTGTTACACCCCCTCTTTAAGTTGAAAGACTCTTATGCTGATTAAGGTTTTACTGCTGTGTTTCATGTTGGATACATCGAGTATCAGGGTAAAAATAAACAAACACACATATTAACCAGCAACTATCAGACAGTATAAGTGTTCAACTCTTCCTCTGCCAGCAATGAAGTTTAAAAGTGTAACAGTACATAGTGATACAAAGAATTAAATCAAGCAAGGTGTAATGTTAACTAACATATGGGAAAGCTAGTTAGAAATAAGGTAATTTAGCTGTTTTAAATTGACTGCCATGTACTGAACATATTTATACCTTGTTCCATGTGCTTATCCAGTTTACAAGGTTAAAGAACATTTTTGAAAACTAACTTTTAAAATAGCCAACTCAAAATAACTAACAGCTAACAGTTAGTTACCAAACAGCTAGCACTGTTAGCTAACTAACAGTTTAGTTTTAGATCATAAATACATTATCATTGTCTTTGACCCTATTGCAATATAGCATAATATATATATATATATATAGCTGGCTTGCCTTCAGAAAGTTGCTGCCCCTTAACGTTAGCATCTTCAAGTAGCTAATATGCAAACTTAGTTATATGAAAGAATATTGGCCCTGGTCCCTCCAGACTGTCACCCTGTACTGTCTTCTTGTTTCTTATTGGTCTTTGAGGAGTAAAATTTTGTTGATTTTTCAGATACCCCACATTTATTTGGTTTGTTTGACTTGGTTTGTGAGGCTATTACAAAGAAAGAAAGGATCTGGACAGCTATCATGACCTTACTGTGAGGAATTTGCATGTTCCACCTGGGTGCTTGTATAGGTCTTGTTTGGGTGGGGCAGCCCCATGCTAACTAAAGATATGTCAGTTTGATCAGAAAGTCTCTCAGAAAATGCCCATGAAAGACAGTGTTTGTAGGATTTGTATCGTCTTCATGCCTTGTCCTTGCAATTGACTGGTAAGTGTGCAGAGTGTACTTACCTCTCCCACAACCCTTAAATGGAGGAGCAGTACAGGTGTTGGATGGATGGTTAGTTCACAGCAGTAAAACATTTTAATAACTTTTGAGTTCCTCAGACTGACTGTGAAAGTACAGTAAATCCTGTCTTGAAGTGCAAACAGCCTAAAAACATGCAAAGTTGTTGCATAACAGAACGTGAACAGCAGTGTTACAACAATTACCCAAAACAAAACTTCTCTCAGGTGGCTGAGCCCTCTCCTCACTCATTCCTCCAACTGTAGGTGACCAAAGTGGTCAAGACCATCACCCGCCGCACCTACCATCCCGTAATGGTGACTGACAACTTGTTTGTGGAGTCCAGACCTGCAACCCGGACCCCCACCCCAGTCTCCATCTCAACCCCCAACCTGTCTGAGAGAGAGCCAGTAAAGAATACCGGATGCCCTGTGTGATTTTTGCCGTGCTCCCCCTTTCCCTGCCTGTCTCCCTCTAACATTATGCCTTGAAGAGACCCACATCAAGCAACATTACTCAGAAACTAGCTATTTCTATTCCCGTCATTCTCACAGATGCTCTTTAGAGGGACTGAGATTGAATAACAGGCTGCTTAACAATCTGAATTACTACCCCGTCTTTTCTCACTAACCCCCGGCCACCGTGTCCATTTAAGCTTTCAATAAAGTGAATGCCACAGAGGTTGTGAAACCTCTAACAGTGCTGTAAAGTGGACAGTTTGACGCCTGCTGCATTTCCCTCCTTTTTTAACAGCTTGGTAAACAGTTAAGCTCGGCGTCTAACTGCCTGTGGTTATTTCAAGCACATCTCATTACAGCTGTAATATTCCATACATGCAGGCAGACACAAAAATCTGCTGTGGATCTACAAGAGAATAAAGTACGCTCCCACTATCCACCCCTTTAGCAATTCTCTTTCAGCCCTGTTTACCCCTCTTCAGCATACGTCAGACGCCCTTCTTTGAAACTTAGGCCCCTCATCTCCTCACGTTTCCTCTCGTGCGATGGTTTAACGCCTTGTGAACTTGAGAGTACATCAAAGAGTGTTTGAAAAATGTGTGATGGTTCCCTTGCAGAACTTGCAAATCACCTAAAAAACAGTGTTAGTACAAAGCAGCTGGGCATGTGAAGGCTGCGAAGAAGCAGCATTTATCCCTCTCAGATCTGACAGGCTGAACAGAATAACACATAATGATAAATAGAAGGTGATGAAATAATCAGAATTGGGTGAATGCATTCTTCTGTTATTTCTCTTAAGGAAGGCATGTGTGAAGCTAAACCAAAGTGAAACTGTGAATCAATAAAAACAGCTATTATGCATACATTATGTGGTCTATAGACGATGCTGCAGTCAGCCTTGGCCTCTTATAGTGCGCTCAAGGCCATGATGAACACAAGAACAGCCACGTTAGGTTTGTCATGGTTGATGCTGTGAATCTAGAGAACAAACTGAGCTTGTAATTCCAAGGTCATACATATGCTTTAGTTAATGTGAAACCAGCAAATGAGCTCTTTATTTTTAAGCGTGTGAAGCCAAAGAGGACTGGCAGCAGAAACAAACATAAATTACTCAGTAATTACTCAGAAGATGGAAATGAACCTTGGTGTGTTCCTGAAATAGGCTGCCTTATGTAGCTCACAGTCAGGGTGTAATCAAGAAACAAGGCCAGTGAAGCTTTCTATTTGTGTTAACCACATTAATGAGGATGCCATGTTGAGCAACCAATATGCTGTTTGTGCTTTTGCACTCTGCACCCTCCTCTGCAGGGTTAATATTTCTCTGTGGTTTCCTGACATGGTTACACGCATTTGCCAACTCCTTATTAAAATCCCAATTATCCCATTGATGGGAAAATAAAGAAAGCACATTACAATTAAGAGGGCCAGTGTGAAAATTAAACCTATCAGATGCAAGAATTGGCGTTGTTGTCTTTTTTCATCCCCTTTTCCCAAGAAATGCAAATGCTCATCAGGTGAGAAGCTCTGAAACACCTTGTCAAGCACAACACAAATTGCATCACACCTCCACCTCTGCGGTTGACGATTAATTTTCATCAACCTCATTAATTTTGAAGATGAATTTATGGCCTTGGACAAAATAGCCAATTATCAGCCACAGCAGAATTCACTGGGCAGCAAATTGGTTTCTGTATGGATGAAGAGAGAGGGGGTAGCTGTCGAGAACTGTGCAGGCAGACGCCCTCAGAGACAGCGGAGGAAGAAGAGATATTTAACTACAGGAGGAAGAGATACAAGCAGGTCTGCTTGTCAAAGTCCTCCAGCTACAGCGGGATGTTCCCAGGATCCCTCAGGGACAAAAAGAATTTTAGGTGCAGTGGAGCAGTTCAAGAAACTCAGTTCTGGAGACACAGTCGACCAAGACGATCACTGTGAATATGCAACGTCTCAAGTTGAAATTGTTTTTCTTAAAGGATAACTGCAGTGCAAACTCTCCTTAAAAAAACATCCTCTAATACCTGAGAGCCCTGACTTATGAGAGGGTAATCAAACTACGGCCGCATGAAAGTAAAGAAGTCCTAACCAATTCAGCATCCAAAATATTTGTTTATGCTTTAGTTTCTCTTAGAGCTCATAATGTAATGAAACTTCAAGATAATTCTCCACAGTTCTCCAGAGAGTGAAACAAATGCTGCACGGTTTGATTGAAATTTCACGGATGGAAAAGCTTTCACATTAAATCTGAAATGCATGTTCTGATCCAGGCACCTAGATTCAGACTTTTATTTGTCCAACTCTCTCTTAGTGTGAGGTGTTCACACACCTGGTTCTAACATTATTCAGGAAATATGAATGAGTTCTGTGGGGGGCATGTTGTTTTCATGTGTGGACCTCAAAGATGTAATAACCTCTGAGAGTTTGATTCAAACTAAGGTCTTTTTTTTAATGTAATTTGATGTCACACAGTCTCACAGCTGTCCCTGTGCCTCTCTTTAGGTGACTAAGATGGTGAAGACAGTGACCACAAGAACAGTGCGCCAGGTGCCCCTCGGTCCTGATGGCTTACCCCTTCCTGAAGGCACATCCCCACTCGGCAGCTACACCGACTCCATCGACCGACGCTACATGAAGAACGGAGGAGATCGCTTCATCACGCCTCAGGCAACCTCCACCCTGACACGCTCCTACAACAACTCCTACAACGATTCATACGGCGAGACACCTGAGAGCCAGTACATCCGCCACTATGGGCTGCATGATGGCTACACAGATATGGCAGACAGCTACGGCAGCCTGTCGCGGGGTGTCAACTTCCGGCCACCGCGCTACCCCTACATGCCAAACAGCTACCGGCCAGAAAACAGCTACACACTCCCAATCCGCAAGGATGATTACGGTCATGTGGCCCAGCCTCAGGTGCCCATGGGTAGCAGCACCATTGATTTGAACCGCTCACAACCAGAGCGCTTCCAGCCAGAGCCGTACGGCCTGGAGGACGATCGCCGCAGCTTGGGCCCTGATGAAGAGGAACCTTATGAGCTGGAACCTGACTACTCCACTGCCAACCGACGCACCCTGCAGGGAGCCAACCGGGGTCGCACCCACAGGGAACCTCTACGTGACGGGCCACGAGTGAGGTGAGGAAGATACCAACACTTGAAGCTCAGAAATTACACTGATTCCTCCCCCACATTTCTCTTTCTACATCAAACCTTGTGGTTAATACTTAAAAACCTGACAGGTCATATTAAAGGTTTATCATACAGGTTTGGTGCTTGCAGGAGTTAACGGTTGGTTTTGAAAGTGTGCGAGTTCATGCAGAAGACATGCAATTCTTTTTATGTTGGACAGCGAGCTCTTGTTTATATGCATGAGTGCAGACTTCGCCTTGACACACAAGAAGATCAGGCCTGTTAAGATGAGAGGGAATAAAGAATTCATGTCTTGTTCTTGCGATAAAAAAAGACTACCTGACATGATGCACAAGTAAACAGATGTCTTCTCTCCTTGAGCAACTTATTTTCCAGAAGAAGTGAACAAAAACAAGGCTTTGATTGCCATTTTCCTGCAAATGGATGGAGAACAAGTGTTAGTGTCAGAGGTAAAGAGGCAGGAATGATTTGAAATGTGAAGAGGGAGGAAAGGGAGGTTACAGGAGATGTAGACGGGGAGGCTCTCGACAGTTATCTCCCTGAGCTTTTCCTTTTTTGTACAACCTGTGTAGAGAGGAGGAGTGTAACCCCTGGCTCCGGTGAGCTGAAAGAAGCCAGTTAGCTTTTGACAAAAGGATCCCAAAATGGACTCTTTTCTCCTAATAGCTTCCAATCATCGTGTTGCTGCCCAAAGGGGGGCTGGAAAAATGTCCGCCCTCAAGTAAATTGAAGTAAAGGTTTAAAGTGGAGTTGGTTGTAAGTCCATTTTTTTTGTATCAAGTGATCTGTAGCAAACTGATATTATGAGATCGCTGCTTTTTCTTTTTTTTTTTTTTTCTTTTTAACCTCAAGTCGCATACAGAGGAATTCAGGCGCAGAAAGGATTTACTGTCATCGTTTGAAACAATTACATATTGAACCTCAGTTTTCTCTCAACCCAGCCCAACCTCTGCTTTTGGTGCTTTATTTACCCAGATTAATGACATGCACACAATCACACATTAACTTAAAGCCGCACGCATCCATGTGCACGAGACATGAGAGTGTAGATTCTCAAAGAGACTGTCTTCACACTTTTGACCTTAATCTGACACCATTTCTGTCCCTCACACACACACACACACACACACCCAATAAAAGTACTCAGAAAATGAGTCACTCCCCTATCCACAAAGTGAGAGGCGCTTGCTGTGACAGGCAATTTGTAGCCTGCCTTACATGTGTCACAACATAGCCCCAACAGCTCCACACACACAACCTTTCAGGCTGACACAAACACACAAACATAACATACTGACAGCTGCTAATGTGAACCAACTAACGCACCTTTTAAAAGGTGCTATTAACAAACCCCAGTCCAGCTAATTGCTGCTGAAGTTCAGTACCAAGTTGTTCCTCCTGTTTTACTTTAATTTCCCTCATCAGAAAACCTTAACACTAAGAAACTATAAGTGTGTTTTCCCCCAAGGAATAGCAACTATCAGCCCTTTCAGAGACCCTGGGCTCATGTGTGTACTCACAGTGAATTGGTATTCGTCGAAGAAAGCAACCTCTGAAGTGCTGAGCTGAACCTTGGAATTAGAGTGGTTTAATTAGATTTGATCAATCTCATATTGCTGCGGTAAAAATAAAGATGTTCTGGAGTAAAACTGCATCCTGCATCAGCTCCAAGCATTCGTTTCACCGCAGGTGTTTAGTCTACCTCGTGCATAAAGATGTTGTATATCTACTTTATGTCGGGGGTGGCATTTTTCCAATCAATCAGGATGCATCATTGTTTGATCCTGTCATGTCACCCTGATCATTTGTCAGTTGTCAAAGATCAGAATTTGCAACAGAATACAAATCTGCTGTTACCATTTCCAATATTTATGTTGCATCACCATCATGCATCACGTACTGTCTGGTGAGAGTTGCATTCACACTGTCCAGCATCACAGTGCCATCTGTTTGATCACAGATTTGATGATAAATACTGGTCATATCATGATGCTACCACTCGAGAGACGTCAATACTGCAACAATGTATGTGAACAGCAGTGGCACAGCCCCCGCCCCTCTGATAATTTGGAGATGGTATGGAATTTAAAGTGTCAGATGACCAGCAGCAATTTTTTTAATTTAATGAGAGTTGAAAAATTGTTGCCTGAATGCTGTTGTGTTTGGTGCAGGATAAAGCAGTAATAACAGGTGATTCTGTGGAGAGTATTATCAAGCCAAAAGTGCTGGCAAAAGGACATTCCTTTCCTGTAGGTCAAAGAGTTCAGAGTTATGGAGGTGGGTGCCAAACAGCATGCATTAATGTGAGTTTTGATCAGTTTGCAACTTACAATCATGTTTGGATTACATCATTGGTGTATGGTATAGTTTTTTTTTACTTTTGTGAGTCAGTGCAATGAGGCGATTCATGACAATAATTCTATAAAATTTTGTTGACACCTGATGGTCTTGTGATTAAACAGGCTGTTGCTCCTTTGATGCTGGTTTCTTTGACATCTTCCGACCTTAGGTGGATGATAAACCAAATGGTGGATTTCACTCTTATGGGAGATTTTTCTTTTGTTGAATCATTGAATTCAGGTTTAGATTTCCTGTTTGTGGTAATAAAATACAAGACAACAGTTGAGATGTCTTTGTGCATGATTGTTTTGTCCTGTGAAGTTCAATCTCAGTTCAGTTTGGATTTTTACCACTTGGGAAGGCGGAGGAAAATGTCCTCTTTCTCCTTCTTTATTTGGATATGAGAGTCTTTTCCTCCATCCCTACCCATCCTTTCTGTGAGTGTGTGTGTCCCTGAGTACCTTTCTGTGTCTGTCTTTGTGGGAATGTGTGTGTGTGTGTGTGTGTGTGTGTCCTAATGCCAGCGTGATTAATAGCTGCTTTTGAACTTTGCCAGGCTATGAGGGCGTCTTTAAGCCGATCTCTAATGGCTCATCTCTCCTTGGGCGACTGCGCTCCGCTGCACCTGCCCACCTGCACCCCAGGGTCACAGCACACACATTGATACACAAACCCACACATGCAAACTTACTTAAAAACACACACACACACATACATACACACCCATTCCTTAATTGAGAGGGGGTATTTCATTCTTATGCAGTGGTGTCTGTCGCCCTAGTGGAAATGATCTGACACCAGAAAGCTCACCCCTCCCCCCAGTCACCCCTCTCCTCACTGAGAAGAGGTTTTCACTGCGAGTCAAATATCATGCTTAATATTAAACTTCCTCTCTGTCTCGTTTGAGGTTTCTCAGAAACATCCCCTAAATTATAGAGGAAACTTCTAAGCTGTGTCACTCTCATTTAATTGAATGAAAACAAGCAGTGGATAATGTTGACTAAACAGCCTGAGAATTTAGAGAGTGTGGGACATAAACACTCCGCCTTTACGGGACAAAAAAAGAAAGAAGAGAAAAACCAGCAAGGACTCATGTGCATCATAAAAATATTATTGCCCATAATTCAAAACGAGCAATCTGCTCAGAAAGGAAGAAGCTCATAAACACCGTAGAGATATTGTGTGTGCATACGAGATGCTAAACATCCTCTTGTGAGCATCTAATCCTTTTCAGTTTGCTTCCTTTTATGGACCTGCTGGAGGAGAGGGTCAGGAGCAGCTGCTTTTTGAAGAATGATGAAAGTAACTGACAGAAGATGAAGACAAGGACAAGGATGTGACATGATGGCCATGCATTTATCTCATTTCTTCTGTAGCTGTTTAATTCTTTGTAATGCAGAACAAAACAAGCACACACATGTATCAGTAAGTGCAGAGATACACAGAAATAGCCTGGACATTTAGCAGCTCCATTACTATGAGGAGGGTGATCTGCTGTAATCACGCTCAAAGCGTTGCGTCTCGCAGCAGAGCGCCCTTTCACATCCTTTGAATAAACCCCTCCCTGTACACACAATGGCGCCAATTTAAATGCAAATCCTGACATTCCCGTCACTCATCCCCGCGACGCCCGCTTCACCAAAAGCCCTCGCTGCATCAGGCCGGATCTAAATGAGCCACGATTTGCACAACTGTACATCTCATCTGTTTGAGCGGAAACCTGAATGAAAATATCCAACAAATAATGAGCGAGAAAGTCAAAGAGAGACAGATATATGCAACGATGAAGATGCTGAGATTGTGTTCTGCCCTTTCTTTAGGGGGTTGTTCTGACTCGCGTTGCCTTGTCATGCCTGATATCCTGAAGCGATTGAAAGCTGTGTGACACTCTCAAGTGTAGGAGTGCATGTTTTGATCTCAGAGTACGCAAGGAAACATTTAGTAACCACTGGCGCGTGCACACACACTCACACATATGCTTTTTTTTCCATGCCGCTTTTTTTTTTTTCCCTTCGCCCAGACCTCAGAGCTTCAAAATGACGCGTAGTAATCTGGCTCTTGATCGGCCCCTCCTCCCATACTGTGGTTACGAGCTGCCTTTCGAGGTTTGTGGCTCTTTAACACGTTCCACAAGCTGGAAAATGAACATTGAAAACACAAATTAAACATGGTACACCAGAGCCTTTCCAGTTTAGGAGAGCTGTGTAGGAGTTTGTGCTTTTTTTTGTTTGATCTGAAGGATAAGTCCATTTCATATGACATTAGACCCCCACAGTAACAGCTGTTCTTCACATGAGCCACGACAACTAACGCTTTTACCTCAAAGCTAGCCACAGCCCTTCAGCACTGTGGTTGTTTGAACATTGGTCACACTGCTGCCATGCTGCATTTGGACACAGAGACTCGGTGCTTCCCTCCATCTCTATCAATCTGAAGTCTTATTACAGTACAACCGAATGGGGGATTCAGCGTTGTGTTACATTGCTCAAGCAAGAGTTTCCCCCCCCACTTCATCCTGTATTGATTTTCCTGGCAGTGAAATGCACAAAGTCGTGCCGTAAAAGCAGATATGCTGCTGCGAGGCCGGTGTAGAAGACAAATTAATAGAGGAATACACCAGAGCAGAGTCGAGATGACACGCAGAGCACCCCCTCTTTTCCCAGCACGCCTGGGAACAACTGTAAAAACACACGATTAACATAAAACTCATTAAAATTAAAGCTCATTCTGGAGCTCACAACCAACCACCGGCATTGGCCGCCATTTTGTTGCACCACCAACCGCCATACATCAAAGCTGGCGAGGAGAGGCCAGCTGGATTATGTAACGAGGATAAACAAGTCTCAAACTGTGGACTAGGTGGGGGGATGATAAAGGCTGTGCATGAGTACACAACCCTAATTAAATTCCTCTCCTCTTGTCAAAACTGTTCCTACCAGACATTCTCCAACCCTTTCAGCTAACTCTGTAGTGTATGTTCAAAAAGAATAACTCAGACAAGTTTCAAAGAATATTTGCAGCAACTTCTCTCAGTGTAAAATGTGACTCCCTGACCAGAGCCATGAAGTGGGCTCTACAAGTGAAAAATGGTCCCCATGATCGAAGAGCCTTAAGTAGAATAAGTTGCCCGCTCTCCGGCAACAAATGATCTGTCATTGGAATTCAGCTCTTATATTCTCGGCCATGTTCTGGTGGAGAATTGATGAGGCTGCCTTTGGAGGAAAGAACCCGCAAGAACAGAGTGTAGATCACAGACTCTGAGAGGCTCGGGTAATAGAGATTCATTGGAGGGAAACCCTCTACGAATCCCTTAGAAAAGCATCCCTCCTCTCCTCTCACACTTATTCCCATCAAAACGAGTAGATAGCTGAAATCCTGAGTAACAAATGCTAATGAGGCTAATGCTAGCAGAGGCTTCCCAAAGAGAAGCCCATTAACATTTTAGTAACTGCATGCTAGTGTTCGGCGCAGTGGGAAACGGGAGCCCCGAGGGCATCACAGGGGCTCATACTCCTCCCTCAGGGGACAGCACAGCTCTTTCCTCTGCTCCCCGAGGGATAAGACTTCTCTCTTCACTGTATGTGGTGACTTCCCTGAAAAAAAAAAAGAAAAAAAGAAAACACAACTTCACACGACTTTTCTTCAAAGCTCTCCCTTTGGTGTCGTCTTTGTCTCACTTTCTCTGTGAGCTGCCTGTTTTCTCTTTGTGCAGTCTTTCCCTGTCTTTCAATCACTCTCACTGAGATTTTATGTTTGTTGAAGTCTGACATGTTTGTTGCCACCACCTGACAGGGAGGAATAATAAGTAGTGTTGCTTACCATATCAGTCTTATTGCAGGGGATTGCCACCACAGTCCCTCTGACAGGCCTGTTAATAAGAGATCCAAGCCACACATCATCATGTCTCCCTGTCACTTGATGTCCCGCAAACCTCCTGTTCTCCCCATCGCCCACATCTTTCACCTCTCACTCACCCCTTCCTCTGTTTTCCTCTCATTACTCAGTGGCTCTCACCTCACTTGGCTTCTCTCAAAGTCTCACCCCCGGCTGCCTAATTCTTCTCTCAGACAAATCTCTCTGAGTCACCCTCCATTTACCTCGTCCATCTCCCTTGTCCTCACCGTCCTCTTTTTTGTCGTCTTCCAGAGGGTACGCAGATGACCCTGTCGAGGCCGAGCTGATTGATGAGCGCCACCCTTATATCCACGGCATGTATTCAGCTCCACTCGCTCAGCCGGAGAGGGGCAGCATGGCCAGTCTGGACCGCATGGGAGGCCGCCGTTCACCATCCATCGACAGCATCCGCAAAGACCCGCGCTGGCGCGATCCTGACCTGCCTGAGGTCATCGCCATGCTGGGACACCCCATCGACCCAGTCAAGTCCAACGCGGCGGCCTACCTGCAGCACCTGTGTTACGAGAATGATAAGATCAAAAAGGATGTGCGCCAGCTGAAGGGGATTCCTGTTCTGGTGGGTCTCCTGGACCACCCCAAATCTGAAGTCCACCGCAAGGCCTGTGGGGCACTGCGCAACATCTCCTACGGGAAAGACAACGACAACAAGGTGGCCATCAAGAACTGTGACGGCATTCCGGCTCTCATCCGTCTGCTGAGGAAGACCAACGACATGGAGGTCCGAGAGCTCATCACAGGTACGGAGAAATTATATCAGACATCATGTCATCAGATTAACCCATACAACATATCTTAACCTATATGAAACACTAACTGTAAAATTTGGTGTGTGGGATACATTTTTAGTTTCTTTATTACTGTTAAAAACTGAACTGGCTGGGTGACAGAAAAACAAGTAAAATGTACATGAAGAGGTAATCTTTTCCGATTAACGCCCCTCATGGCTATCAGTGCTACCAATACACCAGTGAGTGACAGAGTGGCAATAACAGACAGTGCTAGAAAAAGCTACACACGTATACAGAAGCTAAGCATTGCTGAAGACAATGTAAGTCATTGTAAGGAAGACAAATTTCAACTCTGCCCTTTGGGTGCGCCCAAAAACAGAATGTATTGGATCAATCTGAACAACTCATATCTCCTAAGGTGATATGGTCATCTGTTATTTTATTCTGCCAAGAAAAAAAAAAGATTATTATTTTTAGAGTGAGATATTAAAGTAGTATTCTGAGGTACAGAGTCTTACACACATATTTCACTATCTAGTACTTCTGCACAACTTGAAATCCATGCATTATATCAAGTATTGCTGAGTTGTTTAATGTCGTGTATCATTTTATGATAAAAAAAATGTAACATATTACTTGACTGCTACCTCATCTCAAAAAACATTTTTTTCCAATATTTTTTGCAGCTGCTGGTTGTAGTGTGATAGAAACATCCAGAAAGTGATTGGAGGGCATCTGAAATCTGTTTGCTTTTACTGTTATTTTTCAAAGAACTTCCAGAATACCACAATAAAGAAAGAATGAGGTTAAGTGGGAGCTATAGTTGACATGATTAGAATTTATCAATGGAAAATGTCCATTGGTAACTCACATACAACTAGGCTGTTAGTCGACAACTTCTGAAAAATGGGAATGGTTGAAGAGGCAGAATTATAAAATATTTATGAACAAACAACAGGAAATATAAAAGCCAACTTCAAAACTTTAACTTCAATTACATACCACTTAAAGCTACACATGGAGAGTAAAGCCTGGCTCACACGACAGGATTCTCAGGCTGATGTGATCGCAATGTGAGTGCAGTGGAGAAATCTGGCCCTGATTATCTTGAAGTGTGAGCGGATGATGGATCGATCTTAAGCCCCACACTCAGTTCACAGACTTGTTAAAGCCGCCCAATAATTTTCAAACTTGTTTGGTGTTACTGAGATTAGTACACCACTAATGTTCACTGAGGGTGACAACAGCCAATCAGAAAGAGTCGCCTGTAAGTAACGGTAAATGATTGGGAGTTATCAGAGACAAAATGTTGCCTGTGTCTCCACAACCACTTTTTCATCCAGATTCATTAAGTCCCCTTTTTCCTGTCTTGACAGAAAATAACAGCTACAGCAAACAGCACTGCACTAGTCTCCATTTTTATGGTTTTGTATTAAGTTGCCTCCTTGTGAGATGATGTATGGTCACTTGGTGCATCTCTCTCTCTAGTCTGATCTCGATGAAATTCTGTAATGTGCGCTGGTTATCATTTTCAATTCTTGTAGTCTTTCAGATTCATATGTGTGTGATACAGCCTGATTTCAGAATCTTTCAACACTTTTAAAATTATGTTGTTTGAGCCAGGCTTTAATCTGTCCACTCAGGTAATCCAACTGAACTCTCATGTCATTTACAATTGCTCTACTGAAGGTAAAGGATTCTTTGATAATACTGCTGCCCATCATCCTCACACACTTTCGGATTCCTCTCTCCGACCGCTAAATTACCCACTACACCCCCACATATTCAGAAAGTTAAAAGTGCTACTTGAAGCCTTTTAAGCTGATATGATAGAGCTTCATAAAGCAGTTCTTCTCAGCACCTGGCTGAAAACCTCTCTCTGCTTATATTCCAGTCAGGGGTATAGTGAGTTTGCTGCTATAATCCCATTCTGTGCATGGTGATGTGGAGTTGAGTCATACTACATTATGGAGGAGGTGTTTGTGCTCTCCTCAATTTATGCTTTTTCTCACCTTATTGGATACGTTTGATAGTCGCAAGGCTCTGAACCGGTTCGTGGAACGAAAACAAAACAAAACAAAACAAAACAAAAACAAAAAACAGAATCTTTTGCCATTTTGCTCGGAACAAAAATAAAACCAGAAACTTTTGAAATTTTATTGTTCAGGAGCAGAACTGTAACGTTAAAACCAATAGAAACTGTTTAGAACAGGCATTTTTTCATTTTTTAGATTGTCACAATGTAACCAATGTAGACACATCACGCATTAATTGAAATTATAAGTGATGCAGCTTATAGGGCTCAATATCATAACTGGTCCGCCGGCCCAAATATGCAACTGTAAGGCTCTGGACCAGCTAACTGTGCACTCCACTGGCACCACTTGGGCAAGTTAAAATAATGCCTTTAAAAATAAACACATTATCACATTTTTTTCATACAATAGCATAATGTTGTTTTGACCAACTGTGTTAAAATACTGTCCTTGTTTGGAATGAACCAAATGGGAAAAGTTCTGGTTCCAAGCCCTGGCTAGTCAGGCAGCCTATAGAGGAAGATACAAAACTGAATTATTCTTGAGGTGTGTAAGCTTTTGCTGTGAATTAAGACTGAACTTAAAACAGAAAGAGGGTATTCTTTTAAACATTTTGTGTAAATAGTTTCAGATATTTTCCTGTTTCCACTTGTAGATGAGTAAAGATTATAAGCAAGCCAGCTAATTGGTGATAGAGTCATTTTCTTCTATTAAAGGGAAGTGAAAATAACATTAAGAGTGTGATTCAGACAGATTTTGTGCACTGTGAGCAGAAAAAGGAAGAATCAAACCGGAGTGATAATCCATAGAAAAGCATTTGGCATATGAACATTGATTTCTGAAGAATAAAAGCCATTAGGCTGCATTGTGTAATGAAATATTCTTTAATTCCTTTAAGAGGAGCTATTGATTCAGACGCCATGAAAGGGGTTCTTCTCCTTGACTCAGTAAATGTCAACCTGGGAATACACTGCTGTGTGTTTTGTGATTGCATGGGTGTGTGGAGGTCTTTTTAAGTACTTGGCTAATCCCCAACATGATTGGTTTGACCTTGCACACTTGTGCTGCTATTCATGCTTTGACATCTGAGAAGGGGGCTTTTGTTTTGGGTGTGCATGCGTGAAAGATGAGAAACTCTTCGACCGGCTTTTGTTGAGTCTCACACCATGACAGGGGGGACTTTTCAGAGAGTTTTACAGTGAAGGGAAGTAAAACATCATCGAAGCTGTATTTCAGCAGCTGTCTGCTGGACATCATGTGGTGAAGCTCTGTGAGGCTTCGATTGAAAGAATGAAAGACTGAAAATCAATAGATATCAGTTAATGACTGACTGACTGATAGTGATCCCTGTCTTGTTGGACTGTCCTGTGCATACATGACTTAAGTGTATGCTTGTGTGTAGTTTTCCTTTGCTGTGACAACGATGTCGTGGTGAGCGATGACTGTGCCGCAGCAGAAATGATTGCCTTTACAGCACCGTGTTGCTCCCCACTGGAGCTAAAAATAACTCTGCACCACAAGACAAGGAGGACAGAATGGAGGGAGGCTTCCTTTTTTTCCCTCTTCTTCTCCCTCTCTCACTCATTATCCTCCCCCTTCCCTAAATCTCTTTTTTTCCCTCTCTCATTCATTATCTTCACTCTTGCTGATTCCCTCTCTTGCTGTTTTTCTTTCTCTCTCTCTCTCTCCCTCCAGCTTAGGTTTCCATCACCACTGCTCTGGCCTCACTGATACAGGCCAGTCACAGCGCAATCTCAGCTTACAGCCTCAGCCTGTGTGGCTAAAAGTGGCCGTGTTTTTCTACAATTAAATATGGGTTTTAAATATAGGCTCCTTTTCTTAGTGCATGTGTTTTAAGAGTTTCCTGTGCTCTCCCTGTGAAACCACACAGAGATCTGTTTTCTGCAGGGGGAAACGGGTGACGTGGAAGGAAACAAGTGATTTTATTTTCCAACACAGAAGATAGACAGACCAGTGGTTCATATTTTTAGTGCTTTGTACCGTTCAGAGTAATTCTATTTCCCCTCCCGATAGGCTCTGGGCTGTTTGTGCCCTGCAGCTATTCCCACCCTGGAAATGTAGATTATTAAGCGGATTTGTCTCTGTTTTTCCTGCAGGAGATGTCTGAGTTTCGTGGACCGACACTCAGGCAGGTGCTTGCTGCACGCCTTTGTCTGTTTGGATGAAAAATGTATGTAGGGCAAGTCGGCAGGTCTTTAAGCTGGAGATGCATTGATGTCTAGACAGACATGTATATCTGTACCGAGAGTCTGTGGGTTGCTGCTCAGCTTTGCATAATTTATGCAGCATTATTTAGAGACTGATTTAAGCAGTCTGAGGTTTTCTGAAGTGAATTTCAGAGATCTTTCACCTCACATGGACCACTGAAAGGCCAAACGTAGGGTTAAACAGTCCTGCAAACTGAGACTTTGCCGTCATTGGTGCTCGAGTTGTAGCAAAAGAGCGAGTAAAAAATGTTTTCCATGTCAGGAATCTATTATTTCATAGCTATTTTTGATTAATCAATGTTTATTTTTACAGCAGAACAAACAGTGACATCTTGGCTGTGATCAATCTTTTTGTGTGCTGTCTTTACTAACAATAGATCACTGCAGCAGGAGAAGCGCAGGTGTATCGAGTAATACTCATCATCAATAGCTGCATTTCATTTTTGGTTCCTGGGATTGATATGAATGCAGGCTCACTTACCAAAGAAATAAACAAACATACAGGAATCTAACCCTACAAATGTATCAATCTGGATACTTCAAATCAAGTCGAGAACAACACCTCTGTTAGATTCTCACTGTCACTTAATCTGAGCGTTACGTGTGCAGCACTGATAGATGACTTCTCAATAAGTACGAGATCAAACAAACAGCATCACATCCATCACGTTTGGGGTGCCAGACACCGTGGCTTTGTTCTGTCTGCAAGAAGATCAAATTTGTTTCTAAAATCACATCTCAAAGACAGACTGTCTGAGCTGTGTTTTCTAACTGATCAGATCAGATTTGGGTGTCCATCTGGTTGCTGTGGTAACGATCCAGTGTAAGGGAGTACATTTGTGGTGACGCAGTTTTCACACAGCTAGACAAATAATGATCAATCATTTGGCCCTTTATAGAGCCAAGCTGTAGAGGTGAAGAACTCTTACACAGTATATCTACACATTAAAGAGGAAGAATAACAGACTGAAGCTGTTTAACTTACAGTATCTAATCCAGTGAAGTCCTCTGGGAGGAGTGCATTAAAGTCAGATTTTTACCTCCCAGAATTGCATTTTTTGCCCCTCTCTACTCTATCTAAAGGTCTAAAACAAAAAGGAAAATTGCACAAATAAGAAGCAGGCCCACAAAGTTCTACATCTCTGCACAGTTGGCTCCATTTTTTGTCTTAATGTGTAAGAAATTCTTTGTACCATCTCCACTCTTTGCTGTGCACAGCTGCACTGTGAGCGCTCATCCTGATGGTGCTAAAGTCAAATATTATATTATTATCAGCTGCATTGTAAAATCACTGATGTCAGCTTGTGACACAAATTTTAGAGTTGATGCACAGCTTACATCTTTGAGGACAAAAGGCAGCTGGTCAATATTTTAAAATCATCTGATGAAAAACACTCTGTGGTACATATCAGCATAGAATTTTAGCAACAGCCCGATTTATTTCAAACTCCAACTATCAGAATAGAAATGTCATAGTAATAAAAAAAGACTTTATGTAACTACGTGTAACTTGTCCACCTAGAGGTGTAAATGTTGTCTTGTTACCTGAAAAGAACACAATATTTGTGAACTTGGCTTTCTTTGCGCCGCAGCTTGTTTGCACAGAAAGAGGTATGTTTAGTACCAATTAAAGGCATAACGGCTAATTTGAATGCATCCTGACACTGGTGCAGAGAGCTGATATTTCCTCTGCAGCACAGCTTGTGGTGCAGTTCAACCTTTGTGTGTGCTTTGTGAGTATAATGATATCTTTTGGCTCTTTTGCAAAAGCAGTTTAGTCATTTTGAGAACCAGGCCCTTTGAGTTAAAGCATAAGTGAGTGCTACGACAAAAGAGCACACTGTGAAATACAGTTTTCCACATTTGCTTTTCTAGAACATTATTCAATGTCAATATGACAAAAGATTACTGAAGTTGTTGTGATAACACTTAGGTATAAGTTGGCACTGCCTCATTCACAAAATATATTTCAACTGCAAATTCTGTGTCCAAATAAATCAATAATGCATGTCGACTTGACCATCACTTTAGCCCTCCCAGCTGTTTAGTAAAGGTTTTATGTTATACCCAGAGTGCCTTCGACAGTTGTAACCTAACAGCTACATCACGAGTGAGGAGGGAATACAGTGGATATGACACACAGTTGTACAGAGGGTAAAAAGATTATTATTATTTTATTATTGTTGTCATTATATTTTTTTGTCTAAACATCAAGTTGCATTTAACAGAGCAGTGATTCTTTTAAAGTGACAACTCTATAAGTGGATGGGGTTGTGGGGACTGTGGTTTGTTGATAGAGTTTGAACTTATACCCATATACCCATCTGCAAACACCTTAAACTACAGCCTCTTGGAGGAATCAACCACATCAGTACAAAGCCTCTTTTTTTTCTGTGCATTGCAGTCAAGTCTGACTTGATACCTGAGGAGCAAGACATGCGTTACACTTTGGAGCAGCTTGTTAGCTTCACTTCATGCAGATGTCTGCAAACAGCAAATGATCAAAGAAAACAGTCATCAGATAATACTTGAGCTGCAATGTTTTTTTCTCCTTTTCATGCAAAGAAGAAATATTCACTGCAAGGAAACTCGGATGTTTCCTGTCTCGTCTGCCTGTGATTTGCCTGCAGATTGTTCAGAATCTATGAACAGTGATTTCTGCGGTGGTATCATGGGTGATTAAGTTATGGTAAGATTTGAGTGAAACAAGACTTGGCTGGATATGATCTGTTTTTGGCTGAACTTGCTGGTGTAAAAACAGAGTCAGCATGGAGTCAGTGTTTTCCCTTGGTGTGAGATGCTGCTGAAACTCATGGATACTTCCTTTGTGGAAACGCAGATAAGTCATCTCATAGGGGAGGAAAGGTACCTGCATGATCCATGAGACAATTTACTGACTTCATCATTGGCACACTGTATGGATTTGTGATATATGTATGTGCAGGTGTAAATATCTGCATCTCTCACCTTTTGTCAGGCTCTTGGTATAATAAACTGCTTTATAGGGTTGCAAACACAAGCATGTATGAAAATGTCATTTGTCTTATTGTAATGGATGTTGGGCATAGCAGACACCAGAATGAATCCACTCACAGAGCCGCTCCTTCCTCTCATGTCTCCTATGTGGCCCTTCCTTTTTTTTCTAAACTGTGTCACCCTCCTACTCCAGCGCTGAGAGTGTGATGGATGGCAGAAGGGGTGAGGAGGGGAAGGACATGGGGGAGAGGAGGAGGAGGAGAGCCGTAATAGGCAGAACTAAGTTAATAGCCCTGCACGAGGAGCAACATGCCTGCCAGTGGTGCCTGGAAAATTTAATTAGAGCTAGCCTCAGCTCCAGTCCTGGACCCAGTCCTGGTCTTCGCCCTCCACTCCATGTACCAAAGCAAGGGAAGTGATGGCAGAGACGCTGGGGTAAACAGAGAAACAGGAGGTTAATGCTCATCCACATCCTGTCTCCTTTGCTCCCCATTTTGTCATTCTGTTTGACAAATAAACAGACACGGTTTTGATGCCAGCATTGTTTTGTTATGTCAAGCTCTCTGTCTGAAGCAATAAATGATTGAAGAGGCAGGTAATAATGTACATCTTCATCTTAGCCAGCGGCTGGATTGGATTGAAGATAAAAGAAAACAAAAGCAAATCACAGGTTTACGGGGAAATCGCAGCACAGTGAGAGACTGTTTCTGCATACATATCAGATCCCACTGTTTTTCTTCATAAGCCCTTCTTATTGAGAGAAAGTGAAGCGTAGAGTGTGTGTGCTTACTTTTCCAGCTGTGTGTGAAGATATTTTTACCCCTCAATGAAGTCTGTTTCAAAATAAATCGGAATATTTTTTACAACTGGGTTTGCGCATTCATTTAATACACGCTGCTTATTTGGATGGCTTCCTTCACGACCAACTCCACCAGACTGTTTACCCCTTAAGAGCAAATAAACAACATAAATAAACCAGAGAGGAATAACACTTTGAGATCTGGAGAGCTTCTTCAATAAGATGTGGAAGGTCGTGGAAAGTCTTGAGAGTCTAATCCTGACTACTCGATGACAAACCTTTGAGAAATGTTACGCCTGTTTCCATTTGTCGTTCACTTTTAGTAGCAGATATGAAAAAGAAGTGACAACCAAAGCTTCCATGAGGATGAACACTTCAGGAATCAGAGCCTAGCATGTATATTTTAGTTTGGCAGCGATATTACAAGAAGATGAGGAGTGATTGTTCTGCTTGAAAGTGTAGTTTGCAAATATCTTATCACACGGGAAATAATTAATAATACTAACAATCATAAAACATGTTATCTATGGGTGCATGAATTTTTAAAAATAAGGTTAGAAATGCAACTCTAAAAACTGAACATCAAGACATAAATAAACCATATGCAAAAAATAACCTTGATTCTTTAAGAGGCTTGGTTAAGATGGATACATAATTCTTAGAGGGGTTTTTTTTTCTCATGAAGGGTATATGGTAGAGATCCAGAGCTTATGACTGTGTGAGAAAGAATCTAAAAGTCAGATGGTGAAGAACTTTTTTCTTGTGGCTAAATTGTTTGTTTCTTATTAGCTCAAGCGCAGCATTGCTTCTCTGTGTACTCTGGCTGGTATCTCCAAACTGGGGCTGAGTGGACTGTTATGCACTGGCTACAGGCAGATACCTCATTTACCCAACTGTTGGGAAAAAAAATGCTAAAAGAGAAAAACAAAACCATAACTACCTCCATAACAAACAGAGAGCTTTGGGTTTTTATAGATCAGCAGCAGAAGTAGAGTTAGCCCATCCTCGGTGGCACAACCCAGTGAAGCCTGGCTCATGTGGTCCAGTCTAACAGATTTACTGGAGCTCTGGTGTCATATTACTGTGCATGTCAGCACCAGAGCTGGACCACAGAGCGATGAATGAAGGTGGCTTGGGGAATACAAATATTCTGCCTCCCAATCCTCTACATTTCAACCAACCAAGAGCCTGTGGGATGTGCCTCAATCTACAAAAACAAGTGGGATCCACAGAGACCCCACTCTGCAATATACAGTTGTGCCCAAAAGTTTACACCCCCCAGCAGAATTTCTGATTTTTTGGCCTTTTCTCAGAAAATATGAATACTAACACAAAATCTTTTCTTCCACTCATGGTTAGTGTTTGGATGAAGACATTTGTTGAAAAAAATATAGTTCACTCTTATTAAATCATGATGACAACAGAAACTTAAAAAATGACCCCGAAGTTGACACAATCCTGATGGTTTTGGCCTGATAAATGCACAAAAGTTAACACGAATGTGTTTGAATGTCTACTAAAGGTAACCATCCTCACCTGTGATCTATTTACTTGTTATCAGTTTGTGTGTATAAAAAATGAACAGGGTCATTTTTGAAGTTTCTGCTGTCATTATGATTTAAAAAGAGTAAACACAGTTGTTTGTTAATAAATATCTTCACCCAACCTCTAACCATGAGTGAAAGAAAGGATTTTGTGTTATCATTCATATTTTCTGAGAAAAGGCCAAAAAAGTCAGAAATTCTGCTGGAGGAGGTGTAAAGTTTTCGGCACAACTGTACATGACTTACAGAAACTATTCCTGATGTCTTGGTACTAAATATCAAAGCATACCTACACAAAACTGACAATGAGTTTGGAATCTCTAGAACTAGTGACCAGAATTAGATTTTCAGTATTTCACCAAATATTCCCCTGATACTGAGTCACTGTGAAAACTAATCATTTAACTTCTCCATCTAAACTAGGGCTGAGCAAAAGATTAGATCACAATGCCCTGCTGCAATATTCTAATCATAGACAGCACAATATTTCTGTAACCTCATCTATTCTGTGTCAGGATACAAGATAAAATGTTTTGTAGTAGATTTTTTTTCTGTACAGAAGTGTTACTCAGCACTGCTCAACCAAAGTGCCAAATAGTTGAAAGCTACCTTTAGCGAGAGCAACAATCTGAGAGGGAGAAAGTGACAAAACCAGCAAGAAGTAGTAAAAAGCAACTAAGGTAAAAGTGGTGAAAATGGGTGAGAAGGGGAGAAAATTGAAGAAAAATTGGAAAATGGTCAGAAAGTAGCACAACTTTCCAGGAGGAGCCTGACATTTCTGTTCAAAATATCCATCTTCATTGACCTTTTGTAATAATCAAATTTTCTGTGAGCCTGAATTCTGGGTTCACATTATCTTTAAGCAATATTCATCAACATTTCAGGGAATAAAGGCTCAAAATATCTCACTTTGTGTATGATGAGTCTGTACAGTGTCTGCTTTTAACTTTCTGAAAATGGTGACCAAAAATATTGAGCTTTTTTATGAAATTTCAATCTGTTGGGATGTAAATTTAAACAGGTCTTCCTTTATGGAGTTTTTGTTTATTTTTAAAGTTTTTATCAAAAATCCTAGCCCCCCATGTGTTTTTACTTATTTAAAATTAAGATAAAAATATCATACTTTCCAAAATAGCAATTGATATCAACAACACATAAGATCACAAATGCAATACAAGCTGAAATAACAGCAATCAGATTATTTTTGCAAATTATTCGGCCCTGATCTAAACCAGTTCTCATGGTACCAAAACAATAAAGAGACGTATGGCGGTGTGTATCAGCAAAATAACATTTCACAGCTGTCTGTACATGGTGTTTGCTTTTGCATTTCTAACAGTTAATGGCTATGAAGAAAGTAGAAGCGTTCTTCAACATCAGCAGAAATATTTTTGTGCTGTTGTTTTTCTGGCGTTTATGATTTTGTGTAGGTGTTAATTTGAGGGATCAGTTACCTGCCACAGGGCTGTGGATTTTTATAGCTTTGTGCTGGTGGCAGACTTAGCGGGTATTAAGATGTAGCTGTATATTGTTCAGGCGTGAAAGGAGATGTTGACTTCACAACATTCGCCGTCAGTCTGACAGGGGACAGCAAACACACCAAACCTGATACAGAGTCACGGGCCTGAAACAGGAGGGAGATGGTCTCTTCCACAGCACTATGTCATCTTAAATAACACCGTGTCTTTGGGCTGTATCCTGTCATAGCTGATGGATCACAGTCACGGAAATGACATGCCTTTTCTTCCTCTGGCATGTTGGCAGTGCAGAGGTGACTGATTCTGTGGTGATAAGTGTCTCTGCAGGTGATGGAGACAAGACAGAGTCTGTGTGTCTTTGCTTTTGAAGCATATCATTTGAAGAGTGTTTTTTGCCTTTGTGTGCTGTCAGAGATTAGTCAAAGGTAAACTATGGTATGTTTTCTTCACAGGAAATATTTACAGCAGGGTTGGTTTTAGGCTGTTGGGCCTGTTTAATGATGATGTAGTGGCAATAAAAACTTAACATGCTCGATATAGATCAGGGGTACGCACCATCTATCCAGGAGCTGAATGAAAGCTTCTCAACAGGCCATTACAACACGCTATAATGTTCAACCCCAGATCAAAAATGAGTAAGCACACTTTATTAATATTCTGTTTGTTGCCTTCCTCTCAGTAGGACATTTGTGGCTCATCAGAGATCTCACAGATTACTTCCTCTGCATTAAATATTCCTCTCAGAAGTTTTCTCACTTACTAGTTCTCTTCCTTTGGCTCATATTGCTCCTCATGTTTTGACTGCTGCGTGTCACAACCAAAGCTGATGCTAATGACACAACAGTGGAGGTAATTAAGCTGTCAGCCAAGCAGGCAGGCAGGCAGCCATGAATGTGAGCTAGCTGTCATCATAGCAGAATACACACACCATGACAGCACATTTGTTATTAATGTGATTCA
This sequence comes from Thalassoma bifasciatum, assembly GCA_008086565.1. Taxonomy (NCBI): domain Eukaryota; kingdom Metazoa; phylum Chordata; class Actinopteri; order Labriformes; family Labridae; genus Thalassoma; species Thalassoma bifasciatum. The sequence continues at coordinate 697,008 of RPOG01000072.1, read as the reverse complement.
TGCCAGATGCTGATGCTCCATCTCATCTTCACATGTGGAGGAAGTAAATGACAAAACTGATCCTGTCGAAAAGAAAATGAAGAAAGTAGGAGCAAGAGAAGAAGAGGATGTGGTTAATTACAAAAAAAGAAAAAAACAGGATAAATTGTTCTGAGAGGTAACTTGAGCTTGAAGGAATGCTGCTGCAACAAAAACATCTTATCACTGAAGAACCAAATTGCACAAGTTGTTTTTTTTTTCTCTCAAACTTTTTAGTCGCTCTAGTCATGTAGACTTGAATTTTTTCTCCTTTGTAATTGCACATCTTTGTGAGTTACAGCTCCTTTGAGACATCTTTAACTGGTTATGAAACTGAAATTAAAACTGATGTGTCCCATTGGCCTGAAAAAAGCAAAAAATATGTGAACACTCAAAAGGACTATTACTTTAAAATATTTTCAATGTCTAAAACCACTGTCAGGGGAAGGTGTCACACAAAACAGTTGACTGCAAACTGCCAGTTCAACCTCTCCCACATTTTTTTTAACTCACAGCCTGCTGCCCCACACTTGATATCAATTTATATTGAAAACTGGTCCGCCTTGTTTATGGCTGGTCTGCTGCTGGGACTGGAGAAGAGATATCCAATTTCAGAGCTCACCCTGAACGCAACACAATCACTGCATGAACCCAAGTGGAAAGAAACAAACATTTGACACGCTGCCAATGTCCTTATTATGTGGTCAAAATGAGATGTTGTTTTCGAAGACCAAAAGAAAGGTTGATCCCAGGCACGGATGATTTTTTTCTTTGGAGTTGAAAGGGAATCACAACTGTCTCATATGCATTGAGAAAGTTGTCGTTCTTAAGAAGTGAGACCTCACGCAGTATTATTCTACTAAACATGCAGAGCAGTATTCAAAGTACCAGAGAGATGCACATGTGGCACAACCAAGTGTATCCAGAGAGCATGAAAGGAAGTGAATCAAAGAACAAGTCCAGTCTTAGGGGTGTCCACCTTCAAGACACATTGAGGTTTTCATCTGACACCTCCCTTTTGTGGCCCAGCTCTCTGCAAAGAAGAGCTCTCAGGTGTCTGGCGGCAAGCAGTCAGCAAGAAAAGACAAATATGAATGTAAAAAAGTTAATGTGGAGAAGTTGTTCAAACAGTTGATTGTTTTTTGTTTTCGTTTTTTTTGTGAAACAACTGAAGGGGCCCCCTTGAGACAAAGACCTTCAGGTAATACGAGTTTGAGGCTCCTACTCTAAGGCAACAACTCTTGGTGAATAATGTGTTCTATTATTCAAAAAGAAAGCAATGTGAGACATTTAGTCAACCAACAACGAAAACCACATGGACACAACAAACCACATAAAGACTATTTTGTCCACAGGGGGCACCGAAACTATCAAATATGTATTGTTGATAGCAAATGTTCAAATTATTGTATTTTTATAAAACACTCACAAAAAAGGTTTTTAACCTTTATTGAAAAGTTTTCCATTTTTGTATGTGCGTATGTGTTAACATGCACAAACTGTCAAGTCTCAGCCATTTTGGTTGTACAGTTCAGTACAGTTTGGTTGTACATTTAATTTTAGCTAATTTTATGTGGCAGCTCCAGATAAGCGTCTAATTTCATGTTAGTGCATGCATTGTTATATACTTCTCATTACATTTTACTTTTGTGTTCATGTCATCAAATAAGACATTTTTTCTGGGCTTGTCAATAAAAAGGTTTACAATGTGTCTGATTAAGTATTTTTGACTTGAAGTCAGACCCTTCAGTTTTGCAGTGCAGTGTAATATCAATCGGGTCTAATTAATCATGTTTGCAATATGTGGTGACAGGAAATGAAGGGTCCTTTGAGGGCAGAACAAGTCAAAGCCTGAATTAAAATGCAGCGTGGACACTGCTGACTAATGCTGAATCAATGCCGACCAACAGGAACAGAAAATGACCCAAGTTGAACCCAAAGTAAAAAAAATATGCAACGAAAAAGTAAAACAAGCCTCAAGAAAAATTTGAAAATTTTTCTTTTAATTAGAGCTTCAAATACACTGCAATTAAATCCTCCATATCTCTGAATAACATCACAGATTGTTTTCTTCTGTGTGTAACGTAGCATGAAAGTGCTTGTTTAAAAGAAAATCCATTTTGAATTCGTTAGAAGAATCAAATTTACAGTGAACACATGAAGCACAAAATTACACCAGCTGCTGCTGCTGCGTGGTATAATCACCTGAGCCGTGAGTTTTCAGAGTGTACGAGTTGTTTTACTCTTTAATAGGAATGTCAGGGAATGTTTACCACCATCACATGATCTGTTCCCAACAGGCTGTGTAAATGCAATGCGTACTCTGAGGTAAGCTGTGATGTTAAATGAATCACACAAGGCTTTGGGATTTTAGAATTTACATGAAACAAGATAATGTCTCGGAGTAATAAAGTGATGTCACATATTATTGTGCCTTTTTCAAAGTCCTGAAAGTAGTAATGTGAATCACACAGTCGGCTTTTGAACATCCTTAACATCCTGCACCAAACTGTTGCAGAGTTTCCCACAGCAGGGCCACACCTCAGCTCTAACACCTCCCTGATAGTTGCTGGTAGTCTGGTCGCTTCTGACGCACAGGAAGTCAGTCTAGTCACTGACTCTAACCACAGTGGGGAATGAGGTACAGTGTTTCTAGTTGATTAAGTATTATTATAGGTTGTTACAAAAAATCTACACAGACAGGCTTAAGTGGAAAGCCAGGAAATACATTCAGTCTAAAAATACCACCAAGACTCAGCATAAGGATTAGCCTAATGAGTTTTTTTCTCCTCTTTGTCAGTGTCTTGGTGAAGGAAACCAGTTTTCTCCAGGCAAACCACACCAGAAGGACCGGATTTATTTTTAGCCCGGGTCTGTCTGCTAAGTTTTTTCCCCCCTGTGTGCAGAGAGGCATGATTTAACAGAGGAAATATTGACCATCTGGAAAATGTACAGAAACTCTTTGAGAGAAAAAGGGCGAGGAAGTGCGACAATTTTGTTGCTCCGCTAATGATCTGTTGTCAGGAGGCAAGAGGGAACTATTGGCTGGTTGTGTTCGCATGGAGCTGTGTTCAATGTATTTGGGTTTTGAATATGCACACTGCATACATCTTTTAGGACTTTGGGTGCTTTGTGTTTGATTTTTGAAGCTCTGGGTCCGTGTTCCTTCGACACAGAGGTTGCTGGTGCCTCTGAAGCAGGTGTAGGAGAGTTTGGGGGTTAGAGAGATGAGACTCAGAAACTGCGAGAGGTGAAAAGCAGATTGCTTGTGCTCTACAAACAACAGGAACTTTGACAATTTTCCTGATAACTGTGCCTTTTCTGGAATCATAAGTGCCTGGTTACTTTAAGTGGCATCATTAATGTAGCCTTCTTTCACTCATATCTGAAATCTTTACACTCAAACTTCGAATGAACGATTTTAGTTTCAGCCTGACCAAACCCTTAGAATAAAAGATTTTCCTTCAAAAGTCTTCTCATCTGAATCCTACTTCTTTAACAGCTAATTTCACTTGTTCTTAATGATGCATTGAGACAATATGAGGTGTTTTTACGCTGTGTTGACTCCTTTCAATAAAATTTCCAGTGTTTACCCAGGATAAAGACAGCATTTCCCACAGGCACCATCACCCACTTTAAAGTTGTGACTCTCGCCAAAGTGTTCATTTGTTGCTAAAATAAAGAAATTAGTTTAAATCCTCTTTCTAAAATGAATTTTCCTGATTCAAGACATCATTTTGCAGGCTGCTGAGTGGTGAGGTCCTGTAATGACTTGAAACGTTGTCAAATTGTTCACTGTTACCGTGACAACACTCAGTAAACTGGATTTTTTTTTTTTCTGTTGTCTCACAAAAGGCAATCAAACGCAGTGCTTAGATATCACAGCTTGTGTGTTTCCAGGGGGAAATTTGTCATGAACATAAGTGCAGTGCTGCTCACAATCAATACATTCATCATACCAGTATTACAACAACATGCCCACTGTCAAAATAAAAAGACCATGTCACTGTGGCATGTATCATTGACACAACAAAATACCAATAATACAATAAAAGAGATATAAAGCAATGTCACACTGAAATTGGTGCAAGAGTAAAACAGACCTCGTTGGAGCCCAATTGGTGACATTTCAGGTTGTCGTTACTTTTCAGGTCATTCTGACATATTGGGCTCTAACAATCCTCTTACTGATAAATGGGCAAAGAGAAATATAAGCATCAAATTCATCCTAAAGCCATTTTGCTCCTTTAGCCTGCAAAAACCTGTATACAGTTACTACTTTGCCTAAAACAATACTTGAACTGCTAAACCTGTTCCAGTATCAGCCATTGTACAACCATTATGTAAGTGTAAGTATTACCTCTCCATATCCACATGTTGTAGAAATCCCAGGATCTGATCTAAATGTTCTGTTGTTAAATAAAAGTAGTCATAAATAATCTTAAGATATTCAAGAGACTTTCTTGAGACTTGTTGAAATGATGAAGTCATCATGACATGGCGGAGGGGTGGGCCTCAAACACCAAGGACATAGAGAGACAGCAGCTAAAATTAAAGACCGAGGCTGGAATAAGGGACATCTGTAACACTAGCAAACTGGGTTTTTTTTGTTCTTTTGAGCCGTATACTATGTAAAGCTACAACAAAGATACCAGAGAGAATGTAAATTCATAAAAAAGCAGAATACCCCTGATTTAATATCATTATCAGTATCAGACCACATGAACCACTTCAGAGATTTTAGCTGCTTCTTGAAAGCTTCTCGTGATAATACTAGTGTCTGATGCCTGAATGAAGACAGCAAAAAGGAGGATAATAAGACAAAAGCCTTGATAGTGAAAGTAGAAAGGAAATGCAGGCCCTATCGAACACTGTCTTTGAGTTTTCTTTCTTTTCCCTCCCACTCTTTTTTTTCTCCTTATAGCAGCGTCTGCCTCGATCAAGGTCTTCTATCAACCTGATGCTTAAAGAGCGTATTTTGTTTGATGCGTTTCTCATTCTCTACATATCTTTTGTGGACTTTTAATAGGCAGAAACACAGCTTCATTTTGTTTACTTCCAAAGTGAAAGTAATGAAAAAGCCTGTTGCAGCGAGGAGGTTCAGAGAAAAGAACTCTTACTCGTGGTTTGATTATTGTTTTCTCCAGGCAAAGAGAGGGTTATACAGGGGACAGTGAATCTACAAAACATGTACAAAGAGGTCACATTGCTTTATGAAACGATTATTAATGCCAGAGTCAGAGTTTGAATGGGCAAATATGATTATAGTTTGGTGACTGTAACCTTGACGTCCTCAGAGCAGCATCATAGGAGTCATCAGAGAGATGCTTTTTCTATAAACTCAGTATTGATTACTGTGCAGTGGTTGTTCCTCTGCTGTGGCCTCGTGGGAGAATTTAAAAGCTATAACACTGTGATTTCTGTGTACAAAGCAATAAAGCACCTGATATCACTGTACTCCAAATGCACAACCAATGCAGTTTAGTAATTTACAACCAATATTGTTTTCATTGCAAGTACAGTATGTTTTCCTGCTTTACAGCTGTCCTTATATTGCATCACTCAGCCCTCCAATGTTTTCTCTTTTCATCCTTACTTAATTACTACCAAAAATACCCCCTCTCTCTTTTTATTCCTCTCCCCTTACGTCCCTCTTCCTCCATATATCCCCTTTTATTCTCTTATATGCTCCTTATTTCTCTCAGTAATCCTCTCTCTGAATCATACGTTTTTTTCCCCTTATCTCCGTCCTCTTATTATTTCTTTTAACTTTCATTCTCCTCCCTCTTCTCCTTCTTGCAGGAACGCTGTGGAATCTGTCGTCCTACGAGCCCCTGAAGATGGTGATCATCAACCACGGCCTGCAGACCATGACCAACGAGGTCATCATCCCGCACTCAGGCTGGGAGCACGAGCCCAACGAGGACTCGAAACCACGAGACGCCGAGTGGACCACCGTCTTTAAGAACACCTCTGGCTGCCTCAGGTAGGATGACGCTGGTTTCAGTGCAATAAAACCATAATTTCTTTCGTGTCACAGGTTGCAAGGGGGACGCGTCAGAGTTTGTAAAAGTGGAAGAATGAGAAAAAGATAATTGCGTTATCTTATAAACCCCCCCCCCCCTTTTTTTATTCATTTATTTATTTTTGTTTTTAAGGTACAAGGAAGCCTAGACTGGTAAAAAAAAAGGTGAATAAAGCCTTGTGAGGACTTACTTGGGATCTTGAAATTGTTTCTCTGATTTGTATTTGTCTGAAAATAATTTACATTTAAAATCATCAGCCCCATGTTTAGTTATTTCCAAATGCTATTCCTCAGTGTCCGTGGATGGGTTTGGTTTTCCTTGAAGAACAAACTTAATTTTATGTCATGCATACCAAACATCTCTATGACAACACTACCCCAGTCCGCAATGTTTAGCACTGAAAAATGAGATCTTTGCTTTTTTCTACTGATGTACTTTGGACGTATTTTGTGTTCATGTTACTGGAGCTGGACTCTGACAAGAAAAGGACAGAAGAGCAGAAAAAAGCTGCACGGGAGAGCAGTAGAACAAGGGCTAGAAATAAGCTGTTTGTGATCATGTTCAGTCTGACCCACATACAGCAGTTTTACTGATCTGGTCAAACCTGAGGGTCTATCATTTAAATAAAGAGCCAGGTTACATTAGCTCTGCTTGGTGAGGTTGGAGTTGGTAGATGAGCACTGGCAGGATATCACCAGGATTCACTCATGTTACACACTGCAGACACATTTCAGAGCACCAGGCTGAGCAAGACTAAACATATATTGCTCACCTTCTGGACACTAAACTAAAAACTGAGTTTACAAAGAAGAATCTAATCATTTTCACCAAAACAAACATCTTGGCAAGAGTGCAGTCAACTGTGGGTGATGCTCATGGAAAACAGAAAACAACAAATACTGTCCACAGGTGTCACTGCAATTAATGCGGATGACTGGTAGTATTCACAGCACCTTCAAAACTTATTGGCCTCTATGTGACTGACTAAAACAAGCTATTCTGCTTTTGTTATTCTCTTAACTCCAATGGCACAGCTGCAGATCTGGACACTGACTTCCTCACATGCAAATTTTTCTTTGAAACAGCAAACACATGAATTTAAACAAAGACTTGAGCACACTTATTTTTCATCTTGAAGTTGATATTTTAACAGCGGACACTTGATTTATGGAAGGATGAGGCCAAAGAACTCTGAAGTTTGTTTTTATAGAGACTCCAGTTGTAGCTGGAGACAGGTGTGACATTCATGAGAGTACTTATATGCTTTTGTTGACCCAGGGTCAGCTTTAGTTTCCCTTTGTTTCTCAGAGAATTTCAGATATGGCAGATGCTTTGTTCCTTCTTTCCTGACCTGCATCTTTATGGATGTGAAGTATGTTTGATGTTGACTGCAGGATTGCTGCCTGACTTTGTTCTGTAGTTATAGAAGAGTTATTTACCTCAAACTTCGGCCTAAACTTCATACTTCAAACAGGAATGTTAATGGGAGAGTTCTACCTGCTGCATACTGGGATATCCCCCCTATTGCTCCTTTTTAGTCTTTAGGCAGCTGAGTAACTTTGTTTTAAGTCCCCCCTAAGACCAATAAGCAGCATTAGCTGTAAACTAAACAAGTTATAATTAAATAATCACACAAATGAAGTCAGTCTCAAGCTTGTTAAGTTTGATTGAAGAAAATCAGGCTCACAGCACAAATCTATACCTCATGACAGGTCAGCATGTTCATTTATGAAGGGAAGATTATATGTATGCAGTAAACAAACGCACTTTGGAACTTAATGGAAACAAACATTAACTTTTAGACAGATCTGTTGTTGACCCTTATAAACAAACTGAAAACCTCTTTCTGCACCAGAGGAACTCTGTCACACTGCACTGCTTTGATTATTTTCTCTGAATGCAGCTGAGACCTTGAACTGTCCTCAGGTCAGTCATCCAAAGTGGTGTTAACTTCTCAATTTCCACATTGAGGTGCCTCTCTGCTTAACTTGTGTGACTCACACGGCCAGCCTGCTGACCCTTTCTGGTCCATTTGTTTTGAGAACTGAGGGCCTGCTTCAGTCCTGGGGGGCTCTGGTCTGAGATAATAGCCTGAGTGTGCCCTCACTAAGCCCTGTACATACATACACTGGAAGAAAACACATCAGGGCCCTGACATAATGTGTTAGTGGGTAAGTCACTTTGCAGGGACCTTGGTTTGAAGTCATTTGTTTCCTTACAGTATGTTTTCCCTGGGAGTTCCTGAGCTCCTGAACAGACCCAGAAAAGACTGCTGTTACCACACTTTCTGTAGTCATTTATTTTTGCAGTGTTGGCAGTGTCATTGTTGTTTTTAGGTGTAATGTGACTGTACAAGGATAAAAAGTCGTGTGATTTATTCTATGGACAATGGTTTTGACGAGACATATATCTTTTTACCTTCATGGATTGTTTGAAATCAGTGGTACACTGGGGTGCAAGAATGTACTGTTCAACTACTTTAGTTTCAATTTGTGCACGTCAAATATCCTAGGATCTAAAAAGTCAAGAATCTTGGAGACTGCATTTGTAGCTTTTTTGTTGCTCCGTCCAAAATAAAAACCTTGAAGATTTATTTTTGTTCTGTAGCACGTATAACACTTTTATTATAGCCCTGCACAGAATGAACCTCCTGCTGTGCAAATCTGTGTCTCCTCTCCCTGTAAAATGTAAACAACCATGCAGGGCTGCTGAAACATTGTCATGTGGATCCAATGAAAGCTGCTAATCCACCAAGAGATGCATTCCCAGTCTCCTTTGGGCATTTAAACTGCATACCTTAACTTCTAGCTGTTTAGTTTGGACATAATGAGGTAGAAAACGATATCAAGCCACCAGCCAAATCCATTGTTACATATCCCAGAATGCTTTGCACAGTAATATGGGTGCTAACATACACAACAAACTGGGGAATTCTCATTCATTAACCAACCAGTTCATCAACAGTTAATTAGTTTGGTGTGTTTTGGAAATTGAAAAATACTTTATGTTTTTTCAAGCAAGATAAATACTTTTTGAACTTTTATTTTTATTATTCTCATTCTATTGATCAAATTATTCATCGCCTTTCCAGGAACATTTTAAAATGATTATCCAGGAACTAATTCTCAGAGTTACTCTAAAAGCTATCTGTTTTCAAAATGATGCACCCTGCAGGTAACTAGGAAAAAGTATCCAAGCTGCAATTTAAGTGTCAAGAAAAAAAATCGAATGCACTTCAGAAACTGTAAAACATCAGTGAAGCAACATCGCCACTTAGACGCCGATGATGACAACACGAGAGAACAATCCTTAATACCTGTTATTAACTTTCAAGTAGTTTCCCCCTCTCTGAGTAGCTCCTCTTATTTACTTCCTCAGCTGAATCTGTCATGTTGGCCTCTTCTCAGGATGACAGACTCTGCTAGATTGGGACAGACAGAGAGCGTGTTTGTTGGTTATCACCACCCGCGTCTCTTCGCAGCCGAGCCTGTCTAGACTGTAATCCCAGACTGCATGTCTCCTTGAGTCGACTCTGAGACGAGGAGTGCTGGTTGAAATCCAGAACATCCAAATCCAGCTCAGACGGAGAGGAGCAGCATGTATTTCACACATTATTGCTTTAGATGGTTTCCAGCTCCTTCTCCCAGGCTGGGGAGAGTGTGCAAACTTACTTGTGATTTTTGAACATTTTCTGCTGAGTTGAAGAGCTACATTAACGAAGCAAGAGGGAATAAATGAAAGTGCAGAGAAAAGTCATGGAGAAGTCATAGAATTATACAGCAGGGCCGTGGTGTGAACCTGCTCTCACTGCTCCTCAGCGTTTTTTTTTTCTTTTTCAAGATTTCCATCAATCACTCAGTTATTTTTTTTCCTGCTGTGTGTTTGATCTGTACGTTGCCAACACAAACACCAAACCCCATCACCCCTAATGCAACCAATCTCATTGCCGTCACACACCACAATATCTGCCCATCGCTCTCGCTCCCTCAACCCTCAGTGCAGCCACTGCTGACGAGAGTGGGTCTCCATGGTAACAGTGCACACAGTTGCCAGAAGCAGGGGGTTTGCGCGCTGGGGAGAAGTGCTGATGCCAGGGAGAATCTGTTTACTCACACCAACAGAGACGCAGCTTACACCTCAATAAAGCCAGGGATAGTTTTATTATAATGGTCTCCTCTGTCGATAGGGGCCGGCTTATTTACAGTGTTTACCCTGTGGGCTCGGGGTGAAGAGGAAACACTGTGTGTGAGTGTGTGTGTGAGTGGGGATGCATTCTAGTGTGAGGTATCATGAGCTGAATTAACTTGCCTAAAAAGGGGATTTTTGATGGCGCTGTCAGTATTCAGCAGCAGAAACATCACCCGAGCATCGTGAGATTGATTCTTTTATTTGTCTTTTTAGCTGTGCTGGCAGTGTCACTCTGAGGGGACCATTATTTGTCCCTCTGCTGATGATATCTGGTCCAAATATCCTCTTTACCCAGAGGATGAACTGTGATTATTGGGGTGACATTTAGCATTATGAACAGATGAAACTTGCACCTTTGGTAAATTACCTCTCTAACTGCAGGCTGACCGAGCACAGAAATTCACAGTTCTCAGGTTTTTCAGTCTTGTTGGTTTTAAGCAACCCTTGACGTTTTTATCTTGTGCTTTGATGGGGTAACACATCCGTTTTGTAGACTTTCATAAGACTTAAATGTTCACTTTTGGTATGGTGTGATACAGCCTGTGATCTTTTTTCTAACGTCATTTTTTAAAGTTATTGTAATATAAACTTTATTTGAAGGGACTGTGCAGACTTTCTAAGTGATCTTGAAAAGTCTGATGTCCCTAGATAACTGATCATTATCTACAACTTAAAATGAGGCTATCAATGCTAAAATAGGCAACTTAAAAAAGCTACCTCTCAGCTCAGTGCAGCTTCCTGGTCGAGCAGAACCAGAGTGATTTGTGGCACACGGAACACCACACCGGCTGATGGAGTTTAGCAGTGAGAAGAGATCTGTATTTCCTTTGCTGAAAACAGTTTCTTGGATTTATTTTGTAGCAGTGGTGGAAACAGGAGGTGGACTGCCTGACAAAAAGAGCAGAGGAAAGCTAAACAGAAGAGTGATGGAGCATGGTCTCAAGCTAAAACATGGTCTGTTCAAACCTGAAGGTCTATTAATGAAATAAAGAACCAGTATGTAAGTAGAATAAAAGGTGTACCAGTGTATGAGCCTAAGCGGGTCATCCGACCTGAAAGTGCAACTCACACTGGTGAGTCAGAGGTCTACAAATTGTCATGCACCTCAAAGATGGTTGGTAGGCAGTATCAAGCATATAGATACAGTGCAGAGGTGTGTGAGCACAAAAGATCACTATCGTGTAAAACAGGTAAAAAAGTTGAACTAAAACGAAAAACAACTTGTTTCAAAGCCTCAGCTTTTTCACAAGACACACCACATGTGATTTAAGATTCAAGGAGTCGTCAATCAGTCTACCCAGGTATACTGATAAAAGACCATTAAGATCAGAGACTACCAATTCACCTTATTTTCCACCGTCATGTTTTTACAGATGATGCTCTTTATCTTGTATTTAATGACTAATAGTTGGTTTTCATTGACTCACTGTACTATCTATTCTTATTTGACTGTGTGAGAGTGAGCCAGTATGCATAATAACATGCTTTTTTAATTTTGACACAGTAAATAATTATTTTGAAATGGTCTCTGGTGTCGGTTTTTAATAGAAGATAATATTCTGCATACTTTAGTTTTTCCTTTTTTTGCCAAGGTGAATTTGAACAGGGATTTACCAAGGGGCAGAATCCATAAGATGGGAATAGAGATCGATAAAGTGCAAAGGATACTGAACCCCAGGGTGCACATATGGTCCTGCAGTCTTGTCATTGACCTTGCTGGCCGATAGCATAGGTCAGCCACGTCTCCATCCATCTCCATCAGTCTCCATCAGTCCAGCTCCGCTCTGTTTGTCCCAGCTGCTCTATTGTCCTCTGATGGCCACATGACTCCCCATGACCTTCACATCCACTCCTCATCTGATAAAGTAGACACGCTAAAGACACCTCCAGACCTCAGTGACAGGCTGTCTATCTGTAACCAAATCCAGACAGACCCTTGAATGCAACATCTTATTATTTTAAGTTCTAATGAAGGTAGACCTCATGGGCTTCACTGGTCCAGATGTAATGAGACCAGAAGGACAAATTCTCATGTTTTGTGAAACGCAGGAAGAAACGGTGCACATTTGTTTCGAATAGAGCTGAGCCATTGTGCTGTCAGTTTTCCCTGACAATAGAAAGAATAACAAAAGCACCCTGAAAACCCTGAGTTATCACAAAGCTATCTATTTCCTGATTAATGATAAAAGACCTTGTTCTCTCAAGGAGAAACCTTTTGCTTTATCATTTCTGCCCCCTGTTTTCATAGAAAATAAAGTCAATGCTATTCTTGACACTGCAGCATTGTTATTTTGATCTATTATTTCAATTAACTATAACAAATAACAGATAAAATAAGAGCAAAACAGTCTTCCTGCTCATAAAAACATCAAAAGGTTACGTCATGGTCATGTCCGAATGTTTGATAAATTGTTTTCCCATATTCTGCCTCATTTAATCAGTGGTATTTGTGTTGATTATGAAACTTTGTCAGCATTTGTGGGAATGTAGATCTCAACTGCTGGTCAGACAAGCACAGGACTGTCATGGTCATTCAACCATCTTTTAGTAGTTTTAGCACTGTGAGCAGGAGCCAAGTCCTGCTGTAAAATAAAATCAGCTTCTCCATTAAGCTCATCAGCAGAATTAAACATGAAGTGCTCAAAAGTTTGTGGGTAAATGGTTGACTTTGGGCCCTATAATCTTCTCAATATATGTCAGTGACATTACATCTGTTTTATTACTCTGTAACACCCACCTTCATGCTGATGACAGTTCTTTACTGCTTCGCTGGCACTGCACAATTGGCCACTGACATACTGCAACAGGAGCTTCACAAACTTCAAAATGCTCCCCTAAATCTGAAATTAGTTTTGAACCCAGATAAAACTGAATACATGCTTTTCACCCATTCCAGAAATCTTGCCGATGGTACGACACAAAGTACAACTGTACAAGGTCACAACGTAGAAAGAATCACTCAGTATAAATATCTCAGCATCCGACTGGATCCATAGTTCACATTCAGATCTCACATCTATTCATTTGCTGTGAAATTGAAACAGAAATTACAATATTTATACGGACAGAACTAATATCCCTATGTCCAGCAGAAAGAAAAAAAAAATTGAGGTCACTCTTTTGTCAGTTTTGGATTATTTAGACATGCTGCAGGCATGCTGCAGTGAGCTCGCTCAAACCACTAAACTCAGTGTACAATTCTGCCTTGAGCTTCATTACTGGTGACAGCTTCTTAACTCATCACTGCATCCTGTATGACAAAGTGGGCTGTCCTGGATAATGCTTCCAGTTCTCAAAGTAAACACTAGAATTGGGGAAACTTCTTTCAGCTTTTGTGCGTCCCCTAGCTTGAATACTGCACAGCAAATGCTTAAACTAAATCCGGTTATCAACATAAGGCAATTTCAAAAACATAATAAGGGAGCAGGATGTACATATATTTCACTGCTTTAAACCGTTCTCTTTTATTCTCAAGTATCTGCATGCATTTGTGTTTTACTTTCTCCTTGCTTTTATTTATTGTCTTGCATTTGCTTTTTTTAATGTGTTCTCGACGTCAATGTAAATGAGAACATGCTCTCAGTGGGATCTCAAGATTAACGATAAGTTGATTTAAAGACTTCAGAAAACATGTTGGACCAATAGCAGCAGATAACATGTCACCCCAGACCATCATTGACTGTGTAAACTTTACTCTGGACTTCATGAAACACTTTGATTCAGCGCCTCTCCACTCTTTTTTTCCAGAAGTTTGTGCAACAGTTACCATTTACCACCACCACTCCTGCATTCACCAGCAGGCTCTGTCTTTTTCATTATCGTGTTTCTCCTTTAACCACTATGTGGTGAATAAAACCACACAGAGGGATCGAGCTTGAACCAGGATGCCAAACTTTATGGTCTGCTGCTGCGATAAGCCTCTGAAATATGAGCTGTCTGACTGATATATATTCATACAGATTTTCTTGTCAGCATAGCCTAAAACTAAAACCTCCTCTACTGAGTGAGTAAAGATAGAACACATAAATGTGGATTCATTTTGAGTTAAGGTTGCAAGAGGAGACAGTGTGGAAAATCAGAGATGCTGTGGTTTAAAAAAAGATGCTCTGTAGAAGATAAAAGTATAAAAATCTAAACAGGACTGCTTCCTTTCATTATCACGGTGGATCTCACATCCGAGCTTTAAATAACTGTGATTTTTCAGCTGTCTAATCGTGTAGTACAATGGAGAAGAGGTCCAGCTACATAAGAGAAGTTGGTAAATGTCTGGATCGATAACCATCAGTTCAGACAGACCTTAACACCTATTAAATGTCTGAATATAACGCCAGCAGACAACCTGTGCAGTGACAGCAGCTCCTTCCTGCGCTGACAGATGCAGCATCCATAAAGCTTCCACTAAGACAGCCGCTCTGAGAAAGACTCCTGGAAATGAAACAGCTGACAATAAAACTCTTGTGTCTGTCTGCCCTCAAACACACTCCTGTCAAATAAATCCAAGACGGCTGCTCCTTTGGATCCTTTTACAGGGGAGGTGGTGACCGTTTTCTGACAGCTGGAGACGGATGGGTTTGGTTTATGAGCCGGTCCAGATGGCTGGTGCTGTCTGCCCCGTCTCCACCAAAGATGAGTTTTAATTAGCGCAAAGTGTGGCACGGTTCTGAGGGTCTGTTCTCCGTAGACAAATTACAGAGATCCTGGCAAAGATGGGGTGAAAAAGGTGATGGTGTAGGTGTGAGTAATGTGTGGTCTAGAGGGAGAAGGTGAACATCAACAATATCTAATCCGTAACAAAAACAGAAACATCCATATGTGAATTACTGTATTCTGGGATATGCACTGAAGTCCACTCTGCATCATAGACCATCTCTGCTTACCTCTGCTTTGCTGCCACTCTTTCACAGCGCTAACTGGGGGTCGGCTAATGGGATTATGTGGATTGGAAGCCCTCATAAATGAAGTCCCCTGTGAGGAGTGAGGAGCCCTGCCTATCCCTTAACCCTCTTTAAAGCCCTTCCTTTCACAGTCAGTCACACAGATGCACAGAGGCTGCAACAGCTCTGCTGCTCTTTCCTACAGGACCTGCACTCTGGCTGCATGATGACCTAACTTAGATGGTATTTCCCCTCGTTACAAAAACTAATTTATATTCATCATTTTCTAAGATTTTATCGAAAGCAGAGACACTTTGTTACCTTGTTGTATTGAGACCAGTAATGTTTGGGGCCATTGTTTCTGCAGCTGTCTTGCCAGAATTTTGCAAAGTCAGACCATGGTACCTTTTTTGATACAACGGCAACAAAAATCAAGGTCAGAGTGCACCAGTAATGGACATTTTGTATCTGTATTATATTTGGTATCAAACTTGCAAACAGAGGACCAACATTTATCGTGCACAGTTTGAAGAGTATGTGTATATGCAGAAGGTTTGCTCACTGTCCATATCTTCTTATTCCCTTACAAGTGTTGTCTTCCCTAATGCATCAGTCAGGGGTTTTGGTTCATAGCAAGTGATCTGTAGGTCAGACATAACAAAACTTAAGGAGGCTTTCTCATACTTTAAACATGGATATAAGTAATAATGCTTAATGTTCATACTAAATGGGTGCATATTTTTTGGCTGCTACATGCTCATAAGTTGTAACTTGAATCTGTTTTTAAACTCATCAAAATGGTCCATTCCAGTATTGGTCCAGTATTAAGCCTGAAAAAGCAAAATGCTCCCTCATTAAGTTTACCCCCAGCATGTGAATAAAAAAAAGAGGTCTTTACAAATCTGTAAAGGGACCTTAGAAATGTTGCACTCGAGAGATGCTTTGTGGCACACAGATTTTTGATGCTGTTAAAAATATTATTCTTCACTTTCACAATGTCTCTGGTATTTTACTGATTTATTTTTGAGTGCAGTCACAAAAACAACTTTCAATTCGAGCATGAGAGTCTTCATTATCACGCATGAAGAAGTGAACAGTATCTCTTTAGACAGTGCAGTCGAAGCTGCTAACACTAAATTTGTGTTCCTGCCTTTCTTATCAGTGGCATGTTGCATTTTTTGAGTTTTGTAGTGTTCATGATTTCATGGTTGAATTATTACCATCTGGATCCATACATGAAATGTTACTGAAGATTTTTACAAAGTTCAAGTGTGCTTCGTTATTTATGTTATTTGTAAATTTCAAGAATATAAACTAACCCCCAAGATGCTCCTAAATGACCTTCCACAGAATGATCTCATCACATCAGTAAAGATTTTTTATGAAACTTATTTTTTCTGGTTTTACAAAAACAGCTACACATGCTACCAGGAACATTATTATTTTTGTCAGTACTGACGGATGCCTCTGTGTCTTTGTCTGACATGTTTCTCACAGAAATGTGAGTTCAGATGGAGCAGAGGCTCGGCGCAGACTGAGGGAATGTGAGGGATTGGTGGACGCCCTGCTGCACGCTCTCCAATCAGCTGTAGGCAAGAAAGACATGGACAACAAGGTGAGACACCTGTAACTCACTCCAAACAACATATGGTTGTTTATGAAGCAGAATGAGGCCTCTTCTCTTAAAGTTTTAGTTGTCATCAGATGTATCCTGTAGACGGTGTGGTGAATGATAACTATTTTTTCTCTTGTCATCTAGTCTGTGGAGAACTGTGTTTGTATCATGAGGAACCTTTCCTACCACGTTCACAAAGAGGTGCCAGGGGCCGAGAAGTTTCAGGACCCTTCATCACTCCAGGCCCCTGGATCGGCAGGACCACAGAGGAAGAAAAAAGATGATGCCGGCTGCTTTGGAGGAAAGAAAGCCAAAGGTGAGGAGGAGGAAAGAGGGGCGCAAAGAATTTGGGGGGGTACAAAAAGAGCTGTGTGCCTCTTTGATCGACCATCTAGTACTGAGAAATTAATAACTTTGGCAAATGAAAGTAAATTATGGTCAACTGAGTCATTTAAAGTTGAAGGGAATTAATGTTTTGAGGAAAAAAATAACCTTTTCTTCTGGTCAGTACGTGTTTTGAAGTCTTCATCACAGCTACTGACCTTTTCTTTTCATACATTTTTTCATCAAAGCCATTAGGCAGAAAATTAATTGTTGGAGAAAAAAACATTTATTCTTTATAGCTGGACTGAGGGGATATTATATCTTCCTCTGTTTTCCTCCTGCTCTTTGTGCTTCATTGTTCTTCATCTGAGCACTGGGCTCAAACAAATCTTCTTTATGAGAAAAATTAAGAATGCATGAAGTAATGTGCTGCAAAGATGGACTATATCTTTTTGCTTTTTTCCAACGCAGTCACTCTATTTCGTAGTAAATAGAGTTTACATTTAGCATTAAGCAGCTTGCTTGTTTGATGACTGAGCCAGGAGATGAATTGTTTGCTCTTGCACTATCAATCAGAGCATAAAACAGAGCACACGTTGAGTTTTATGTTTGAACAAAATGCCTCAGTGTAGTTACTGTCACTGTAAAATCTTTTAAATCATTATTGACATCTTTCTTCGTCCTTTCTGCCGTGTCAGGAGCTTTTGTTGTTATTGACTCTCCTTAACAGATACACTGTGTACACACATGTTGTTAGCCATGTCTTAATCAGCACCCTCCCAGACTGTTAGCTAAATGGTGCCGTTATCTCCCTGCTGTACAACAATAATGGCCGCCATTAATCAGTCAGCCAATGAGGTGTGACTACCAGCAGTGACCTCTGACACCTAACCACTCACTGGAGAATCCATCTGGCTCAGGGGTCGGGAAACGCAGTATCTTGCACGTTTACAGATTAGACAACAATTATCCATGCAACTTTTCATACTAATAAACACACACACTCACACACGTTGGACAATGGGTCGTGTTTAGCTGTTGCAGACCCTGAGGGTGATTTTAGCAGAATGAGGCTCAGGTACAGAAACTTTAGACACAGCTATAAAGGAACATAGAGGCAGGTAGTTAAAGAGCTCTATAGGGAGTGTGCTCTGTAATGTGTCACCTTAAGTAGGCTAAGTTTGGCCTCCTCTTCGTTTAAATGTCACATTCAGTATGAAATATACCAAAATAATCAGCATGCACTTAGCTGCTCAAGACTTGTTTTAGCTTATAAACAGTCCAGTTCTTTGCTGCGGTTTCATTTCTTTGAATCACCTTTAGTTGTGCTTATGCAGGGGTCTTAAAGATGCTCTTATACAGTTAGGTTTTATGTTTGTGTTTCTCTCTGATTCTGTTGCCTGCACACTAACCCTCCTGAGAAAGCTAAAACCTTCTTTTTCTTCATTTCTCATCTCACTTTCTTCCATTATTATCCCTGTCTGTATAACCGTCTTTCTCCATTTCCTTTATCTCTCACACTTTTGTGGTGACTTGACTGGTTTTCTCTCTAAAAACCATCTTACTGATGCCAACTCTTTGAACGTGCTCCCCTTTGCACAACCCTCTCCCTCAGCCGCCCAACCTTCCTCTTTTCAATCTCAAAAGTTCACTCCCCATTTTTCTCTCTGCCCTCTCCTTTCTGTCTCTTTTTCTCCTTCCTTTTCACTCCGTCTCCTTCCCTATTCAGTATGCGATGACTTCTTTTTGTGAAAACTGTTAACATCGACTGCACTGCCTCTTGACACTTGCACACGCGCCTTTTTCACCATGCCTCTTCTCTCTTCTCCCGCTTTGTGTTTTTTGGCATTGCTGCTGCTTCCTTGGCTAACTATAGAGGAATGGTTTAATCAAGGTGAGTGCCCCCCTTCAACCCTTGTCACTTCAGCTTTCCTCCTCCTCTTCCTCCTCCCCCTTTTCACTCCCCATCCTCCTCCTATTTCCCCTCACAAAAAGTAGTTAGAAGTAGTTTTTGGAAAACTTTAAAAACAGACAATTTCCCAAGAACTCTAGAAGCATTGAATATTTCCCTCATTTCACACATCACTCTCACCATACTTTCTAGCACTGCACCCAATATAATAGACTCCACCTTAGTCCTAGTGTTTCTGTTATGTCAGTATTAGTTGTTCCTTGGTTATTTAAAGATGTGTGAAAAAGTAAAGGCTGCACTCGCAAACAGGTAAGTCTACATGTGTCAGTCTAGCAAAGTTTGACTGGTCAAATTACTTTAAAAATTCAAAATAGAAAATAAAGTATCATTAAATCTGACTGGATAAAATATCCAGACATCCGGACAGAAGATTATTTTAAAGTATTGAATCAATCTGACCCCAGCAGCTCTGTCTAACTACTTCAGAGTGAATATAACCAGAGTCTCCCAGCTCTGATCCAGTTTCTTGTGTTTAAGAATAAATGTCTAAATGTCAAACTCTGCTACAGTGTGTGTTTTAGTTTGTGTTATAGTGTGAGTGTGTGAACTGATGACACTCAAGCAGATGTTTTTTAGATTTTTGTACCCACATGCTGCCCTTAAACTCAGGAGAATCCACTTCAATAATGTGCTCATTGTCGTTTTTGAACTCAGAAGGCTGAAACAGCTCCCACAAAAGTTTTCCAACATTGTCATTTTTAGAAGAGAGACAGACTTACACAACATTCATGTCTCTAACCAAAGAATGTATCAGCTTAGCTTTTCATATGAATTACACACAGCTCCCCCTCCTCTATTTTAATGTTGTAGGTGAATGTGTTTACTTCTTACAAATTCCTGTTAGCTTCATATCATCACAAAGTGTGTCAGGAGAGTAATAAATGTCATTATATTAAGTTTGTTTCTAATGCCATGTTGAACCATTCCTTTAGAGATTTTAAATAGCATGTTGGTGTTTGTCAGTTTGTCAGGTTATCAAACCTAAAAGCTAAGTCCAGTTTTGAGTCCTCAGTGTTTAAGTCTGTTTTGAGTCACCAAAAAAAATATCAGACTTGAGTCTAAGTCAAGCCCTATTACATGGACAGACAGAATTAAAAATAGGGCCCTTGTTTACAAGAGTAACTTTCTCATGAGCTCGCCATAATATGTCATGTTCACAAGCGATTTTCCTTAGTACAGATCGTTTCGAAGTTTATTGCATGAACAAGATAGTAGGAGCAAACTCGAGATCAAAGAGGGCTGAAACCTGAAATGTAACAAAGAGCTGATAGAAAAAACAATGAAATACAACCCGAAATGCGATAACTGGTCAATGATGTAATAGATGTTGAGCCCAAAACACAATAACTTTTGGCCCAAAATGTAACAACTTGATGGTTTTACTACATTTATTTTTATTATCTTTTGGGCTAGCGCTTTTCTTCATTACAATTCTGGTTTGATTGCATTTTTTAAAATTAAATTTCAGGTTAGTGTTACACTTAGGGTCATTGTTACATATTGGGCTCTGTCAGGGCCTGTTTCTGGAGCACGTAATGAAAGACAAAAACAAAGATCAGTTATCTCCTCCAGCCCACTTATGTATGAACAGTGGCGCTCTTAGTGCCTGCTTTGCGCCTCTGCATACCCAACTTTTTTTTTTTTTTAACTCTGTGTGCATTTAGCTGATGATTACATAGTAATTCCCTGAGCACTGTACACATTTTCTGTCAAGACTTGTGAAGTCAACTTCAGCAAAAAAGGGGGGTTTGTCAGTGTCCTGGAGAAAGGCAGCTCAGCGTTATTGAATTGCATATTTAAACACGATATCTTCAACCCTCAATGCAGACAGCTAAACTATATGAGTTTGTTTTCTAAAGGGGCTGCAGGGACCGGAAATTTCACTAGCATCTTGTTGTGGAGCCAGACTTTTTGTCTGTGTATCTGTACCATCCCATGGGCATGTGCATGTGAAATGACCATTAGCAGGGGAAGCTGCAATCATCTACACCCCCCCCGCTATCATTTCCCATCTTCTACTGGATTATTTACACAGTGCTCTTTCCACTCAGGAAGTATGACCGTTACATCCTGAAAGTATACGTGTGTATTTGTAGTTATAAATGTGTCCATGGTCTTGTGCTTATTTTGTATGTTTATGGTATGTTGAACCATCCCTGTGAAGACATTGATGCAAAGAAAAACATTTGTTGAATTCACGTTTACATATATCACTCTCATACCTCTTTGTATTGTTTATTTATGCAAACATTCATGCTTTGTGAGAGTAAACCTGGGTTAGATTGATAAAAGGTGGAAAGTATGTGTTTATGTTATGATGAAGACATAATTTGGCCGATTCACTCAAATGAAAAGCTTTGTCAACTTAAGTGTTTACATATTTGTATCAGCTTTATAACTGTATCAGTCTAACCCTGGTGAAGCGTTTGGTGTTTTAAATCCAGTTGTCTCAGGATGTGTCACTAATGCAGTTCCCTCTCTTCTCTCTGCCATCCAGGTAGAAAAAACGGTGAGAATGACAAAAACTACGACACATTGGATCTGCCCAAGCGCGCAGAGCCCACCAAAGGTAGGCGTCACCTGTCAGGCAAAACATCCCCAACACTTTAAAAAAGCCCCTCTCTGTTAACACTTTGCTTTAAAAAAGAAGCCAGAGGGAGTTTTGAAGAAAAAACTTACCACACTGGGATGTTGTGCTGCTAAAGCAAACAGAGTGGACAAGAGGCTGGTGAAGATCTGAATGTGTTGTTTGGTTGGACACTGGTTTGACTGTGTTGGTCAACAAAAGTTTGTCTTTGACGGGCAAAGAGTCAATGTAGTGATTCAGCTTTGTTTGATGGTTTTATGCCCTCATTGTGACGGTCGATTGTCAGCAGCTTATGAGCGCTTCAACTCTGTAAGCTGTACTTTTGTAAAACTGTGACAATGTGCGGGGACACAAAAGGCGACACAAAAGGCGCCTGTTTTTGTATACAGAGCTCTTATCAAGTTTTCATATAATGGACCTCCATTGTTGTGTCTGCTGCATTGTGCTTTGCCATAATTCACTGGTGACTCATGAGCCTGTGGCCGGGAGATTTGGAAGCTTCTGACAGTATGTGCAGTTTGATAGTGAGGGAGGGTCTATAACAGATCAGTCATTCTTCACTTACTTAATGACCCAGAAATCTGCTCTTATTTTGATCTTTCATTTATCATCTACGTTCTTTCTAGTACAAAATGTTTTATCATTGTCTGATTCTAGCTTGACTGATATGGTGATTTTTTTTCATGCCAATACAAACCGAATATCTATGTTGAGTATTGGCTGTTCGTAGCAAAAATAAAGAAATGACACTCAAGCCTTCTGATCAGCCAAAAGCCGTATACTGTGTAATTGTTTCACTTCCGAAAGATCTATGGTAATTGATCACTTGTGTAAACCTATATAGAAGTGTAGGCTTAAAAACTATATAAAGTATATAAAGCTGAAGGGTCATTCCTTTGAGATTGTGCTTGACGCTGGGTGCAGAAACACTGAAAACCACAAATACACAGAGCAAGAAAAAATTATTTATTTTCAGCAGAAATGAACAAGTTTACAGCTTTGAAAACTGTTTACACTTCTTTCCAGTAGTTTCTCTAAGCTAATGTTACTGCAGCTGGAATTAGCCCTTTAAATCCATAGCAGTAAAACCCACAAACATTGACATAATTCCTGTACTATGGCAGGCGGCATCTCTAATCACAGATGAACTACACGTTTAAAGAACTTTCTTTAACAGGTAAAAACTGCTGCAAAAATGGACATCTTTACATGGGCCTATGGGGTTCCTATTTTCCTATCACACAGCCTTGGAAGGAACTATAAGACTTCAGTTTTCAGCATGGGAGGTTGCACGTTGGTTCCAAAACTGTTCTAAAGCAAGAAGTTGTTTTCCTTTTTAACTTGAGCCATTGAGAAATTTGTGAACCAAGGCAGTAGCTTTTATGACATCGCCCTTCTGTTACTGAGTTTTGAAGCAAATTTTCAGGAGGAACCATTCTGTAAATGGGGTGGGCTTTGAGCCTCTACTTTAACAGCTTCGAGTGCCTGCCAGTCAATCAGCTGAGCTGTGCCTCTGCTTGGATTAACATATTATCTTAATTTCTTCCAAAGTGCTGAATTAGGAATAAGGTGTGCGCTATTACAAGAAATTGAATGGGAGACATTTTTCTGTACCAGGCCATAAACATGTTTACTTCTGCTGTGAAAACTGCTTTTTTTTTTTTGGCTTGGCGTTTGTGGTTTCCCGTACTCCCGGGGCCACCCTCAAGGGGGCACTCAACAAACTCCATATTTCAGCACTTTCGCATTGTATTTTTTGACCAGAGGTTGCTGCTTGATGTGAACACAACAGTTTCACTCCATTGTGGTACAGGACAGGCAAACTAAGATCAAATAGAAGAGATGGTTCTGTTTTGTTGAGAAATTCATTTGCAGTAAGAATACGATCAATTCAGTAACTGATACTAACATTTGCATCACTCATTACAACAGAAGATGAATGTATCAAAACAGGTGCTCAGAAATTTTAATTTTAACTGATAGTCACTTACTAAGATTGTAAGAATATCATTAGGCAAACATCATTCATCAATTCAATTTGTAATGGCTACATGTCACAAACTCTGACAAACCAGCCCACCTCTGCCCAAATGTTGATGAAGCATTAACCTCCTTACAGATCTAAGTCAACCGTCATCTCTTTCTGACATCTACTATGCATCATTTTTATCATTTTGTATGAAAAGATTGAAACCTGTTGTTTGTGGACACAGTTTAAGTCTCCCCCAGGACATCAATTCCCATAGTGCCCAGCTCTGAATGAGCCTATAGGCCAGTGTAAGGCTCTATCAGCGCTGCCATGACCTTTTTTGTTCCATACAATGATGCTGCAGAAATTGCATGTCATCAACACAAAAAAGCTGATAGAAAGGAGTGTTTTGCTGCTCCTTGAAAGAGTAAATGCATGAATGTCAGGCCATGAGGTTCAGGGACATCTGCCTTTAAAACGTAGAAACTGTTTTCTTCTCTTCATAGATGTTTTGTAGCTGCATCAGGTAACTTTGTAAATTGGGAACATGGTGATGTAGAGCACAAATCTGTCCACAGACTCTGCAACCATGTGTAACTAACAGTGCGTGTATGTGTACTCATCCCCTCCTTTCTTTTGCTATTTGGAACTGACAGGCAGTGGTTAAAGTTGTAAAAGCACATTAGTATGCACACATCAGTGCATGGACGGTGAGAGAATGTGGATTTTCTGTGTGTGTGTGTGTGTGTGTGTGTGTCTTTGTTTAATACCGTCCTCTCCCTCTGTAAAGGTGGGCACTGTCCATCTGTCTTGCGGTGTCCGTGGAATTTGAGTGCATCCTTATGTGGTATTTACACATCAGCACCTTCATCATTGTGTGGTGGCAGACGCTCAAAGTCAATACCGCTTCCTGTTTGACTGGTAATTAGCCACATTAACACAGCAAAGTGGGTCCTCATTAAGCAAGATCACGATTAATTGCTTCTTTTTCCAAGTTAAGCCGATTTTGCTTTCTATATCACTCCTAGAGTAAAGGAGAAAACATGAGCTTCAAGGAAGCTAATTAATATTTTCCACTCACTGGGTTTTCGTGGGTAAAAGCCAAGCTGGCATGCATCACCTCTGTATCTATAGCGGTTACAATTGTGGTGTGATTACGTTACACAATGTGCTAACAACACCCTTTGGAGGTTTGAATCCAGAGAAAGCAATCATCGTTAAAGGCCTAAATGTCATGCATAGTTGAAATGTGTTTGTGGCATCCCGTTAGAGAAAGCACTTGGAAATTTTTAGCTCGCAGCCAGACAAATCATATTTGACGTTTATTAGCCCAACTCACAGGCAAATAACAACAAGGAAGCGCATGGATAATCAGCTTAATCACGAGAGTAAAACCCACTTTGACTCCTGAACCACATTTATCAGCTTTTCTTCTTTGGGAAATCTTCAAGGTAATGATGCTCAGGACGGTGAGTCATTAAAAGTCATCAGTCAGTGCGTTTTGTTTGTTTGTTTGTTTGTGGTAGAAGATGAATGTTTGTTTGAGCTGGGTCATACACTCCACCTCAGACACCATCACAGACCTGCCTGTGGTTTCCTGTTCAGAGTCAGCAGATAGAGGGAGAAACTCTCATCTCACCGTGAGAGGCTGAGAGAGATATGGGAGATTACACGAGCATCCCGATCCTGATCTGATGTTGGATAGAGAGAGGTCAGGGCCCGACTGGACCTCGCAGTGGGCACTGATTAATCTCTTTTATTTGTGTGTGTGTGTGTGTGTGTGTGTGTGTGTGTGTGTGTGTTTGTAAAGAAAAAGACAGACCGTTATAAAAGCAGCAGGCCCCTATTATTGTTGTGAAGGTTTGTTCTTCTGAATCGCTTCTGTGTCCAATTTTGAGCTGGGGTACTTCAAAAATGAAATGACACAAACATCTATTTTGACACTAAGGCAACAGAATTGAACTCTTGACACCAAAAACTTGCTGGTTTTGTTACTTTTGATTTTTAAGCTGCACATTGTGCTGCTATAAAAGAAGTCACTGGACAAAGAATAACATCAAATACGGGTTTGGAATTAAACCAAAAAATGACCTTTCGAATATTGATAATAAGACACCACTGCCTCTGTCTTTTTTGGACCTTTTCAGTAATTGTGCAGAGTTAGAAGTACAAAACCAACAGTCCACAGTTTGGTTTTGTTGTGTAACACCACTATCTCTGTCCTCCCACCTCTGTCTGCAGCAGACATAGAGATAACAAGAGACTCAACCAAGCCTTGTGATTAATATGACCTTCGAATGAAAGCAGTTAGTTGTATTGTGGCTGTGATGGAAGGAAGAGCAGAGTCTCACGCACAACCAGCAGTAGGAAGTAAACAAACAAATCTCAGCTTCTTCCTGCAAGTTTGTGCCGAAATGCGAGAGAATTTGAGTTTACTTGAGCACAACTGCAGTGCCACACAACGTCTTCTTTCTGATTTCATAGCTGTGGTTTCAGTAACCGTTTTCACTCTCCACGTAATTTCTGTGTCGATCAACTACAAGCGCTTTCTCTGTCTGTCTCTCACTTGCTCTTTCTTGCTGCCCACGTCTTTGAGTATATAATGATACAAAATGCCTGTAGATTCTGAATCTGATATTAAATAACACAGAACATAAATAACAGTTTTTGTAGCATTATGAAGAATGTGGTGTTGAAAAGTGTGGAGATATTGAACATTTTGATAACTCTTTCAAGCTCCACTTTCCGTTATTTTGGAGAATAGAATGTTTTGGGGATTTTCTTTATTTTTCAGCTCAAAGGAAGCAGTCCAGCATTTCAGGTATAAGATCATTTGTTATCAGAGAGAAAAGAAAAGATTGAAAGAAAAGATTTGATTAAGCTACTGCAAAGAGACAGAAGCAGATGAAAATGGCAGGCATGGTTTGGCCCAGTGGTGATGAAGAATCTTTACATCTTCACCCCTCATTTGTGATAATAACTTCTGTGTTTTTAATCATGTACGAACCAATCATGTCAATAATTTGTAAAATCAAAATTCCAGGCAAATCACCAACCATATTCTGAGACACACATAGGTCCTCTCATAATATTGCTACAGTAATGCAGTCCAAATTGGCATAACTGTGATATTTTTTAATGTAATCTCTGCAATTTTTCTGATCAATTTCTGGTCAAGAATGAGCCATCATATAAATGATAAAAATTTAGATGAATTTGTTGGAAAACAGACCTGGTTTCACTATGTTTTGGTGCTCCTTAACATAAGCCATGTATAGAGTCAGAGCATTTGTTCAATATTTGCTCTTTATGGACAGAAATCCAGTGATTCAGATGTAAAGAGAGGATAAAAAAGCTTTTCTTCAGACTTAGGTTAAGAACAAGTTCCTTGCCTTTGCAGTGTTAACAGAGTGTGCACATTATGGTAAAATCACCAGCAAAGGTTAACTATGTTTATGCTTTGCAGACTTCAGCTTAAAAGTATAGTTGCAGTGGCTTCAACGTTTGGGGATAATCAAGTTTTATTTGGCATATCCAGAAGTTTTTTATCCACATTGAAGCCAGATGTAGATGTCGTATTCTTTTATCACAATATACAGCTGGCTGTGTGCAGATTAAGGTGCTGCAGCTAAAGCACAGGGGTCCTCACAGTATTTTTGATCACAAACATGGCAGCTATTTACAGGCTTCACTTACACCGTGCAAGTGCGCCACACATGAAACTAATGTCGGGTTAATTCCACAAATGCCAGAGATCCCCACGTCATACTTATCCCATGCCAATAATGGTCACACCTTCTTCTACTTCAGGTCGCAAAAGGAATAGTTTTCAGTTTGTAAATTAGGTTAACTTTGTTTACACCAAGCACTCGACTTTGTACTTCCAAGCAGAGTGAACCATGTTACAAAACAGAACATCTTTTCTCAGAAGAGAAAGTAAAGTTTTAATGTTTTATCATTACAAAACCTCTAGACTGTTTCATAATCCATCTCAGAGCAAATGTACCGTGGGTGTCTTCCATAACAACAGACTAATGTCTCTTACAAACACACTCAGTGTTGTTTTGATAAGACAATGAGCTTCTTTTAGCCTGAGGTTAATATACTGTAAGCAGGAGGTTACACAAAATAGACTCGGGTGCTCACCCCGTCTGTATTCTTAACTCTTTAACCACCTGTTCACTATGCACTATCCAGTTGATCTATATTTGTTTTAGAGTTCTGTTCAATCAGAGTTGAGCATTTAACACAGCCGGTTCATTATTTAATTTAAGAAGTTCAAAGGATTATTGCCTTGAAATTCACAGGATCTTTTCTGTAACATAGTATGTTTAAAAGTTAACACTTAAAGTAGGCTGCAGCAGTATAAGATCTCCTCTATCTCTCACTTTTTAAACAATTGTACAACTTCTTAGATCTGTTTTGTGAACTCAGTGAGCCAGTCCCCCATAAATGTTGTTGTTTGGTGGTCTAGCTGAGTTTGTGAGCAGGTTGTCCATCCTCAGTAATTCAGAAAGTTGTTCTGTCAGTGTTGTTGCATCAGACGGGGACCCTGCTGCAGGGAACTAGTGAAGTCCGGAGTTACTGGCAGTGTATTATCCACGCTATAAAGAACACTAGACAAAGAGAGAGAGAGAGAGAGTGAGCCTTCACAAAAGTAATTAAGAAGTGTGAGAAGACGTATTTCATTAAAGAGCTGCTGAGTGTGGAGGCCCCCGAGATGATGAAACATTTTCCCAGCAGTTAATTGAAACTGCAGAGTAAACCTTTATGTTGGAGAAAGGTCAGGTGAGGGGAGGAAAAGAAGGTGTTAATTTCTGCTGGACGTGTATGAACTCTTTTTTATACATGTCAAAGTTAAAACATACAGTAGTAAAACAGTAGGATTGATAGATTTACCCTTTCTTTGGAGAGGTTTGAAAGAGGCTGAGAGAATACAAAGCAGTTGTTCGCTGTCTTGAGAGGAAAGCAGCGCCTCAAATTAATGAGTTTTTACTTTTAATGCAGCCTTCATCTCATCCACCCCTCAGCTCTTTGTCAGCTCTTGTACTCTCGTGTGTCTTCACTGTATTGCCAGAGTGCTGTCATGATGCAGGAGTTTATAAAGCGAGCCTCACATCCTCATCATCTGAGCATGAGGTTGTACTTTCAATGAGCCGCATCAACTAAAGTCAGGGAGTACAAGTGTTCATATGAGCTAAGACAGGAACAATGGATGTTCTGACAGATGAAGAGGGGAGAGTTCTGTCTAAATTTGGTTTACGGACGGTGAAGCTGTTCAAAATGGGTCCAGGAGACTTTGTGTGCTCATGCAGTCAGACTGCTGGATGTGCTCAGGGTTTTCAATCTCAAAACATAGTTAACCTTTTTCATCATTTGAAATCTTTGATCAAAACTCAACACTAATGCAAACAGCTGCACACTTTCACGGAGTATGTGTCTCAGTGGACACATACACTTCAGTTACTCCCGTTATCTGCTTCGTCCAAAGGTTTGATATCTCAATCCCAGACCTGGAAACACTTCTGACAACTCATGAAGTATTTACCTACTCTAGTGCACTGTTATATTGAAACCTGGATCATTCATAGCTCTGTAAATTCAGTCTACTGCTTAGCCAACCAATTAAATTAAACTTAAACCCTTTGTGTTTTTAAGCAACAGAGTGACATAATATGAATAATGACACATTAAATCATCTTGAGTATGGAATTTGATGTTTATCCAAGAAGTGTCAGACACATATTATGCAAATGTTTATAAATTGAACCAGTCCCTCTTTGTAAAGACAATTTCTTGACAAATTCTTATTGCAAAACATTCAGGATAATTGTGACACCCTGAAGAATCATCTTACTATAATCTTACTAGAATCTGTAACTGTTGGTTTGCTACTCGTGATATTCGAGCACAGGTGCCAGCAATCTTTCATAGCTCTGTGCAGTTTTCTCATGTTTTGCTCTTTTTTGAGATGATAAGCAGGCAAAATCCCACTTTCTGCTGCATGGCGCTCCTCTAATGCTCACAGAGCTTGAAGAGAGGATTATTAGCTTTTATTAAATTGTCCTTTACCACTTCTGTTCAATAAAAAAAGGATTGTCCAAACCGTCACATTCCTGACAATAAAGGTTAATATAAAGGGACTGTGAGGACTTTCTTAAAAAGCCAGCGTTAGCACTAGCCATAAAGAGCCCACTTCTCCTGAGCCTTTGCTCCTCACTGTTGTGATAATATGACTACAACTTTGCTCTGACTAAGGTATGTTTGTTGTGGTTTGTTTTGGAAAAGTGAAAGTAGAGGTCTTCTTTTTATCACTTTTTTTCTTTTATCAAGTTAATTTTTTTCTGGATACAACATGCCAAGGTAATGTAGTAATTATCAACAGTTGCGTAGTGCTATTGTTTGAAACGTGACAACAAGGAAACTGTGTAAACTCAGTGTTTACTTTAGTTTAGTAGTCTGGAATTTTTTATTTTTTTGCACTAATCACAGCCAGTCTGGTGCTCTGAGACGTACCTATAGCATAAGTGAATCCTCATTGTCGTACCAGTGCTCAACCACCCAACAGAGCAGCACTTTTTGATAGACTCTCAGGTTTGAATACATCGCTGTAGTGTAACTACTGCATGTGGGTTGGAATGAACATGATCACGAACAGATTAACCCAAGTTTTTGCCTTTAGCCTGTTCTTGATCTCTCTCCTGTTTAGCTTTCCTCTGCTTTTCCGTTCTCTTCCTGTCATAAAGTCCAGCTCCTGTTTCCACTGTTACTACTAAATAAATCTCAAAAAACGTTTTCAGTAAAAACACTTCTTACTGCAAAACTGTCATTTTAAGTTTAGGATTATGATCAGGCACTTATTTTTGAAATTGCCGCTTTGACACTTCAGACTTTGAGAACAACATATTTTAAAAACCAGTGCATCAGTTAAAGTGTCACTCTGTGTGGCTGTTCACTGAGATGCTGCTTGTTGTTACATTAGCCAGTCATTAATTTGGAGCTCTCTGTTTATTAGATACTGTGTTTTTATCTCATTTGCACATATTTAGTTGGGAAAAAGCCACTTGAAGCTTTTGAGATACAAGCCCTCAGAATGACATCGTTAGACTTCATGATGACCTAAAAATAAAAGTAAGGAGATAAAATAAAATACAGGGAATCATTTCTGAATCATAGATGTTTTGATTGATTTCTGTACCAGCATATTCTGTAGATTTGAAAAAAGAATCATGATGAATGCATTATATTCAACCCATCAGTCTAATAGTTGTTGACTGGTTTAGTCAGCGTCAAAGTATTCGACTGACTCACTCACCAGTTAAGTGAGCCGTCCCTGTGCTGCTAGCATGACTAAGCTAAAAGCAAAGCAGTAGGTATAAAGGTCTGCTCTGACTATATTGAATTAAAATGTCATCCTCCCTCTGAAGCATCATTAAAGTGATGTCAGTCAAAAACATGCATTCAGCGCCAGCCTGAAGTCAACATCCATGAACTCCTGATTGCTTTCGCCTCTTGGCCGGCTCACTCCACAGGGGTGTCATTTTTTATATGAAAAATGATTTGAAACCTTGTGGGAGAAAGCTGTTTCCTCTGACTGAGCCTTTTCCCTCCCTGATTAATCTATTTATCAAACTGCTTGTAGTTCCCAGTGAGGCTGATTGATCACAGCTGCATTATGTAGTACTTATTTGACACATCTGACGATAAGGGCATCTGCATAAGCATTAAGAGCCTTGTGTCTGAAAAGCCTCGGTGCTCCTGTGAGTTTGCCCTCTTGCTCTCTCTGTCTCTCTCCACCTCGTCTAATAATTCTCATTCCTCTTCCTCTTTGCCACTTCAGTGCTCTCCCCGTCCCTGTGAGATAGACTCTGCTCCCCTCGTCTCGTGAACGCACACTGAGCAATTGAGAAAGCTGGAGCGTTTACCGAGACGACAACTGTGGAGCGCATCTCGATGTTGTGTCTCACAAGCTGAGCATTTAATTTGCGTAGAGGTCTTTGCGTTGACAAACAACCGTAGCACACGCTGTTATGTACCGCACTGTATAACCCTTTTTGATATGATCCCACTGGAAGTCTCTATTTTTAGTATAATGAGCGCTGACTGTTTTTGCTATTGGAGTCATCTCTGTCTCTGATGAATCACAAACGCTTGAAGTCTGAAAAGTCAGAGGCTCAATTGAATTAAGGGAAACGGAGCATCGCTTTTATTGTTTGTCTCTACTGTTGGAGGAGAAATATTTCACTTAATGGCTCTGTAGCAGGAATCTGATTCTTCTAATCCTCTCTGCAATATCTCTACGGCTCATGAGCTGTGGCAAGGAAAACAATCATGTAGCCCAAAGGCTTTCTGAATGTCCTGCTGCAGTGGAGAAATATGTTTGTGAAGATCCATTTTTCAAGATAAAGAATTGCTGCTGCCAAGTCGGCTTCTGAGCAGTACAAATCTAATGAGAGGGAAAGTCCTGGCCTGTTCTGTCTGCTCTCATCGAAGCATTTTACTCTACATCCAAAATTCCAATCAGCGGTCTCACGAGGGCTTTTTCCATTTTCATGACTCAGTTTGACACAAAGGCTGTGAATACTCACTCCTGTCCCTGGCCTTGCTGAGGTCTTCCAGTTTCCTCTCACTTCTACCTTGTCTTTCTCACTTCCAGCTGCCACATTTCACATTAGAGTGTGACCCTGTATGTTGATGGCGTCTTCAGCTGGACTCGAAGCGACGGCATGTCACGTACTGAGAGCAGGATCATAAACAAAGAGGCTTGCGTACGAAAGTCACACTTGCACAGACCGTATTCTTGAGTGCGTTCACACGTACCCTCGCACTCTCAGCTTCTTTGCCATCCTGACACATAGCTGCCTCTCCTCACAGGGTTAAATACAGACCCTCTGGTATCTTGGCGTGTCTAAAAGAAAGTGGATCATCTGTTGGGACTAATTGGTGTCACATTTTTGTTCCATTTTTGCACTCACCTTCAAAAGCAGCAAAGCTAAACAGGATACAAACAAACACAAACATAAAAAAGGGGCTGGATCTCTGGAGAGCTCAAATTAAAATAAAGAGAAATAAATAAATGTAAACAAAAACAAAGAACTCAAACATCAGACGTAATCGTGCTCCTCCTGGAGTTTCCACCCAGACTCTTTATGTGTAATTACAGCTTCCTGCAGTGAACAAGTTTGCACAGGAGTGCACACCAAGTGGCAGCAGGAGATAAATGATGTTTTTGTTGAGTCACAGATGTTGAATCGTCCCATTTACTCACACTCTTTTTATCTTTTTCACATTAGAGGCTAGTTCTGATGTTCAAATAGTCAGAAAATTAAGATTAACGTTGTATATGGGCAGCTGTGGAGGGGTGGTAAAGTGGGTCATCTTAAGTGGAAATTTGGCTGTTTCAGTCCACAAGTCAAAGTTTCCCTTGGCAACGCGATGGACTATAAATTACTGCTGGTGACATACCCAGCAATATGTGTGTGTGGGTGCATACGTGCATTTGTGTGAATAGTGAGGATATAAATAAGGGGTGATGAACACTTGACTAATCAGCCTTTGAAACTGGTCCTCCTGCCTGTAGGTCATCGTTGCTGATTGTTGCCCAGAAGCTCCTCCCTCCACCCTACCTGTCTTCTCTTCTTCCCATCACCCATAATTCATATTGCACAAGGTCCAGTGAACACATTGTGCTTATTTTACCTCATACTTCTACTATTTTTGGCTGTAATTCCTTTAGTTGTGCTGCAGTTAATGACTAGAGTATCATACAAAACACCCTCAAACTTAAAGCTTTGACTCCATTTACCACCTTCAAGATTAAACTTCAACAGACTGTAGCTGATTGTTGCTCCAGCTGATCACTTTGGATTTTACGTACTCACATACGTACACCTCATGTTCTATGTTATGTTCATATGTCTATTTGTGTCTATAATCAACATGTACATATATTCCTGTTGGCAACTCTTTGACAAGCCATGTTTGTAAATGAGAATTTGTTCTCAAACATGTTTTACCTGGTAAAATACAAGTCAAAGAAATAAAATACGAGAGCAGGTTTTCTCACTATGGGTGTTTGGGCAGCTCAAAGTTTCTAAAGTCCAACACCAGGATATGTGACTCCTAATTGTTGCTCCAAGGTACAGCCTGCGGAGTTAGTGTGTAAATATGACTAGACTTGTTCTAGTACAGCAACTTCTACTATGTGAGTGAATGTGTGTGAAAGGGTGAATTAGGCATGAACAGCAAAACTCTGTTGACAGACAAAGAAAAAGGAGTCTAGAAAGCAGGAGTTCTTAAATCTGGGTAAATTTATGAAAACAGATGGCAACACCGAGAAAAATGTGAGTTCTTGGTTGTGGGTTACATGCCACCATGTTAATTTGCTCCAGATGCTAACAGCTCCTTTCACCCCCTTCTCACCAACCTACCTGAGATTAAAACTGAATCCCTCCATGCCACCCCAGCTGTTTGGAGAACCACAGTGCCTGCTCAGCTGGCTGTGGCTAACCTGAGTCTCCTCTCATGCCAATCATTTTCCCTCCTTTGTTGTTGTTGAGATTAAAACTCAGCCCAGCACAGAAAAGGAGGCTAATTATGAGCATAGCGAGCGCCTCGCAGATGACATTTTAGCTACTCCCTTCATCTTCCGCCACCCTCTCACGGGCTGCTTCATACAGGCAGTGATGAAAAGGGGCGATAATAAGGTGTGGAGGAGAGAAAAACAAATGAGGAGAGCGAGAGGTTTGTTTAAGAGGGACCACCTTGTGTTTTGTCGGAAACACAAAGAGGTTTGCATAATAAAGCTATTCCTAGGAGGTCTAGAAGAGAGTGGCTGCTCTCCACATCATTAGTGAGATGAAGTCTTTGCAGATGAGTGTGTTATGTGTGTGTTGGTGCATGGCAGCATTTATCCACCTGTGTTTAGAAAGGATAGCGAGGCTCATCTATAGCTCTCTGCACCTCCTCTGAGGCGGTGCGTAAACTCAACTGCACTTTCTCCAACACCACAGCAATGATCAACTCCTTCTCAACTTCTTCAAACTTTTTTTTTTTACCCCAAAAACTCAGATCCCCTGATCTGCACTCATCCTCCTACACAACTCCCACCCGGGATGCTATTAAGTTCCTGGGATCCACAGTCGCCAGCAAACATCAGGCTCTTCAGATGATCAACCATGTCATTCGCCTCCCCCATCTCCCCAAATCTGAGCGTTTGGAGCAAAGTGATAATTATGAGACAAGGACGATTCCAGGGAAGTGGGTGGAAGCCTGTGAGATTTATTTGCCAATTGGAGCCTTTGTTTGGCCCCGTTCGAGGCACAAGAGCGCTGCTTCCTGCTTCTGTGAGAGACGCTTTAATCTAATTAAAAGCAGATTAATGGCGTGCTGACTGGCATCACTGAAGCTACAACGGAGGCTTAAAGAGGGTAAAAACGCCCCCTCCCCACCTGAATTTGCCACTGTCCTGTTACTGGTAAACAGTAAGTGAAATATTGGTTGTAAACAGTCTAGACTGTTGTAAACAGAAGCACCTAAACGCACCCTAAGGACTGCTGTCCTTGTGCGCAATCGAAGGAGAGTCAGATGGAGTAAAGAGGAGCTCAGCACTGGCAGGCATCCAATCAAACTGTCCCTTCACAGAGGTTTTACTCTTACAGGAATAGCACTTTAAGATTATATTTTAGGGTATTAACAGACCCGTTTTTCAAATCCGACATAAAAATGTGCACTTTTTGAAAGAAAGTAAGCAAAGGGCCAAGGTCTGAGAGCTTCAACAATGTTTTTATGATGACAAAACAGCCGTGGAAGAGATGAGCGGAGGAAGAGGAAGAGTAAACAGTCTGAGAAAGATGAAAGCTTCTATTTATGTAGGAGAGCACAAGGAGTGGGTGGGAACAGGGGACACGAAACGCTTTATGTTGTGGAGAGTCAGTCAATTCGGCGGGTCTATAGTAACGAGTATTTAGGATTTTTAAGTACGTTTGATTCGACGAAAGGTTCGTTTAAGCCGGCGGGGGCAACTCCTCTCATCCTCACTGCCTTTCATTTGACTCTTAAAAGCACACACACACACACACACACACACACAAATCCACGCAGACGTCCTAAGTCACACAGCTGTCCACACACACACACACACACACATACACAGGCACTTAAACTCTGACCATGAGGGTGGTATTATGTTGCTGTTAGAGGCCGTGCTGTCTGTAAGGGTGCTGCAGAGAGAGAGAGAGAGAGAATATTACACTGGAAAATTGACCACCGCATCAGCTATGTAAGAGTGTGTGTGCTGGTGTATGTGTTTGTGTGTGTGTGCGTGTGGGGAGAGGAGCATAAACTACCTTCTCATCCTCCAAGGCGAGAGTTAATCCAGAGGATCCATCACACTTCAGCGTGCCATTTCACAGAGGAGAGTGGGACGCTGAGGCTTGAGGGAGCGGTGAATGAGAGATGGGTGCTGACACCAACACAGACACAGGAAATCCCTCCACAGTCAAACACCATCACAGCCATCATCACATATCCCGGGTGCAGACTGTATCTGAGCAAGAGGGTGCAGTTTTTTTAAGGGGTTATCGTGAGGGCTTTGTGAACTAGAGAGCAACTGAGTCCAGAGTGACAGCAAAGAAAAAGTCCTCAAACATGCTCTCAGTCAGTTAAGTTGTTTCTTATTATGCAGATTTATGTCAAGGAGAAGTTGGAGGCGTGCTGTCCAGTGATTTATTTGCACACTCGGGGTCTAAAAGGAAGTTAGTAAGATAAGTTTGTGACACCTGTGTGTGGTAGCATGTCCTAAATACTGCTCTCAAGTAAGAAAATAAACAAACAAGCACAGGTGGAAACTTTTAGACTTCAAACAAATGAAAAGAAGAAACAGCAGAAGACTGTGATAAGAAGACCCCCCGAGACAAAACAAGAGGATAAAAAGAGGCAAAACAGAGCACAGCTGTGACACAACTCGCCTTTATTCTTATTACAGGTTACACACAAAATAAAAGATGTATTT
Organism: Thalassoma bifasciatum; assembly: GCA_008086565.1. NCBI lineage: Eukaryota > Metazoa > Chordata > Actinopteri > Labriformes > Labridae > Thalassoma > Thalassoma bifasciatum. The sequence goes on along the minus strand of RPOG01000072.1, from coordinate 660,423 downwards.
CATAAGCTTTTCATGATGTCACCTTTTGATGCATTGCTGAAACTGGTGACCTAGTTACTGTTTCCACTAAACTTTCTGTTTTATAAAGTAGAAATGGAGGCTACCAGGGTATGCATGACAAAGTAACCAAGCAAAATTATTTAGTTATTTTTACTTGTGGTTCGTTAATGTTGGCTTGATAAAGTAACTAAAACAGTCTTAGGCCTCATGTGGTGTGTGTCCTCCCCCAAGATCAATTAATAATCTGGGACTCTTTGTTCATAAAAAAATTATGTACCCCTCATATCTTTTTGTCCCTCCAAAAACATTATCTGGAAGATTACAGGACCACAGAACTGGGAAACTAATTTACTGTCAGTGTAAGTGTTTAAAGTGGGGGCGTTGTGTCTTTTTTAGTCTTTATGCTGTCCCTCTAGTACCCTCTGAGTAGCTTTCCATGATTTACAGCTCAAAAAGAAATCCATATTTCTTTCACACCAGAGTTTTAGAAAACCATTATTCCAGCTTCTGTCTGAAACACTTTGTTTTAGCTACTGTCGCTTTAAGGCTTTCCCATTCCACAAACCCCCCTCCCTTTGACTGGCCAGCCTTTTGGAGAGCTGGTGAGGGCAGAGCTATTGACATACTTGAAGTCATGAACTAGTTAGGAGATTGTTTTGTGATGATGGCGTCATTTCAGCAAATCTGGAGAGGTTCTTGTGCAATTTTTGGAACAAATAGATCAGTTTACAGACATATTTTTTTCTACAGCATGTGAATTTGTAGAGGCCTAAAAATCTGCGTGTTTAGTGTGAACATCCATTGTCGTTACTTTATATCCATGTGAAGATATGGAAAAACATAATACCCCTCTTACATGTTGGGTCCAAATATCAGTTTCCTGTCTCTTCAATTTTTCGAACATAACCAGTATGTGTTGTGTATCGATCCTGCAAAAACAGCATTGGTCAACTTATGTGTCCTGTACTTATTTGTAGATGAAAATTTTACATTAGGTTTGTGAAAGATGCTTCTTATATGCCACAAAAATGAAGCGGAGCTAAAGGAGGAACGATAAATCTGCAGGTATCACTTAACGTATGAGCATCTTCATCTGTTAATGTCTCATGTTTCGGAAGATATATATACAAGCATAAGCCTGTCATTTAGTAGGGATGTAATTAGAGCATTCTCTTGGCTTTGGTGTCCAGAGTACTTTATGTAGTGCTCTTGTTAGCCAGCCATGATAAAGAATGATGCTGGTGTTGAAGGAAATGAACACCGTGAGAAACTTTTGTATATTTGTCTTTCTGGAAAGACAAGTCTTTAATTTAGAGAAAATCAGTCATCTGACCAGAAAAAAAACCATCTACAGCAGTTTTTAGTCCAAGCAATGTACTTATTTCTTGTTCACTAGCGACACCCACACTAGTAAAAGCAGCTCTAAACCTAAAAATCCAGGAACAGACTTGCGTGCCACTCCAGTCCGTGCATATGTCTCTTGTCTCTTTAAGCCTGATTCCTTTCCATCATCCAGACTCAGACCTCCATCACCCCACACCCCACACCCCCAACCCCGACCCCACATCTGCTACAGTCTAAGGCCTCTATCTTCAGTCCTCATTCCAGGCACTGCCATATCTCTATTAACCCCCCCACCCTTCAGCCCCCTCCTCCCACATAGAAAGAGCTAGAGAGAGCGAGTGAGTGAGAGAGAGAGAGAGAGAGAGAGCAGCAGTAGTCCATGGGATTATCTAGGCTTATTCCCAAAGGCTGGACACCCAACCTCCACACCCCCACCTCAAACTGCAGAGGACATGGTTTGGCTCACACTGCAGTGCATCACTTTCCCTTGTGATTCATTCTTTGTCTTTTATTTCATATTTTCCTCTTATTGTGGCTGTCTGTATGCTCTGACATGATCCATGCATCTCTGTGGACTATTTACCTGACAGCTGTTTTGTACACCATGTAATATTCACCGCTCCAATCCACTCAGTCACGATTTCTTCTCCTTCCCCACTTTATTATTCCTTCTCTCACCACTCTTTCTCCTTTACATTCTTTCTCCTCACTTGGCCTCATTTCGCCCTCTCTTTACCCTCTTGACTCAACTCTCTTTCCCGCCTCCCCTTCTTTATTTATCTCTGTCACCTTTCCATTTCCAATTTCCTCTCCCTCTTCTTCTTCCTCTTCCTCTTCCCTCTGTCAGACGCAAGTAGATGTAACATGTTTGTTACAAGATTTCATGGTGCTGTGAAAGCAGAGCACGGTCTTGACTCACCTGAGCCTGTTTTTCAGTCTTTCTGGCTCAGGTGCGACTAAAAACTGCCACACAGGAAACAAGAAACCCTGTCCACCGCCTCCACTGCAGCCTTGCTATGTGGGCTCCAGCTCTTTCTCTCTGTCTTTATCTTTATCTTTTTCTCTCCCGCTCTCTGTTTCTGTCCCCGTATCTCCTCTCCACTGGCAGGCTCTTGGTGTTGCCTGGGATTTTGGTTTAGTTTGTGAGGACGTGACTCGCCTAGATAAAGAAAGCAGGCACTCAAGGTGATGCTGAAACATACTCCACGCTCACAAACACACAGATACATACACACACACAGATTCATGAACACTAAAGCTCTTGAAAGCAGATACACACCTCTTCACTCTTGAGCACATGAGTGTCTGAGGGAGCTGCTAAACAGAAACTCACACTGAGCACGAACTGCTAATTGTAGCCCTCAGGCTAGCCTTTTGCACAGTTGCTGTTGAATTATAGGAATTGTTCCTTCGGCTGGCAATAAACTCCATTTGGAGCTGTTTTCATTGCTAATTTGACTTGCCAATCACTCACTTTAGTTCCACACGTGGCCTCTAAATGTGGTACATCACCTAAAGGACCAAGCTGCAGCTGAATGTGCATTAAATTCTGACTGAGACTGAGTTTAAGTTTGTCTCCCTCATTTTTGGAGCCGTACTGTGACACTTGAAACTCAAATAAACAGATTTGTTAGTGGAGACAGACAGGTTTCCATAGCAACACCAGTGCTCCCACCATGTTCTGTCTCATCTCAACATATTGTCTCCATCAATAGATGATCAGTTTTGGTACGTCTGCTGCTTTTGTGCTGGTGATTTGGATACAGAAGGATTTGAGAGAGACAGAGTCAGAAAAAAGAGGAGAAGAATGATGGAAGAAGGTAAGTAAGGACCGGGAGAGTGAATAAATGTTCTCAACAAAGCTCCTCTGTATCTGTTCTCCATCTGCAGCCGGCTTAACAGCACAACACACACACACATCTGAAGTGTGTGTGTGTGTGAGCAAAGTCTGGCTGCTTCAGTTTCATGGCTGTTGTGCTTTAACTCCACAATAGTAAAAAAAAAAAAAAAAACAGGCTCAAAAGCTTTATCTACAATGTTAAGGGTGTCAGGTTTTAGTGGGGCAGAAGGGTTCATGCCTTTCAAGGGTTCACATCATCAGACCATTCAAGATGGCAGCAACAGAATCACACATGGAAGAGAAAACCAGAGAATTACACAGAGTTACATCAAACTCTCCCTCTCATTCTCATGTTTTTTTCTTCCCCTTCTTCTTCCCTCGTGTGGATTCTACAAAATGGAGTCTGATGAGACTCTTTGACCCTTTCAGCTTGACTGCTGATTCCCATTTGACCCAATTTGACCTAGTTTGAACCATGCTGCTGCGAGTGTCTTAATGGGCTATCATAGTACTTCTGGCTCCACTGAGAAATTCAACACTTTCGGCTCGAGTTTGGTCTGAAATAAAAACATTGTTCAAACATTTCTGTGTGGACAACGATTCTTGCTTCAGTTAACATGTAGAAGTCAATCTGGTTGGTCATATCTGAGAATAACACCCCTAAACTTGAATGCTTACCCCACAACAAAGCAGACAGAACAGCTTAACAACTTCAGAGAGTTGTCTCTGCAGCATTTAACCGAGTAAACCAGCAGTAAGGTGTGCTAGTAAGTGTCCTACAGGTTGATATGGATGCAGTGGTTTTTAAAGGAACTTTCAGAGCTTTATGAGTGATCCTGAAAAAGTCTCACTTATAGATATATGCCTGTTGTAATCCACAACTAGAAATGGGATTATCAGCACAAAATAGGTTATTTCTCAGGTCAAAGATAGGACCAGATAGGTTTATGGCACTTCAGAGTCTCTGTGACAACACCACATCAGCCGGCAAGTTAGCGGTCCGAAGATAGACCTGTCTTTTCTCTTCAGAAAATGATTTCTTTGATTTTTTTTTTGTAGCAATATTAGACTTTGTCCAAAAGAAAAAGGGGGTCAGAGTAGAACAAAGCTGAACAGGGCAATAATTGAGCACAGGCTAAAGCAGGGGTTTATCTGTTTGTGAAAATGTTCATTCAAACCCACATGTAGCAGTTGTACTGCAGTGATCTGTTCAAACCTGATCAATTAAAATGAAGAGTCAGGTTATGTTTGCTCTGCTTTGTGAGGTTCGATGAGCACTTGTAGGGCAAAACCAGGATTCACTTATGTTACATGTTACAGACTTGTCTCAGAGCACTGAACACTAAACTACGAAACGAGTTTACAAAGTTTCAATGTTATCACCTCTAACCTTTAAACAATGACTTCACATGACTACAAATTAATTCATTAATCCATTTGCATCCTGGGAAAAGCTGCCTTAAACAAAGAAAAGTAGAGTTATAAAGAAGATATGCTTTTCAAAACAAATGCACATCTTGGCAAGAGTCACACCTTTAATCCAGTCGGTGATGGTGCTCATGGGAAATGGAGTCTTTACCCCCAAAAAGCACAATTGATTCCAACTAAAGATTTTACTGCATCAAAACAGCTTTAAGAGAAGTAATCTTAACAACCCAAACCACTTCCCAACCAGAAGCTATTGAAGGGCAATGAATGCAGTTTAAACTTTGAATATATAACATTGGCCATTTAACCTTGTGTTTTATAATAGTTGCCATACAAACGTTTGTTACCCAAGGGTAGAAAATTAGCCTGTGCATGATCTATCCATGTTTCCAGTCATTGAATTAGTGTTCAGTTACCTGGATCACCAAAGCTCTGCTGACCGGAGCTTTGCTTGTTTTCATTTTGTATCATTCGGCCTTCAGAAGAGCCTCTTAATACAACCAGGAGACGTTTCCCAGTAATGTAATTATGACTGCATGTTGGTACAAAGGGTATCAGTATTACATGGGAGTTGTATGGAGGCATATGGGAGAAGCCTCACACAACATATCAATTATTCATTGAGGAACACAATAACCAGCAGGATGAACACTTCAGTTTCAGTTATGTTCATTATCAAGAGCTTTTGGCCTTTGAACTTCATTTAAAACAGTCTCACTGAGGTTTTCAGATGCTGTCTTAGGTATCTAGGTTCAGGTTCATATGGCTCACAGAACTATGAGGAATATGATTTACTCCTCCCTCAAGTCCGTTTTGTTCCCGGAGTGTCCTTTGTGCACAAACAAGACATCAGTACCATTTGACAAGTGTTGTCTTTCACCAGATGGTATTAACTGTGAAAGCCATTCATTGTTGTTGTTGCAAAATGTTATGAGAGCCTTGTTCATACTCCAAACAACTTGAAAATGACATATCATGTCAATATGTTTCCCCTCCTGAGGGAAATAACATCTCCTCCTGACAGGGATTCTAATATAAACTAACACCTCCACCTCAGGCCCCGAAACGCTATTACATTAGCTGGTGGAACATTGGATACAAGCAACCCAAGCATTACCCTGGTCGATCCAGCTAGGGGCCGGATTGCTCTGAGGCACATTCTTGAGCCTCAGCCTCAGAGTTAGAAACCCACTGACTCCGTGTTTGTGTCTCAAGTTCAGAGGTTGTATGGGAGAGATGGAGTTTGAGACAATTTGGTGTCTGCCTGTCAGCACGTTCTTGCTACCGGTGTTGATGTGTCCTCTCTGGACTAAAAGCCCTCAGCGGGACTTTTCTGTCCTATCAGCACAGGAAAGAGGAAGTACTCCCCTGTCACTGCGCAAGCAGCTTTCTGAAAGGGGTCCCATTGTGCTTAATGGTAGGAAACAAGCGAAACAAGCTTTCATGGAGCAGACTTTTGGTGGCACTGGAGCTGGACCCCTGCAGTGAAATGGCAAAGATGGAGGAGAGGAGGGAGGGAGGGGTTTGTGCTGCATATCCCATCAGCAATATCGCTTTCTCTGTGCTCACTGTCTCTTCGCACGTCTCCCTCTCCTCTCTCTCACACCCCCTCATCACACCAGGGCATCTTTGTGGCCCAGAGCTGATGGGTAGTCGTCCAAGAGATGGGCCAGTTGCCACCTTCTGCCTGTCTTTGTCCACATCCAACAAACTAAGGCCAAGCCACCATGTGGGTATGCTAATGTGTGGCGCCCTGGGGCTGCCCATAGAGATGCCAGTCTGCAGAGGAGGAGAAATTGAAGCTGTGACTCCTGGACCCTGTCAGTCTGGAGGGGTGACCGGGGGGTGGACGGCCTTTCCAGCCTGGCACTGCTCTCTGTTTTGGCTCCACTCGGCTCTGAGTCTGTCGGGAGAGCTGAGGAGAGGAAAGGAATGCGAGCCTTCATCACATGTTCTCCCACCAGCTTCAAATGAGGACACATGCCTTTTTTTAAATCAACTAAACCAGACATGGGTCAAATTGTTTTTTTATGAAAGAGAGTTTGTTTTCAGTGCAACACATGTGGGGCAGCATATTTTCACTGTGGTTCTCAAGAAACTTTATCTAATAGAGCTGCTGAAAGAGAATCTGAAAGTCAATCAAGTCGTTTTCTGTGTATATTTCTCAGAGTTCAAATGCATCACGTCAACAACTAATCACATTCATGCCTGACTTTAAGAGGAATGCGCTGAATACAAATGGAATGACATTTCTCAACCCCCCCTGTCGATACTCAGTGCTTGTTTACTTCTTTAGCACTGCTAACAATCTTAAATCGAAGTAAAGATCAATTCCTTTCACGAGGTCACTGCCATCCTGTGTAAATTTTAACCTTAAGAAATATGTGCATGAATGTACACCTACAGTAATAGAACATTCAGGTCAGGGGAGATAAGAAACCATGATTCTGCCTGATGATTAACATGCCTAATGGCCTGTCTGATTTTAATTACCCATCATGCACAGGAATCTTGACACCGTCTGTGAACTCCATCCATCTGGTCCTTCAAACAGAGTGAAAAATGTGCATTATTTGCAAAAACAGACTGACTCAAGGTAGAGCTGTCGAAGGCTTTCGTATGCCCCTGGGAACCCTGCCAATTTACTTGTTTTGTTTACGTGGCTCCAGCGCTCACCTTTTTGGTTTTTAATGAACCCAGGAGACTCACGACCATTATTATACTGGTGGCACACTGCTTTTAATGATGTGCTGTTTAAGCCACCGCCTGCTGCCGCCCTGTTCCACACAAAAATCTTCATTAGCGCTATAGTAGGCTCCTATGCGGGACATTTACTCGCCTAACATCACTCTTATATAAAGAAGAGGCGGCTGTGGTCAAATAAGCATGAGTTAAACTGGAGAGTTGATGACTTGAGGCTTCACCCAGAAGGATGGCCTCATTTATTTATGCATGCTTCTTTCGAGGGAGATATGACCCTGTCTGTCTGCCTGTCTGTCTCAGACACTCATTGGCAGAAACTGAACAAATCAGAGTAGCAGCAGAGGCGCCTAAAGTCCTCCACATCATCAGCATTTCACTTAAACAATCATGAGGAGTGCAGAGGTTAGATAGTGAGTGGTATAAGTATTCTTCTGGTTTAGTGTGACTGCATCAGAGCAAAAAAGCTGTTACAGAAAAATGACAGACAGAATGATTTTTTTTCTTTTTCTGCTGTATTTTCTATCTCTTCCATCTGTCACTCTCTTTATCTTCTGCCATCTCTCTCTTGTCCCTCCACAGCGCTGCAAAACTCCCCAATGAGTTGTAGAAAGTGATACGCCATCATGTCTCCCTGATTCGATGGAAGTGCTGTGTGCTGTGCACTGTTCCTATCCTGGAAATAAATAGAGCCAGTACAGCGCTCATGTAGAAAAAGGATGTACGTGTTGGAGGCAGACCGGATCGATAAACACCAGATTTCGACATGGCCAGGCGAAGGCTTGCTATGTTTTTATGTGTGTGTGTGTGCACAAAAGTTTTTGCTCAGGTGTGAATCCAGTTCTGCACAAATACAGCTTACTGTCTTTAGGAGGGCTAAAATAATAAAGCAAGCAGAGTATTTCTGACGTTCACATGTATGTGTCCTTTTTCACCCATCAGGTAATCTATTATCATTAACCTGTCTGTCACACCGTCACATCAAGGCTTTAATTGCACCCGATTGTGAAACTTCTTCAACCGAATCAATGCACTGGCTCAGCTCGTCTCAAGCATCACTCAATGCCTACAGCTAAACTTTGTTTCTAACCCAGTTTTCACGCACCGCAGAGCCACAAAGCCTTTCCTCTTCAGGCCAGGGTGCTAATTGAGCGTCGCCTCGATCTCAGAACTTGTCACCGTCATCTTCAGCTTTGAAAAGTAACCTGCTGCTGCTCCCTTTCACCTCATTCAGGGATGAGAGTATCCTCCCAGCACTTTATACATGTGCTTGATTTACTGAGCTGATTTATATTTGTGTGCAGAGAGAAAGCTCTGTGTGTGTAAATGTGTCTGTGTGTGTGAGTGTGTGTGTGTCTGGTTATGTTGCAGAGCTCAGAGTCTACGGGCACCAAAGTCATGTGGGATGTTTGCCAAACCCAGGAACCAGACACACTGGCCTCAGCTCACATGGAGTTGGCACCGGTGTTAGTTTCACTGTAATGAATTCAGATATCGATTTCTTTCTCTTTTTGGGTCCATACGTGTTTGCCTTGACTGTTGGAAGACTTCACTGTCTGAATTTTGTAGAAGTGTCTTTAGATACTGTGCTTTCATTTCAATCTTGGATGGTAATTTGAGAATTAATTTATGTGACGCCTTAATTCACAGTTATTCTGAAGACACAGTAATTACACTCGGCCTAATTATAAATGCTCCCATCTGAAAACTTATTGTACGTGGCAAAGCTATGAATTACATTCTAAATGATGTGTATGTTTCCATTTGCTGTCAAGTGCCCGAAGGACTTTGACATATCTCTCCTCACAAAACTACATTTGGACTGTGCATAGTCTACTTGTATAGAGCTAAAGCTCAGTACATTCTCTCAACAATGCTCTTACAGCTGACATCTTAAAATAAATCGATTGATCATAATGTGAAAGTGTAAGTGTTCAAAGAACACATTAGAGGACTGGAAACTAAATGAAAGGCATGAAATGGAGCAGAAAAGGTAACAATTTGTGGATAAAAGTAGTTCAGAATGCAGGGTGAGAAATATTTGGGTCTAAAATTTTCCTTGCAGGTCTCAATAGTCTAAATATAAGATGATAAAATCTGGTGATTACCTGGTTTCAAGAGACACCCAAGGGACAGGTGAGCTTTTGTTTCTTTAGTCTATTGTGATGGCACAAGGATGTTTGACCATGTGCCATGACCGATTTTTACAGAAAACAACAAAAGAATTAGCTCAAAAGTACGAAAGTTCAGATTTTGACCAAAACTTAAAGTGTGGTCCTCACATTTTTTTAAGAATCTGCAAAAATCAAAAACCTCAAAGAGGGATTAGAGTAATGTATCAAGCATTTACATTTATATTACTTTGATGGTTAATAAGCATATCAGTAAGAGCATGTGGCCCTTGGTCATTTTAACCGAATTAAAATCATAATCTTTGAAAAAGAAACCACTGGACCATTGTTTAACACTTTTGTGAAATACTGAGAAATCCTCATTTCAGTCATGAAAGTTCTGTCTTCATATTGTTGATGAGGGAAAATGAATAACACAATAATAACATTAAAATTAAAATTAATTGAATTGTTCCTGAGGGCAAATTCAATATGCACATTAGAAAACAGAAGATACATGAACATTTTTACAATTTACTATAAAACACCTGAAGTAAAACCATTGTCAGCTCATTTGGAAACATGTTGATGTAAAACACTCAATCTTCCTGGCTTAGGTTTTACGTTTAGACCAGAAACCAAAACATAAACTCAAATGTGACTGAACTTTGCTTGGCTTAGTTGAATTTAAGAGTTGTGTGATAACCTGAAGTTAAGCGTCATATTCCGACCCACTGTTGATAAAAAAATATTCAGAGGGTCACCTTTATTCATGGTTTGTGAACATCATATTTGCTGTGGCAGTATTTTTCTTCAGTTGCATGTCTGCCTGATACTGAACAATACGTCTTTATAACTGGAGTCTGAGCCTGTACTGTACTGTACTCTGTTACAGTGTGAAAGTATAGATGGTGTATGGTAGAGTTCAGTAAACAGCACATGCTCCTGTCGTGTGGTGAATACTGTCACTTTAATTAGCTGTTTGTTACAAAGATACTTGAAAACAGAATTGACTGAATGCTCTGATTACTATACAGGCAGTGAACTCACACACTCACACTCCTCTGCTGGATCCCCCTGTCCTCAGTCTCATCATGTTTGCAGTCTGTCAGAGAATCCAGGGCTGTGTGTTGCCCCTGAGCAAAGCCGAGGTCACGTTCCTCTGACAGCTCGTCTCCCCTCTGAATCGTAATTCTGCCTAACTAACTGATAACTAGCTCGCCCAAAGGCCAGCAGATGACGACTGATGACATCAACAACAGCACTGGAGTATACATTTGATGGCAAAGGTTGAGCTGGAAGTGCTTTTGGCAGCAATTTAGGGCAGTTTTTCTGACATGAAGCCTGTTCTAAGGATTACGAATTAAAAAAAAAAAAAAACTATGCTTTGACTCCCTTGCAGAACATTTCACTAAAGGATAAAGGAATTAGTTTAAAGGCCCAGTGAATTTCCCTCCATTTTCATCTCCCTTTGTTGAGCAGGACATGCCTTTTTTTTGTCTCTGGTCTTGAATCTCTGGTGTCTTCTATTTGTAAAATGCCAATTTCATAAGTCGCTTCAGTTGGTTGCCAGACCACAACCACAGGAATTGCATGGAGGAGGAAATGTGGATTTGCAGATTTTATAACAGAAATGCAGCGTAGTCCTAAAGTGCAGTGATACTTCGTAGAAAAGGTAGAGCATGGCTGTCATTTTGTGCCGTGAGAATCTGCCTCGGAGATGAAGTGTGTGTCAACAGGAGCGTTTGCAACATGGTCTCCAGTTTGCTGAGTGTGCACCCAGTAGGCCCAGAAATATGAGGAGCATGCAGAATGTTGCTGAGTGTCTGGTTTGCAGACCTGCCCTTCTTGCGTAGCCCCTGAGAAACCCTATTGATGTGATTCATGTTTTAGCACATGGTTACAACCAGGGATCTTCAAGCGTGACGACTCCTGCTTCTGCTGCATATTTGAAAATAAGTTCAGAATTTCCCCGACCTGGCTCTTCCTCCCACACACGCTCTGAAAATGTCTTGGCATGAATTTGGGGGTAAGATGCCACAGGGATGAAAACTCTTTTTTGGGTGTAAACAACTATGTTGCTGTGTCTGAATCTGGCAGTCCGGACTTCCGCTGTCTGGAAATTATGGGTGTGAGATGTGGATTCAGAGGCACAAATGTCAGTTTGTGTGTTTCTGTCATACCTCACAAGCATCCAAATAACACTCTGCCCTCACTCTCTCACCCTCTTTTTAAAAAATCTTTAGTACTTTCCTCATCTTTTCCTTTAAAGGTCTTGCTTCATGCTTTCATACCAGGACACAACCCAAGACCCATATTACAAAAAGATTGTCTTATTCTGCAGTTTAAAAAAGTACCAGGGGCCTTGTCAGCCCTTGTGCATCCATCAAATAGAGTTACTATACATCCCAGCCCACATAATACACGGGTTTCAAATAGTGCCTTGGAAACACTGGCCTCAGAAGACATGGGAAGAAACAGTGGGTTATATTTTTCTTTAATTTGAGCCTGGAGGGATTGAAGGAGGATTTAAAATTGCTTGTGTGCTGTTGTCTGGATAGGAGGGAAGCTGCTGGGGAAATGGTGTTTCTGTAAAAGGAGGTTTTAGCCAGCAGCTCACACTGCAGCAGTGTGTTAAAGCCTCAGTGAGTTAGAGCAGATTGTGCCCCTTGTTGAAGCACTCAGGCCCCACTTCAGGCTTACTTTTGATTCCTCCTCTTTAGACACTCTCGCTGTGGATCAACAGTCTGTATTTGTGATAAACACCTTCGACTTTTTCCATCTTTCACTTTTAATGTCATCAAAATTTGCCTCCGGGTTCATGAAAATAGAGAATTGTTTTGCTCAAGTCATCACAATCTGATGAAATGTCTTCCTTTCCTGTGCTGAGATCCATCCGCCCATAAAAAATGTATGACTCCCTCCAGAGATGTGAACAGCTCTGAGATGTCCTTGACTTTAAAACTTTTCCCTGTGTAATCTCCCTCTTTAAATTGATCTCTTCAGTGTCGTTGATCTCTTGTTAAGCAGCACACAGCATTGAACCTGTTTGTGCAGCAGAGAAAAAACCCTGTATGTATAAATGTGATTTGATGTGATTGGACGCCTTTGTCTCTCCCTGTGCTTGTGCTGTCTAATAGCTGATAATGTAATTAGGTTTCCATCAGAGGGAGGCACTAATGACCGACTGTGCTGGAATCTGTTGTGTGCTACAGAGATAAACCTCCTGCTCAAATACACAGGCATTGATCGGATCAATACTCTCTCCCTCTCGTCTTCTCCTTGTTTATATTCCTCAAGTATTTGGAATCATAATGCTTAGTATTAGCAGGAGGAAAGATCCTGGGCTCTGCTCCAGCATTTCTTTGTGAAGTTGTTGCAGACTGTTGGGAAACAGAATGGTCAGCTTGGTCTTTATATAACATTGTGTATTTTCACTGAAACTTTGCAGAACAAAATGCAATCAGAGCTCATTTCATTCCTCTATGTCTCCCGCTGTCCTCAAAGCTTTTCTTTTTTTTTTGTAATGATAAAGCTTTTTCTACTCTCAGGCCAGTCTGAGATCAACCTGCAGCACAGTACTACCAATACCTTCACACAGCCTAATTGGCCTGTCCATCTTGGCAGGTTGTCTAACGAGTGTGTGTGTGTTTCTGTGTATTTCCCTGCAGGCTTTGAGCTGCTGTATCAGCCTGAAGTTGTGAGGCTGTACCTATCTCTGCTGACTGAGAGCCAGAACTACAACACCCTGGAGGCTGCTGCAGGGGCTCTTCAGAACCTCAGCGCTGGACAGTGGACTGTGAGTCTTTGTCTGGGGAGGAGGGTACAACACATACACACTGTTCACATAACATCTTTAAAGGGACTGTTGGGCCTTTCAAAGTGATTTTGAAAAAGTGTCATATCTAGATATATGCCTGATCATAATCCACAATTTGAAATGAGGTTAAGAGAGCTAAAATAGGTTATTTCTTAATGCTAATTCCTCACTTTCCAATTGAGTCAGACCAGACCTGATTGGCTTATGGCATGTTGAAGCCTTACAGAGTTAAGCAGTGAGTAGAGAGACCTGTTTTTTTCTGCTGGAAACAATTACTATCATGTATTCAATAGTAATAATGGAAACAAGAAAGACAGCTTAACAGGAGAGTGATAGCGCATGAGCTACAGGCTAAAACAGGGACTAAGCTGTATGTAGAAATATTCATTCCAACCCACATGCAGCAGTTTTACTACAGTGATCTGTTCAAACCTGAGACTTTATCAAAAAATGAAGAGCCGGGCTACTTTTGCCGCATTTGATGGATAAGCACTTGTAAGACATAACAAGGATTCACTAACACTACATGGCACAGAGCACACAGTTTGCTTGTCACATTTTTACATAACTGTAGATGATGGTCAAACATCTTTGTTTGGACTAAATCTGCATCTCCCATAAGGTTCTTCACATATTTAGACACATTAACATCATTGTGTCATAGCTCATTGAAACTGTTTTAAAATGTTGTAAAACCGAAGATAGCCACCACATTTTTTTTAGCAATTCAGTCCCACCAGACTCCCATATGCCATGTCATCTCTATGAGGACTGAAGCTTCTTTTTAACATCAAACACCCCACTGCACTTATATTTTAGTTTGAGAGAAAACGAAAAGATCTGAAATCACATTTTTGTGTCGACCAATGGTACCATGTAAACCAATGATGAAACATTTACTGTGAAAAAAATCAGTCATATTAATCTTTTTATCCAAATTTAATCTCTGAAATCAGTAGTTGATATGAATCACGAAAACAAAAAAAAAATCTTCTGTTTACGTCGCAACTATTTAATCAAATCAAAAACTATTTAAAATGGGGTCATGGCCAATCAGACTTGAGTGAAACCTGTTCGTAGCTTTGTGCACACTGAGAGTGAGAAGTCTGCAAAGAGATAGAGGAGACTCTGCTGAAGCTCCAAACTGGAGTAACTTTCATACCCCTCAGGCTGATGTCAGCTAGAAAGTGTTGTTGTTTTTGTAAAACTTAAAGTCTATATCACATTTTCAATTCTCACTGAAGGAAACACTAACTGTGTGTCCTGAATGTTTTCTTCTCCAACCAAGTTTAGCCTTTCACTTTCCTGCTGGCCAAAAGCAGCGGTGCTCCATCATGTTTTTGTCTGGTTTACCCATTGGATCATACAAAATCACATCAATTTGTTTCTGAGTGGTAAAACACAGTCACCTTAGAGGAAAAAGCAACGTAGCTTTATCCTCATATCTTGTACTGTGTACATATTTGAGATTAAAGAGAAATGATCTGTTTGGTTTCCCTTTTTGAATGTGATGCAACCTCATTTCAAAACAGGTAAGGGTTATAAACTCCTAGATACACTTTTACTGCCTCTCTCCACAAAAGCATCCATTTAAGTGGTATAACATTTCCAATAAGAGGAACATGACAAAGTGAACCAAACTTTCCTGTCTGTTCAGTGTTTGCCTCTGTGGATTGGTGCTATAAGAACTTTAACAGCAGACATGTATCCCAATTAGAGCATCTGTGGAGCTGCTGGGAGGTTGCCTGCCTCACAGGCAGTAATATCATCAACTGAGAGGGCTAGTTGTCAGATGCCAGTTTACCCACAGCTCCTCAGGCAAGAGCGGTCACTTAGTGTTTCAGCAGGCTGGCTACATTCAGCCTAGGGCAGCAATATCACAACAGCATTTCTCTTAACACCCATGTGCCAGACTGTAAACACATCCTCCAGTTGTGTGAATTCATCAGCAGTATCAAGCATTTCTGCCCGGAGTGGAAAAACATACTGACTCTTCCAGTTACCATGCAGCCTGAGCTTCACATTTTCAGGATTAATAATTCAGCTGTAGTGATTTTCAGCTAAGGTGAACATTTTGAGGAGAAATCTTTCTTTCCTGTGCTGCATTTTTTCTTATAAAAGCTAATCAGAATTTCTGGCAAAGCTCAGGGACCTGTGGAGCTGCTTACACATCTCAATTTCACATCTGGTATCTGGACAAAGCATGTCTGCGCTCCCCCAGAGGATATCAGAGCTTCTTCTTTAAATCCTCTTCATCCTTTCCCTCCTCTCAGCTCTGCAGACCTACGTTTAAAAGCCTGCTACTGCCACCTAGTGGCTTTCGTGGAGATGTCGTTTGCTTAATTACATCTCTTGGGGTAGTGATGCTTAGATGAGAAACTCTTTTATGTCAAACTTAATGTTTCATATTACAGAAAAATGAGAAGTAAAATCCACTGATGTTTAAATTAAGTCAAATTATATCACACGCAGATTCACAGCTTGCTGTGTAATGTTGTGAATAAGTCAGGCTCAGGAGCAGTCAGGGCTGTCCTCCAGTTAATGAGTGACGAATTAGGAGTGTGTACACGTGTGATGTGTGTGTGTGAACAAAAGGGATTATATAAAAGACTCTGTACTTTGTGTGGTGGAGGTGACACGGACTCCTCTGCTGTTCTCCCAGTGGTCAAAAGAAAAGATGTGTCTTCATGCCGAGCAGCTCCCAGGTGGCCTCTCCAGCTCTGCATGAATGTCAAACAGGATGTCGCTGACGGCGTGTGCTCACTCCTCCACACACAGAGGTTAGGGGTTGAATTCATTAAAAGCAGTAACATCATGTTCTCTGTCCGCTCTCCAGTGGTCCAACTACATCCGAGCCACGGTGCGGAAGGAGAAAGGACTTCCCATCCTGGTGGAGCTACTGCGCTCCGACTCTGACAAGGTGGTGCGAGCTGTGGCCATTGCATTGCGCAATCTGTCCATCGACCGCCGCAACAAAGATCTGATCGGTAAAACAACACATAGGGTCCATAACAAATCATTTTTTGAACAGATGTGAATATAGAAGTGAATATCACTGCAACATCTATTGACAAAGTTCAGCCAAAGGTTTAACACACACTCATTAACACTTCTCTAAGTAATTTTTTGGGGGCTTTCACAAAATTTTTAGGGAAGGATAGAACAGTAGACAGAGAAAGCGAGCTGGGGACTGACATGCAGGAAAGGGGCGGAGGCAAACCCATGTGTGTGCAACTTGACCATAAAGCCAAGCCTGCACCTAATGAAGTTACGTCTTAAGAAATGGGGACTGAATGTATTTTCCTCAAAATTTGGACACAAATACCTGAAACTTTAACCTGATGGTTTGCTCATCAGTCCCTCTTGAAGAACTTTGTGTCAAGCCAGGGTTGGCAAATGGAAACATCCAGGGCAAACTTGAAAAATAGTCTGAAAATATTATGATGTAAGGGACATACATAAATGACCATAAAATAACTTGACCTTTCAGGAAGTTATGCCATGCGGGACTTGGTGAGCAACCTGCCCAGCGGTCAGCAGCGGCCAGCCAAAAACCTGGAGGAGGACACGGTGGTGGCTATCCTCAACACCATCCATGAGATCGTCACTGACAGCTCGGAAAACGCTCGCTCCCTTATTCAGGCCCAGGCCATCGAGAAGCTGGTCGCCATCAACAGGACAAGGTGAGAAATGGACCGAGGACATCACACTGAGCACAAAGAGCCTGGAGAAATATCACTGGAGAAACAGAAAAGCTCTTTAATATAGATTGTGACACTTGAGTTGTGTCTGATATCAGGTTAATTCACCAGATTATCATGTTGCTGATTATTTTTTGACTTGAAGTGACAATTTCCCACAACGTAGTCTTCTTTGAATTTCTTCAGTAGATTTCAGATCTAGTTTAAACGTCTGTGTTTTGGGGGTTGGGTATTTATTAACATGCTGGTACTACAAGGCTTTGGATGTATCTGTTACTCTCACAGGTATCTGCTTTTGTGCAGCTTTCTTACTTCTGTAACTATGACAACCAGAAGGTGATAACCAAAGTGTCATCTGGTATGAAAATCTAACCCAACAGGCGAGTTTTTGCATTGAATAACAACTGCACATCTGTTTTGATGAGGGTTTTTTTGGCTATTTAGCTTTTTATACCTGAAATTGTCAGTGCATGATATATACTCAGCACTGGAAGAAATTGTTTCCGACAAACAAGATTTCTCAAACACTTTGAGCTCAGCCCTCTTGTCATGAAAATGTAGGTTATTGCTATTTTCATGCCTGTTTTAACCTTCAGTCTTAAACTGTGACTCACACTGAGTGTGGACTGCAGACTGCGGACTGAACTATATCTCTGTGTCTGTGTAACTCATGTCAGCGTGTGGGCACAGTTACTATAAAGACATCGTACATGTGATAATTACAGCCTGACTATGGATGCAGTTTGCATTGTGAGCATGTACATTAGTATTCATGGAGATAATGAAATGTGTCTCTAATGTCCCAAGCTTAGCTAGCACAACACCACCACCCACTACTCATTAATTAACAGGCTTTCAGAACTGGAGGGTCTTGGTTAAAGAGGAGAGTCTCAGATGTTGCTGCTCTTACAGGACTGAGGATGGTCACTGAGTCCTCCTCAATGACCTGATTATAATCTCTTTTTCAGAGGTTATTTTTGGGAAGGTCACTCCAAAAACTCCACCTCACATGGTGAAGTTTTGGTCACACGGAGAGTGGCACAACCAGCACGATCACTCAGTTTATTCACAAACCAAATGGCTGTGTGTCTTTGCAGCCTTGTGAGATTAGCTTTCTTTGAAGTGAGGCCCCCACCCACACGTAATTAATACTGGTGGCTCAGAGGTAGCTAATGAAAGGAAACGTGCTCTCATCTGGCTGTGAATTAAAAACCAGACCCTGAAGCCTCTCATGAGGCTTGACGCCTTTGAATAGACATCGATTGCAGTGTGCTAGTACACCCAGCCAAAACTTGTTTCAGGGTTAGATGAGGTTTCTGACTTTAATGCTCTGTTTCAATATCGGTGTTTCTCCACCTTCTTGTGACATCCTTAGCCAATCTGCTCGTGAAACGAAGGCAGCGTCCCATGTGCTGCAGACGGTCTGGAGTTATAAGGACTTGAGGAACGCTCTGACCAAGGACGGCTGGAACAAAAGCCACTTCCAGGTACACGACTGTGATCCAGTGAGAGTTTTTCAGTGCTTTTTGTGCAGATCCTAACTGTTTTCTGCATAGGTTTCAAGGAAATTTAAATAGAAGAACTACTCTGCTCTTAAGAAAGGACTTTATTTGAGGAGTTCCTGTAAAACTTACAACATATGGAGAATTAAACATCAGTTCAGGAAGAAGTACTCAGAAAATGTAAATTCAGAATCAGTCAGAAGTTTTATTCATCCTGCATCATAAATCCAGGTTTTATAGATGTCTAAGATGAAGCCAACCAGTCCATACCCAGGAGTGCAAGAAAAAACAACGCATCTCTGTCTCACATGTCACAGTCTGAGCTCACATGCCGCTTGTTTTGCTTTATCTCTCAGCCCACAGTGACAGCCACCCCAAAAGCTACAAAGAACGGGAAGCCAGGCTACGATGACACCACTCTGCCACTAATGGAGAAAAACCAAGGTGAGACAGAGTGTGTGTGTTTGTGATTGTTGATGTTTCTGCCTGTTTAGAGGACACACTGGGTGAGATGGAATTGACAAGATCCCAGGGATACCTGGAATAAAAATAAAATATCACCACACAGAAATGGTTAGTATTTCAGAACCGACAGCTGACAAAGGAAAAAAAAATCTTTGAAGAGGGACTGTTAGTCCATGGTTTAACACTTACCAATGTGCATTCACCCAGACCAGACATTCGCCTTCCTTAACCCTATAAAGCCAAACGTGTCATATTTGATACATGAGTTTCAAAGACCTCTATCTCATCAACATGACAAATAGTTTGTTTAAAAACCTGTTAAAAATATTTATAAAAACATATTCTACCACATTGAGGATTGTCATATCACTACAGTCAGCTGAAGCTTTATTTTGGCCTTTTTCAAAATGTCTGCTCTCACAAAGTCATCCACTCACATATTTTCAGGAAAATCATTGCTTGATTTCAAGCTTTCAAGAAGTTGCAGCAAGAATAGCATTGAAATAGTTACGTTTTTAAGTGTCTTCTGCAATAAATAAATGGGTATTTACTAAAAAAAACTTTAATAAACCAGATAAAATAGCATACCAAAATTGCCTAGTGTGTCAAACGTGATACAAGGATTATATTATGAATCAAATGATGAACCAATATATTTTTTTGCGGATATTGTTAAAACGGTTAATACACATCTCTGTTCTAAAATAGTGGAATTTTGGGACTATTTTTTGACAGGTCGGGCTTTACAGGGTTAAAGTTAAAACTCTAATGCTATAAAGAAAGACTTGACTGACTTTTTCTGAAGATCTGATCTCCAGTCACGACAGTTTGCGTCCTCTGGCCAAAGGACTCACTGCAATTCATTTCAATCTCCTCACAGTCTGACTTAAAGCATCCCAGCAAAACAAAACAAAACAAAAAAAAAAAAAACAGATAAAAAACTCCACAAATACCTTCCCTGATCCAAAATACTTTGATTTAATGCCCAAAGCAGCCTGGGATACCCAAAGGCTGACAGCACCATTTTTCAACAGATTTCACCCTCATTATGTCAAGATCTCACATTTAAAGAAAACCTGATATTACACTAAGAAAATAAAGCTTATGAGGAGCTGGATCCATAAAATAACCCCTCATTCAACTCCATCAAATGAATGCGGGTGAGCCGGAGCACAGGGAAAACAAACCCTCACCACGTGCGTCTGCATCTGCAGATCGTGCTGCACATTTGCAGGTTTGTACCCAGAGGAACGATAGCCTGAGGCAAACAGGCAGCCAGGTGTCTGTAAGTTGTTACTGATGATTTGTTTTCATTGGAGCACAGACACTTGGCCTTTTCAGCCATCCATTATCAGGATGAGTCATGGCTTATGAATTTTCAAATGATTGGTAAATGATCAAACATCATTAGTTCATGTGACTACGATCTCATCTTAAGGGTGTATTTTTTCTCAGTTGTTTTTACCAGACCCTTGGTTTAATGTTTGCCCCTAGTTTGCCATGTTCGAAATAAATTAATCAAATCAGATCAAATCAGTGGGATATAACTGCCAGACTCAGTTATAGGGCATCTGGAAGCTGTTTGTTTTTTGCTGTTAAATAAAAATCTCCCATAATAACAAAAGATTAGAAATAAATAGGGAAAAGATTTCTGACATAAAGAATTAGAATATGTAGGTAAACCATATCCATTCAAAGATTATATCTAAGTTGCTTAAAACATCTTTGCACAGCCACTAAGTCGATCACTATCTCTTCTATCTGCAGGGGGAATGATCTGTAAAATCAGCAAATAGTTAACAGTGACTGTGAATTAGTATTATTATTTTAGTATTAGTATGTATACATTTACAAATTGGTCTAAATATTTGAAGATTTGTGTAAGAGACTGAGTGTGTGTACGCATTGTTGGATCTGTGTACGCATCTACAGTTGTATTAATATATTTGCAAATTATTTATGCATTTCAGGCAATAAGTCCTCCAAACAGGTCAAAACAGGACCCTTACTTGAAGTACATTGAAGACCATGTGTGGTGGAGTGTGTAAGGCTTCAGCTGGATTGAATGTGAGCTTTTTACATGACTGTTGTCATCCTCTGGGTGGTGAAGCTTTGGTGTCATAAGTTGCATCATGGCTGTTTGTAGTGTGTAATGTGGGGGTTTGAGCAGCTTACTGATGTTACTGGTCACTGTTAAAAAGTTGTTGTTTACAAGATATCGAGTAAAGCCCTTGCTTTACTTGCTAAACTCTCACTTTAAACTTTTATTTGAGGTTTTAAATTGATGGAATAGGGTCAGAGATGTTAAAAATGTTCCAAACCCTGATGTTCGTTTTAGTATCTGAATCCAAAGCGATCAAACTGGGATGGGGGTTTTCTTTAACAGCTTTGACGTGCTTGCGTGTGTGTGTGAGTGTGTGTGTGTGTGTGTGTGTGTGTGTGGGAGAGGGGTGTGGAGGACGTTTGGGGACTTGTGCAGCATGTTGGCCCGACAACAAACATCTCTTTGACAGAGGAGTCTATGGCTCAGCAGCAGTTTGGTGTCCTGATTTCTGGCCTTGTTCCCCATTATTTATTTCACTCTGCATTCATACCTGCACACAGATGGCATCCCTGCCCACTCTCAGTTTGCATTTTTCAATCAGCAGCTGAGCATCATTACCTTAGAAAGCAGCAGCGTTTGGCTCAGGCTCTTAGTTTTCATGTTTACATACAATCAGTGTTTGAATGAATGCTTTTCAGGCACCAGGAAATGTGGCAGTGGTGATATGATACCTATGGATGAGCTGGGTCCAGGTAAGAGTCAGGCTGTATGATTATTTAGAGCCAAAGAAGAGCGAGCTCTCCTCTGATCTCCCTCCAGGGTTCAATTGTGTCCTCTGTGATACAACTTCTCTTCTTTTGGCTCTTTTACTGCTGCCAAGATGCTTTTTTTCCCCAGTTCTGTTGCTGTGTGCAGGACCCCTCTCTTGGTTTGGGCCTTTATCAAAAGTGCTACACCTGCATATGTGGGTGGATTTCCCTCAAATGAATACATTTTCACCAAACTAAAGACCATTTTCCCCTCCTGTAATCTTGATGGTGGTAGAAACATAGAAACGTTAAAAGCTTTTCCTGTGTTAGTGAGAAGTTTTGTGACTATTGGCAGTGATATGCAAAAAAGTTGCCCCCACAAAGAAGTCACTTTTCACAGAACATGAAATTATTTTTCACCCTTCTAGAAAATATTTCAAAGAGTACATCATGCTGGTTCAGCCTGGAGGCCTATGTTTTTTAGGGTCCCTCCAAGGAATTGTACTGGAAGTCAGACTGGTTCCAAAAACACTTTTACTATAAAGTAGGTCATGCATGAAACTTCCCAACGTGAGTGTCAAACAGAGGAGAGGGACTCAGGAGATTTGAAGCACTTAGAGCTGTAAACTTCATGATGATGACATATCAGAACTTTTTTTGACAGATATGGTTTATAATTTCAAACAAGGATGGAGTAATGAAAAATCAGGGACACTGTAAAATATAACAGTTGGATATAAATCAATAGGGTGGTTTTCTTTTTAGGGTTCAGAGTTTAGGGACCATTCAGGGCAAAGTGAAATTTAATCTGCAAGCTTGTTGTTCTGAGAGCTTCCTGTGGCATTATTTTTGTTTCAAGAAACTTACAAAGTTTTTTTCTTTTCCTTGAGCCTTTGGTAGTTTTCATTCACTTCAATTTGAGCATCATTTTTTTCTTAAAGTGTCATTTTTTGGAATTTTTCTAGGTGAATGTGGCTCATATCTAGTCGAATTGAAAGATTTTTTGGTTGTTTGCGCACATGAAAAGCCATTTCAGAGAGAGCAACGACAAAGACCTTCAGGGGTGAAGAGTGAGCATCAGTGACAAGACAAATGACAAATCAGCTGAAGAGTTGAGGGGGATCGGTAAAGCAGTTTTCAGAGGAAGTAAGAAGCATAAGCAGGCTAAAGCAGTTCAAATATAACACCATTGGTTTGAATTTGAAATTCACTGGATGTCTTGATGTTGTCAGCTGATAGGGGCTGGTGTTTAGAGCAGCTGATGTTCTGTGGGTTGGGCTTGGCTCTGTGATACTGTGCTCAAAGTTTTTAAAATATTAGTTCTGTTTTTTGGCATCAACACTTGGTTGTTTAAGCCAAAAAATCTTGACATTTTGAAAATTGCTTATCATAGTCACTTCTCAGGGCAGGGTTCAGATACTTCATCTAGTCTGTGAAAAACTTCTGTGGTGGTAAACTTGGACAAGCTTAATTAAGAATGTGTTGCTCATCAGTTTTCCTTTTTATGCCAAACAACTTTTTGGCACTCTCTCCTGAGTTCAAAAATGCAGACTCAATCTTCTCAGTGTGCCACTCCACACTTGAAATAATGTCACAGTTTGTCAGAGGTGGACATCAGGGAATAAGCTGACTATTGTTCTCTGACCTCATTAGATGGTTACTCCACCATTGACCAGAGGGAGAAGGACTGCAAGTACAAGGCAGGCGACGGCTCAGTGGACCTGACAGAGCGGGAACCCTTAAAGGTAGGAGCCAAACTCTGCTGGTGTCCTGAGGGATCAGGGCACAGAGGAGGAAATAATGATGTCTAAACTGTTACCAAGTTCCCTCTCTCTCTCTCTCTCTCTCTCTCTCTCTCTTTCTCTTTCCCACTTCATGTTTTCTGGGGTGGTCCTCATTAAAAGCTTCTAATCCTATCGATTCTTGAAAGAGGCTGGAGGTTGTTGTTCTGTGATAATAATATTCATCACTGCTCATCGCTGTGGATGGCTTCAGATCTAAGAGCCACCCGTTAATTGAGCGTGAGCTTCTGGTGTCTGTAAAGTAATTAATCTGAGTCTGATTAAAAGAACCGCCAACAACTGCTCCTGGTGGAGACGACCCGTGCTTTGGCGATGATCAGACTGCTGCATTATCAAGTGGTCGCCTGCTGATTATCCAGACATTTCACTTCAGCCAGAGTGTTTGTTGGTAATCCAGCCTCAAAGAGAAACCACAGGATAACGGCCTCAGAGGATGGGACATGTGTTTGATGACTCTGAGAACTTTTTTTGATCTAAATGAGGAGGATTGTATTCTCAATGTCACTGAAATCACGGAATACAGCTTGTCCTCCAGGTGTTTGCTCCATAAACCTGCTGATAAGGTATGAGTATTGAGTCTGTGTATTTAAAGACTGAATAAATCTAAAAGTAAGAGAAAAACACCTGTCCAGGAGGGATTGATCAAATGAGGAGTGATCAGGTGATTCAGTGTAGCAGAGTGCAAACAACAACCAATGGATGGATGAGGAAAAGGGGAATCAAAAAATGAACTACTGCTGGAGAATAAAGTGAGGCGAATGAAGAAGGCAAGTGAGGAAAAAGTACAGATTTTCCTCTTTGACCATGACTGCAGAAATAAACTAACTGTTTGCTGCTAATAGATTAAGTTAAAAGGTGGCGTGGAGTTTCCAGAAGGTCCCTGCCAAATTTACAGAGTAATATCTCTGTAATATCTTCAAAATAAATGTTGTTTCAGTGAGGCACTGGTCACATCAGACAAATTAAAGATGTCACAATAAAAGCCTTGGAGTATCGAATAGTTATAGAATAGAATAGTTTTAGATAGTTAAATAAAATAAAGTAAATGACTCCTACAAGCTCCACCTTTTTTTGGTTGGAAAATATTCTCTTTCCAGAAGTCACATTTTCATGTTCAAAATTCAAAGCTGTGTCTATGGATCTGTGAGTGCACACTGCAAAAACTGAATCAAAGAATCTGATCAACAGTTTTATCTAAAAATAAGGCATAAACACTTGCTTAGATTTCACTTTTGGCAGTGTGCCATACCCTTCTTTAGATTTATGTATTACTTATTCTCGGACCTGTAAACAAAGTCAAGTTCATTCGTTCTTGTGAAGTAAAATAACAATGTGTTCAAAAGCAGAAAATACAAAGAACCACTCAGATGCACAGTGTGTCACCTGACCATATACAGCCAACCAATGAGGTACAAACTACGGTTTGTGATGCACGCCTGCTCATTCAGGTGAAAGAGATGAATTCAACACAGTGAGATATTCAGGAGCTTCAACCATAAGAGATAAGGCAATGGACCAATGAAGGGAGAAACTGACTTCCCTATCATTCATACTATAGTGACATTTGTAATTGATTTTTTTAAAAGAAGGACTTGCCAGAAGAAAGACTTGATAACTCTGAAACTATTTTTGTTTTGTTGTCCTGCTGCCTTATCGTCAGTCAGAAATAAATCTTTGCAGGTTTAGCCACACTCAACAGTGATGTAGAGTTCATTGCCAGCTGAAAACTTGAAGCTATTTTTGTTTTGACTGATGCCTTTACTATATTGAGTGGGAAACTGAACCTAATGTGTTTTAAAAAGCTGCTTCAGGATACAGATCAAGAAGAAACTTGATTTCCCTAAGCATGAATGAATGAATCTCCTTTGCCCCCAAAAAGACAAGTTTAAAAACATTCAGATTGTTGTTTGTGTCATATGTCAATGTTATCTTAACATATTTCTTAAAACTGTTTTAAAGGACTTTACACCAAAGAGCAAATTTTCCACATTTTTTTCCACAGGTGCTTTAGAAGCTAAAGCAGAAATGAAATAAAGCAGTTCATATTGACAGCTCCAGAAGTTAGCGGTGACCTCAGGAGTAATCTATTTTTGTTGACACCCACTCTCCATCATATTTGGATGGACATCTAAACAGAAGCAGCCAGAGCTGGAGTTACACTCTCACATGTTTAAAGAGCAGCTCAGACACAGACAGGAGTAATCACAGCAAACAGCCGTGTTTGTCTTCAGACTGTACAGGCCTTAAAGCACTACTCCAAAGCTGTCTCTAAAGTCTGCCTTCTGTTCTACCCAGAGGTTTTCTGCCCGCTTTGAATGCAACTTGGCTGTCGAAACTGCTCTCTCCCTCTTTCATTTGCATGGTTTGGTATGCTGTTTTGTAATCTCTCTGACTTCTTTCCAAGCTCTCCTTACGGCAGGGAACTAACACTTGCTTCTCTGATCCTGGATGCGTGTGAGTGCGTGCGTGCGTGTGTGTGTTGGCGTGAGTGTATTTGTGAAATGTATTGACCTCTTTTTGTTTTGCTGTGTTGTTTTTTTTTAACCCGTCCTCCTGTGGCCACAGAATGACACAAATAGGAAACACTATATCAGGAGTAACAGGCCTGCGGTCAGTCTGGTGGACGCTTGTGATGTAAAGCCCCAGCCTGTTGACTCCTGGGTCTAAATGCATGCATGGTAGGTCTGAAAAATAAAAGCACTCCAAGAATAACAAACCTTCCCCATTGATTGTAGCATCTTTTCCATTCCTTTTTTGTTCAACGTTTCCGCCTGTGTTCCTTTGCCCTTCACGCTGTCACCCTGCGCCCAGAGCAGTCAGCTGCAGAGCTCACCTTAATGTGTATTATTTATTTTATAATATTGTCTAAATATATTTTCATAAGCTTTCAAACCTTTTATATCAGATATCTTTAACCACCTGTCTCACAAATTTCAGGCTATTTTTATTTCTTTCTCTCACCCTGTAAATAGCTATAAGCCAAAAGGCTAGTTTCCATCTTTAGTACCTTGCCAGATGTCAAAATAAATCACCTGTCCTGCCTGCTGCTGTCTTTGCACCAGGTTTTAAGGTTAAGGTTTGAAAAGAAAGGAAAATGTTCCCGAAAAATTTAGTGACAGGATTATTTGTCAAACTTTATCAAATTCAATAATAACCAAAGCTTTATGTTGATTTTCCTACAGCACTACAGGTATGCCCCATTTATTACACTGTACTGACAAATGACCTAACTCATCCCTCAAGGAGGAGTCATTAGTCTTTAGTAACCATGAATACTAATTAATAATGCTCTGTTGAGGCAGTTTGTATGAGTTTGTAAATAAGTTTCAAAAGATTAAAATTTAGATTTTCCAAAAAACTTTCTGAAATTTAAGCTTATCATAGCTACAATATTGCTAAAAGGATGCTAATGTTTGTCAGCACAACCTGAATTCATGTGCATTCATTTAAGCGCAACTTATTATCATTATTTATTGCTCATGCTAACTTCATTATGTAGTAACACTGTGGTTGAAGTCAAACTTGAAATTGAAGTTATCCATAAGGCTAAATTCACAACTGGCACATCAAACATTTCAGTCAAGAAGGTCCTTTATCTTAGCAACGCACGTTAAAATCATCAACAACATATTGCAGTGGAAAAAGTATATAAACTGTTTGCCTGATGAAGGTCTTAGCACTGAAACGTTAATAAACAGAGATTCTTTGTAAGTTTTGACAGTGTGCGGCTGTTAACATTCGAGAGCATTACTTAAATCAAACAGTCAACACATATATCATAACCAAACATAAAGTCTATACACGTGTGAATGAGAAGCTAACGGGTACGTTCGGCTTGCAGGTCAAGGACTTGGGTCTTGAAAAGCAAAACCTGAAATTTAAGCAGGTTTTTAAGTCTCATCTTTGAAGAGATTGCCTTTGAAACTGAATCCACCTGACAAATCCCAAAAAACATCTTTTACACATGAGACATTTCATATAAATATGAAAGGACGAAAAGTTTGCTTGAATTTCTTGAAAAGGGGAAAAAATTCTGCTGATGGGTAAAAAAATATTTACTTGTCAAATTTCTTGACATAAGAGACAGTTCTCAAAATAAGAAACTAAACCAGCACATTTATTTTACCCCATTTGAATTTTTGTTTTATTGTTTATTACAGGGAGTTCAGGCTTTATACTATCCTGAAATAAGATATTTTTCTGTGCTTGTGCTGTGAACGTTGCTCATATTCAGTCTAATTAGATCATTTTTTTTCTTTAAATAAGACAGAAACACTTGTTTTGATTTCATTTCGTGCAGTGTGGTTTTAGTCAATAAATATTTCAACATTGCATCTCACAGTTATTTTAGCACTGCAACGTCCAAACCAGCCACTTAGGGAGATCAACACGACTTTGTGCAAAGAGCCACTTAGCTCCTCTGCTTTGAAATCCACAAAGAAAGCAGACAGGCTTTGGTGTCTGTTTACCATTCAGCACCACCTGTCTACTTTATATGTGCGCCACACTCCACTCACTACGTCCCTCGACAGCCTCCACTGAAATTGGTGGCAAATGATGAAGGGGAATCATTCTCCTGCACTTCAGATGAACCTCCAGAGACTCAGTTATCCTGTAATGAAAAGTGGGAGAGACAGAGAACAAGCACACACACACATACACACACACACACACACACACACAGAATCTATCCTCCATCTTCATTTGTCAAACACGTCAAGTCTTTTGTCGAAGCACGATGACTTTATATAAATAATTCATGCAGGATTATAGTTTGATGATGGACGCCAACGCTTGTAATATACGTACACAAATTCACACATTATCAACCCTCATAAGAGAAAATGTCCAGGGCAGAGATATAATAGAGGATGAGCTCACGTTAATTCAGTTTTCATGGTACATTTGAATATTGTGTTAAACTTCAGGTTTTAAACTCTTACTAAGTGGCTTTTCATGTAATTGAGAAGGCCTCGAGTCTAGTAAATAACAGAGGAAAGACATTCAGCCTCTTTTTGCAGAAATATTTCTTAAATTGTTTGTTAGTTTCCCTGAAGAGAAAGTGGAATAATTTTTTGCTCTTGGAAAAGAGGAGCAGCCATAATAACAAAAATCTCATCAAGGATTTTGTTCGAGCAGTTCTTTTCTCCAATGTGGAGGCTGTTTATTAGATTTCACCTTGCATTCAAATTGACTTTTGGTTCTTTTCTTTTGTTTGTTTGTGCACATTAGGCAACAACACAACCAAAATAATAATAATTTAAAAAAAAATCTTTCTGAAGTGCATCTGAGAGGGTTAGCTGTGCATCATTTTGACTTCTAAAAAGCTGCTCTCTGATCTGGGTATGTCGTTTTTTCTCCTCTGCCTGCTCTCTGTCCTTCATGCAGACGTCGCTATGTCATTAATCATCTCTCAGCCATCTTTGTCTGTGACCACCTCCACCTGCCTACCACACTATCATAGCACTGACATCACCTAGTGGTAGTATATTTGTGGTGTTCACTGTTTCTGCTGCTTGAGAACAAAAACGCTCTTTAGTAAAATTCATATCAGACCAGCAGGTAAGTCATTACACCAACACATTCAGGAGCTCATTCAACATCTGTTTTGTTGTCTCTTGCTTCAGTTTGCCATCTGGACTGCTGTTATTGAATCGTTCGTGGGTAGTGATGGGATTTGTGATCTACTGTTATACCGACTGACTGTCTCAATGTTTGATGAGAATAATCAAATAAATCATTGCAGGTTCATCTGTAGTAAAACTTGAAATTATATTTTAGTGTTTAACAAGAATGAGAGTGATGAATAACACAAGACTTACAACATCAAACCTGTGTTAAGACCAAAACCAATACAACTTTGATCCCTGCTGCATTTTCTTTGCACTAGATATGATACATGTAAACCAATCATCAGAAAGAAAAAGAAAATTGTGAGTTCTGACAGTTTTTGTAACCAGACCAGTGTGACTTCCTTTTAACAGTTGATGTTTCAACAACAAACTTTCTACAGTTTTCCTCAGAAGAGTCACGTGATGTTGTGAATTGAAGACCTCTCCCCCTGTTGTCTGACAGTGATAGGACACAATCTCAGGTCTGTGACTTCATATCTCAGACCGCTGTAGGTCAGAAAACCACATCATGGACTGGGAAAAGGTTGAGGTTGTCCTCTCTGAGAGCAACAGATACCAGCACTGGATGAGATAGGTTGTAGACATCAGGAAGCGAGTCCAGAAGTAGATGAACCGGGATGAGAGGGCTGACATGCTCTCACACACCTGGGGTGCTGACCTGAGACTGTTTAACAAGTAGGAAAACCCAACTCTCTTCAAACCAACTCAAAGTGAAGTCATAACATCATGTAACTCTTCTGAGGAAGGCTGGTGAAGTTTGTAGTCGTACAAAGCACAGAAACAAAGTATTTGTACCGAAAGGTATTTGTCCTCTGTTATATTACAATACTGGAAAAACAATACCAGGCTTTGGAAGAAAATATTAATATTAGAGTTGATTTATTTTTGGCAACTTGGAGCTGAAAACATGCTTTCTGTAACTTCAAATAAAATAACCATCATGTTTGACAAAAAAACAGCAGCACTTTCACTTGTTAATGTTCCCAACCATTTGTATTTATACATTTTAATGCTGAGACTTAGAAACCCTTATTTTAGATCACTGACAAAAATAAATAACACTGGGGAACACAATTTTTACATTACAGCTGACAACTGGTTTTAACTTATTTTTGGGTGCGTAATCCAAAACTGATCTTAGTTTCTTCTTATTATTATGTTGAGTTTTTGAACTGTAGGATCCCTGCTTTCTAAAAAAAAAACACTGGGGAACAATTTGTCAAAATTTCTTTTGAGTTAGAGATTTATGCTGATTACAACTAAAAAGAATTTCTTCCCCAGCTTACCCTCCGGATAAGAAAAATTCAATCAGTTGAATTTTGCTAGTACTTGATGTTCTAGAAAAGAACTGACTGCAATTTTGGAATCAGCACGCCAATTTTACTTTCAATCAGCATAAAAATGTAACTCGACTGAAATTTTCACAAATTGTTCCCCAGTGTAATCTATAGCTGCTGGTTGCTCTGTTATAGTCTCCAGTAAGTTGCTGAAGTGTCTGTCTGCTGCCCGTGGGTTTCCTACCTCTCAGTAATCAACAGACAGCTTTTTAAAAATGCTTTGCAATCCCACCTGCTGCTAGAAATCATATTTTTTAGTGTGGTAGGGCTGAAAGTAAACAAAAGTTTGCTAAAAAATAAGGGTCTACTAAAAATGCTTTACAATGCATAGTGAAAAAGAATTTTTATCTACAGTATGATTACAATCAAGATGAACATATTCAGTAAGAATAAATAGGTCTCCTGACTAAAAAAAAAAGTGTCCGTTTGAGGCTTTAGTTGTTGTGTTATTTTTTGAGACGAAAGATTTCTTGGTTCTTTAAGTTTGAACACTGAACAATGAGTGTTTTCTCTAATATTTTCTCTCTTCTCCACCTGCTTCAGGCTTAAAACAACGACACTGCAGCTAGAGGAGGATCTCTCATATCACCACTGCCATTTCACTCATCTTTGGAGTTGGACTTTGTACAGAATAGAGGATTTTAAAACAAACAGACAAACAAAAGAGGATGATCACAACAGCGACTACCCAGCAGCAGCTTGCATTCTCATGCTTTTCAGATTTTTGAAGAAGAAAAAAAAGAGAATAAAAAGTGACTACTCCCACTGCTTCTCATATCTACATTCCCACCGGACATCATGTGAATTTACAGTGTTGACTCTTGCTGAGCTCAAACAATGGTGAGGAACAGACGAAGGCCGGTGCTGATGAAGAAATGGACTCATGAAGTTGGACAAAGCGAGGTGAAGGAAGTTTAAAGAGAATGAAGGTGTGCTTGAAGGAAACCTGTATGATTTTGTTTTTTATTTCAGTTTTCAAGGGTGGAATAAGTTCATGCCTCAAATTTGTGGGTTTGAAGGATTTCACTTCCAGTGTGTTGTCAAACTTTGGTGTTTTGATGTGAACAGGTATGGACTGGTGTGTTTGAAAGTCGCTGAATGTTTGTTTTGCAGATTGTTTTTGATGGTAATGAGACAGGAAAAGTGGAAGAAGAGAAACCGAGCCTGAGAGGAGCTGTAACATAGTGAACATCAAACCCCAGCAGCTGCTCTCACAGACTTCTCCGTTTGATTCAACATTTTTTAAAAGAGAAAAAAAAAGTGCACTGAGATGCTTTTTAAATCAAAGTGGTAAACAGGTGATTGATGTTCATTTTACAAAGTGAGGAGTCTGCAAGTCGTGGTCTGGAGAGTGGAAAGTGAGATGGTGTGTGCATCAGATGGAGTGACGGTTCCTGTTCACACTGCATCGCCAAAGTACGCTAAAAAAAGAATCATGTGAAACCCTCACGATGCTGTGGTTATTTTTCTAACCACTCAGGTTATCTACAGATGCCGTGTCATGAGTTTCCTGGCTGGTTGCTCTCTGTCAATGATGTGTATTAAAGAGGATATAAGGCATTTTGTTTATAAATGATTTGTGTTTTTGAAGAGGGGAAGAAAGGATAGATCTAAAAGTGTTTTTTATTTTTGTTGGCTTTTATATAAATGTATATCGGGGTCAAAAGGAAAAAAAGAGAAAAATTTAAGTAAAAAAAAATCAACAAAAATAGCCGAATTCTTAGTTGTATATTAATATCACAGTGTTTGGAAAGCACATCTCATTTGATAAAGGCTCACCATCTTTGTAAACAAGAAATAACCACGTAACTTAAATGTGTGTCAGATATTGTCGAGTCAAGCCGATGATCACTTATTTATATTTTCTATTTGTCGAAAAAATAACAGAAAAGTTTATCCACGGCGTTCTTTCTAAAGGCAATGACTGATGTGTTGTCTGCAAGCTCCTGCGTCTTCAAAACGGAAACTCTCGAGGGGTCAGAGGTCAGACCAAGTTGACAGCATTGACAAGAGATGGCAGTGTTTATTAAAACTCTTTCAGTTTTCTTCCTGATGCATTCAGAACAAGTTGAACCCTCCTTCACCGGTGCATCTTAAAGAGAAATATACAGTCGTAAGCATGCAGAAAAACTGTACAGATGTTTATATTTTATTCTTTCCAAGTGCCAGTTTTTTGTGGTGTCATTTGGATATTAACTAATTCATTGAAGTGAAACTCATGAGGAAAAAGGAGCAAGTGGATCTGGAAGTGTTAGACGAAATCAAAGTTACATCACACTGTACAAAAAACATCAAGTTTGGTCATATAGTATATATTTTTACAACGTTTAGGGTATATGGTTGCGATATAGACAAGCAGAGGGATACGGAATCATATTGCCATTTTCTCTTGATTCGAGAAGCCAATCCAAGTCGGTATCACTCATGCGTCATCAAGGCGAACGGCATGTGCCTGCATTGAAGTCTGATTTTCTTTGTGACGTATGTGACTTTATAAAGCTTGCATATTTTACACAGTGTTTACAAAAGGTGTACGTTGTGGTAAAAATCAATAAACTACAAAAAAATCTTACTGTATAAATTTTAATTTCAGAGGTTAAGAAAAAAAGTTATAATAATAATACCCAGCATCCCTTTCGTGTGTCCTCAGAAGTGTGTGCTTTCATTGGACAATACTGAACCCTTTCAACAAAGACCCACATGACTGTCTATTCCTGACTGCACTGTGCAGTGACACAACCAAAGGATTTGGAGTTGTATTTACACGCATTCATAGAAAAAAAAAAGTTTTTTTCCGGTTTTGTGGATGTGCAGCACATTGTTCATTCACAGAATAAGAGCCAAGCAACTGTGCTGTAGAATAAAATGCACGACACGGACACACAACGAATCAAACTAACCTACCTGTGTAGATATGACTGATTCAAGACCGTCAAAATAAAGTAACTGTACTACTCAGTAGCAGATGTGTTTGTACCTATCATGTGCCTTAACCTTTTCCATGGTAGATAAAAGATAAGTGTGTTTTATATAACTTTATTCCTCCCTTTCAACTGTCATCTCACCATCCTGTCTGTCCACCTCTACCCCTCCTCCTCCTCCCAGGCCCCTCTCCTTTTTTCCCCTTCAATCATTGATTCATACATTCATTCATTTTTCCAGCATCACCCCCACCCTCTACTGCCCCTCAAACCCCATGTAGTTTAGACTGTTGGTGGGTTTCTTCTGCCTTGTATTACGTTGTATTATAAACTTTTAAAAAAGATAGAGGCATTCAAGGACATGGTTTTGATTTCCTAGAGGAGTAAAGTTGTTAATGCTTTCGTAGCGAGCAGAAGCAATGCCACAGTGACAGAATGTATTATGTTAATTTTACTAATACCCAGAGGCAAATATTACGCTTGTTAAACATAACGGAAAAATACTGGTTTGTAGAGTATAAATTTGGTGTGTTTTCAATAAATCATGCCTGGAAAGAAGTTGTTTTTTGATTGTGTCTTATTTCATATTATGTTTTTACATCATTACACCTGATGCACTGCACAATAAAAATGAAACTTATATGTAGATTCTTGATTGTAAAACTTGCACTGTAAACAACTGACCCGATGTTTAATCTGGTTTTCTTTCTAGTTTCACAAAATGCTGCACTAAACCTCATCTTAAATTCTAGGACTTGCATATATCTTAAAGCTGAAATCTGGGTCATGTATGCCTCAAAACCTATGCAAAGTAAATTCAGCTGTCTCCGAGGCTGAATAAAACTATAGGAAAGACTCTGTAAGTACTTAAAACTAGAATAAATGCTGCACATGCCATGTTTCCGATAAGTTGTTGTATTTTTCTTTGTGGTCAGAAACACTGGAGGTACTGTGAGCAAAGGTAAGAAAGAAAAAAGGCAGTACTATTCGTAACTGAGGGCTCAGACTCAGAAAGGATGAAAATGACCCCCTAATGAATGATAAATAATAAATAATTAAATATCCATAAATACAGATTTACTTCATACTAATGCACAGGACTTCAACTGAAGTAGATTAGACTGAATCTCTTAAAGCGTATTTCATTTTTTCCACTTTTGGTTACAAGAGGATGTCACCAATGAGAAGCTTTGCAAAATGTGATAGTTAAGTTTAAAAAAAGAAGAAGAGAGAAACAGTACTACAGTCAGTTTAAGGCTTTTTGAGTACATCTTAAGCCTGCTCTTCATTTCCTGCCCCAACTATACTGTCAATAAAAGCAATGGTGGTGAAATAAATGAACGAATGAATTAATAATAATTACAACAACAACAACAACATCAACAACAACAACAACAATAATAATAATAATAATAATAATATGCAACATTAATGCTTGCCACAACGACGTGATATCACCCTTGTTTTAAAGTAAACGCTCTATTCTCTGCTTAACTGTTGATTTTGTCAATATAATCAAAAACTCTGTAGGCCTACTATTTCTTCACCAAAGGCGGGTCGAAGTGGCCTATATTATCAAACAAAATAAATAAACAAACAAACAAATAGGGATTCATGGCAAACACTTCTTAATTAACCAAAAAATATTTTTTGATGCTTTGTGAACGTTACATTGTTCTTAAACCAGTGTTTTACCCCTCGCTAAAGTATTTTTTTTTATTATCGTGAGTGTGGCTCTTTCTGTTCAGGCAGCTCTCCGGCCACCGTACACTCACTGCTGGGTCCTCCCACAATAACAGCATGGCTGCCCTCTGCAGAGGCAGACTCAGGTGGAGGAGAATAAACTACGCTCAGGTGTTCACCAGGAGCCTGACAGGTAACAAACTGATGCTTTTATGGTGTATTTGTCTTCAGAGAAGTGGACAGAGTGAGTCTGACGGTCTGAGGTGTTTCTGTCAGGACTCAGTCAGCTCAGAAACCAGCAGCGCTGCTCTCATCACAAATACATACATACACTACTGCTGCTCTTATCCTCCTCATCACTGTTTAATGTCAGACAGCGTCGCTGAATACTCTGGTTAAATCCTTTCATATCAGGAGAGTAGTGTGAAAAACGTATTTCTCCGTTTTGAGTAATGTTACCCCTGTAATTTCTCAAAGATGACCCTCTCACTGTGTAGTTACCTTCTTATGTATCCTGAGTTGACCTCTGGAAACACCTCCAGTTTGTGTTCGCCAAGTTTTCTCTTCCTTAAATGCAACTTTGTACGTTTCTTTCATAGACTGCATAAAACAGTTCTTGTTTCTTTGTGAATTCTCCTCTGTTTTCCAGGAAGCATTCCGTATTGACACTGTCTAGATCATTTTTATCAATTACCTTCAGCTTGCAGTACATCTTTCTGTTCAGGAATAAAAATAAATAACTGTACATTGGCAGTAAATTAATTAAAATGTGCTGTTTATTTCAGCATTTTTTAAAACAGTACATTTGAAAATTCAGAGATAACTATATTTGCATTTTAGCATTCAAGATATAATTTTAATCAAAGAGCTTGCACATACAGGTAAAAGGGCCATCACATAAACATATGAAATGTATGTGATAATCAGTAATATATTATTGATTTAGGGCTGCAATAGCAAATACCTTACATTGTATGCAAGAAACTAAGAATAGGTTCATGTACAGGGGAAAGTTGTCTTTTCAGTCCAAGACTAACAAAAAAAAATAAAAGATCTGAACTCGAAAAATAACCAGTTATGCATACAATTAAAACTAATGTTAAAAGGAAGAAGAAAATTGAATTGCGTTTTATTCTGGCATGAAGGTGCTTTTTTAATTTTCTGAGCTACTTCTGATCATATTACATTGCCAGATGTTTTTTGGCAATGTAATATGGTGCAAACTTCTTCCCAGACATTGGAAGTCAACACCTGGCACAAAGCTGAACAAAAGAGCAACCTCAATATCTGAACTATGTATTTGAGTTCTTTGATATCTTCAGTTAATCATCTGATGTGCTTTCACAGGGAAGTACGACTATGACCTGGTGGTTATAGGTGGTGGTTCAGGTGGCCTTGCATGTTCCAAAGAAGGTGAGATCTTTATCTGATATTTTCCCTTTGCACCATGATTTCTGTAAATCAGTGTCACTTATCAATCATGAATCATTACAGCGGCACAGCTGGGACAGAGGGTTGCTGTTTTAGATTACGTGGAGCCATCTGCTAAAGGTACAACACACTTTTTAAACCTGTTGTGCTGTTTACTTACAAAGAAAAGCTGCTGTGGATTAACAGTATAATGACACTTTTGTTACAGGTACAAAGTGGGGACTGGGAGGCACATGTGTAAATGTTGGCTGTATTCCTAAGAAGCTTATGCACCAGGCTGCTCTCCTTGGCTCTGCGGTGAAGGATGCTAAGAAATACGGATGGCAGATCCCAGGGCCAGTTAGCCATGACTGGTAGGTTAATGAAAAACCTCTCCTTTAAGATCTTTATTAGATTAGATTGAAAGAATTAGCTCTGTTTTAACAGGTTTAAGAATACTGAACTTTCTAGGTAACTAATCAGCACCATCTAGTGGTGTTATTACAGTAGAACAACAGTACAACTGGCTGAAAAAATTATTCATGAAAGGCAACAAGGTGATGCTTTTGTCATGGATCAAATGCAAAAGGAAAACATGCATTTTGTGTTGTTCTCTAAATATTTCACACTTTATGAATGATCATTGGAAACCTGCTCACCTTAATGATTTCTTAAGGAAGTCTTGAATATACATGTCAAAATTTTCACATTAAAAAATCATCATTTTGTCCAATAAGGGGAAATTTATGTTTATTTTGAGGTAGTCTAGAGGAGTCCTTGTTTTGATACTTTTTGAATTAAAAGAAACTTTGAGAGAGTTTGAAAAATAAGTACTGAGAAAAATGAACCTTAAAGGGCCATTGACCGAGTCTAAGTATAAGTATGTGAATTTTTCACCCTTTGACTGACATGCTTTTAATTCCCCTGTGCCAGAACACAAAAAGTGAGCACTTTTTGCACAGCAGGAAACACTTTTTTTCATTACATTTGTGTGTGGTGAATCTGTTGGGGGATGCAGGACTGAGGCCTGTGTGGTGTGTTTTCCAGGGCCACCATGGCAGAGGCTGTTCAAAACCACGTCAGGTCTCTGAACTGGGGTCACAGAGTTCAGCTCCAGGACAAGTGAGTGACACAAGCTCTGCTTGCTTCTTAAAACAATTCTTCTAACTTTTGGATTGTATTTCTGAGTGTAGAGTGATTGAACAGGCAGTCGTACAGGCTCAGATTAATGTGCCACATCTCTGTTATGAGGCTTCTCTTTGCTGATCTGTCAGACTTTGAATCAACAATCATTCAGCCCAAAAAGTGTTTTGTCTAAAATTCTGCCCTGAAAGAAAGTATAGCTTTTTAATCATATTTTTTTCCCTGATATTTGTTGAGATAAATGGTGATGACAATTAATTATCCATGTCTCAGCCACTTTTCTTTTCACTTATCAAAACAGATTTCTCCATCAAATCATGAAATATTTTAGTTGATATCTAATTTTTCCCATATAATGACATAATTTTTAGCTTAAGGCTGTACATTTCTGTTAGTACACGTCTTCAGGATTGGACCACATGTTGAGTGAGCAGCTGCTAGAGGGCAGACAGGTGTTAACTTGTGTGTTAATGTGCACAACCTCAATTTGGAGTGTTTTTTAAACCAATGGCATCGTTTGCTGAACTCTAGTTCATAAATTTTAATTAACAGAGCAGAATCTGTTACCCTCCATGCAAAGCAGTCACTGAACTAAAATGTATTAATCACAAATATAATATTTCAGGAGCTGCACAGATGTTAAATTAATGTCTCATTTTTAATCAATCATAATTAAGATCAACTTTCTAAAAGCTATTAAGTACTAAGTAGTTTTTAAAAGTTTGCACGTG
This sequence comes from Thalassoma bifasciatum, assembly GCA_008086565.1. Classification (NCBI taxonomy): domain Eukaryota; kingdom Metazoa; phylum Chordata; class Actinopteri; order Labriformes; family Labridae; genus Thalassoma; species Thalassoma bifasciatum. The sequence continues at coordinate 622,059 of RPOG01000072.1, read as the reverse complement.
AAAAAAAACTTGCGCAGTAGCTGTGGGAAAAGAATTGTGCAACCAAGAAAATGAGCCCCAGTTAATTCAGAACAATTATTCACACATTTCATTAATTCAGAGGTGATTAATTTTGAATGAACTTCTAGCAATTAGTTCCAAGATAGTCTTTTCATAATCAAATTACTACATGAAAAATGCATCATTAATTTGATGTTTACTACAAACACATTTAAAACAAAGTTATTTTTCATTCTACTAAAAAAGTGACGAATATGTCTAGGCCTCTCTTGTGACATGTGGCATCTTGTGGAATGCTAAATCTATACCAGAGCAAAACTCAAGAGATGCAACTTCTCCCAGTTACTCCATGTGAAGAAAGTTCAAAATGCATCAAACAAAAAAAGTGAACAATGAGGGAAAATCTGATACCAGCGTCTATGCAGAAAATAATGTCCATCTTTTGTTCTTTGTGTTTCTAAGTCAAACATTTGTTTGTGTTTTGGAGGCAGCTCAGCTGGAGATACCTTTCATATCAACAGATTCATAAGATGAAATGTTGACAGTGTGAGCGGGAATCTGCAGGAAATGAGTGAGAGGAATGTTAAACACTTATTGTGTATGAACTCCACCTCATCCAGCTGTTCGTCGTCTGTTTTGCAGGAAGGTGAAGTACCTGAACATGAAAGGAAGCCTGGTGGATGAACACACTGTGAGAGGACTCACCAAAGCAGGGAAAGAGGTGATCCACATCAAAATATAACTTTGAACTGAGAATTTTGGAGCATGTCGTCCAGCATTAGTGCCATTAGCACGTTTCAAAACTTGTTTTATTCTCCGCCCCTCATTAAAACTATTGATGAATTTTAAAGAGTGAATTCTTAATTTGATTAACTGCATTTTTCTAGTCTCAACAGCTATGCTTCAAACCTGATTGAGGCCTTGTGCCAGTGGTTTCAAAGTGTTTCCATCATCACTTTCATGCAGTACACTGTAGAGACCACTTGCTGCTATCTGACGTTTCCTTGTTTTCTGAAGGAAGTGAGCAAACTTCATGTTTCCCTTTCTCTCACACAGACCATCCTGACCGCCAAGAACATTGTAATTGCAACAGGTGGACGGCCTAAATACCCAACACATGTAAGAAAATGTGTTCTCATTATTTTCTCTTATTTTGCTCTTAATTGTAAAATAAAATCACAGGGTTTGAAGTTTGGAAATGAGAAATAAGATGAAAAGATATGATACAGAAAGAAGATAAAAATCACAGTTAAAAAGCTGCATGGAGAGCAAGGTGTCATGGTACTGATGTAAATGTTCTGAGTGATGGGTTAATAATGCAAGATAATGATATCAAGAGTTCAAGGCACACTGAAAAAGAACAAAATGATTTGAAAAAATAGGTAATAGGGAAGTTTTATGAATAAAAATTCCACAACAAAAGTGCATTTTGTGTATTATAGTTAATAACTACCAGAAGAGAAAGAAAAAAGCGTGTGAACAGCAAAACATTTTCCAAAACCACTGTCGCTTTGAGCAGTGTGCTCTGACAGACTACAAACCAAGAGCTGGCTTTTCTTAGACAGTTATGTTTGCTGTTTTATGCTCATACTGTTACTTCACTGATAATTTCTTGGGGATACTTCTTTTGACCACTTTTCCTCTTAATTCAGATTCCTGGAGCCCTGGAGCATGGTCTCACCAGTGACGACATCTTCTGGCTGAAAAAATCACCAGGGAAAACGTGAGCTCACTAACTGATCTAACCTACTGATCTAACCTGCTCACACTGTGTTTTCATACATATTTACTGTCATAACCGCTGAGAATCAGACAGAAAGCTTTGGTACAACAGGGGTTATAAAACCTACAAGGCAGTGCTCTAACCTCTGCAGTATTAATGTCTTCTTGCTCTAACTCACGCTGCTGGCTGACACGACACGGCTCACCGTCACGCACTGTAATCAGTCATCGGTGACATGCAGTTTGTTTTTCTCTCTTCCTGTCAGCCTGTCTTCGCCTCATGATTCAGATTAGCGACGTGCATCCTGACCTTTACAGAACAAGCCCTTTAATCCAGCCATTTAGCCGCTGTCATCACCTGGTTAATTGGTCCTTCCCTGATGTTTCCTCTTGGCACAGCGTGCAGACGGTGACGTGAGGTTGTGGTATACCTGGACCCCGGTTGTTGTTTGCTTCTCGGTGACAGATAAGCGGATATCGTTCCAACTTTATACGTAACAGAGGTGTCTGCACCTGGGCTTCCTGATACCGTTCTTACAAATGTGTAATTTAAGTGCTCAAAGCTGGTATCTTATGGTGCTGAGAGTATGCAGCGTTTGTTATTTTCGTACTTTTGTATTCAAAGCCTGTAGCTCCTCCATTATTTCTACTCTACATTGTACTATTTTCAAATGTAGGGCATGTACAGTAATATCAATGCTATTTAAGTGTTTGACCACTTGGTGGCAATATAAAATCATTTATAGTCAATAACTCATTATGAATGCATCCATCCATGACCAACTGTCACTGAAGCATTTACCCTTTTCACACAACATGAAACAAAATGATCCATTAAAGACACCATCTGACTCAGGAAGTGGTTTGACATTAGGATGAGAGTAAATGGGGTCTTCTTCCTCCCTGCTGGCTGAAAGGAGATAACTTAGCATAACTTAGCTTCCACCAAGGGGGTTCAATCAGACACATTGCAGCCAGAGCTGATGGTGTTTTTGTGCTGCTGAGCCATCAGCTGTGCAGGTGAGATCTGAGGGGCTGTTTCTGCTGGTGTGTGTTTGTGCGTGTGTGTATGAGTCAGGGGGAGTGATCCCAGGCGAGTGATGGGTGTCTAATGGGACTTCAGGCACGTACCCCTGAGTGACAGATTTGGCCCTGTGGCTGCCGCCCAGAGGGCCATCAACAATAATAACCATATTGTCATAGAAAATAATTATAATAACTTCATTTGTGATGCACCTTTAAAAACAGGAATTTACAAAGTGCTTTGGAAGATAAACAAACTCATCTAAAGGATCAGAGAATAAAAACCAAACGTAAAAACACAGACGATGAAACAATCCACACAATATAGAAACTCAGTATAAATGAAGATCATAAAAGAGATAATCCAGCAAATAAGATGTACACAGACAACATTTCAGCCCAACAAAAAATCAAGACCAAGAGAACCAAAGATGTGTGAAGATATAGATGACTTAAAAGAGAGAAAAGGAGATAAGAGCAAAGAAGTAATGGAATAAATAACTCAGTTGAACAAGTAAAAGTCATAAAAAGTATATGTGGATATAAAACATTGAAGTACGTACAAACCATTGAAATATATTTACAGTATTAATTGTAATAATAATAATAACAACAAAAAGAAGGAAACAGTGAAGCCTAATGTTAAAGCAATGAATTAAAAGCTCTAAAAGTAAATTAAACAAAAAGATTAAACTGAAGAAGAAGATAACATCATATGAATGCAAGTCTATAAGGTAAGTTTTAATAAAAGAGTCATGATCATCCTTATCATTATGCATAAAGAGAGAAAGCAGTGAGTGTGTTACCGCAGATGTGATGCTTACTCAAGGACCAGACACTACTTTTAAATGTGTGTTAGCGTGAGCACTGTATGTGTCTGGTCCTGTTTAACAGGATCACACTTCCCGGGAAGATTTTCCAGCGGATTGTAGAAAATCAGCCCAGATGGCTTCCATATAACTCCCATAATTTTCAAGAATCAAAACCTTGATTTGATTTATCTAACAGACATGAACCTACCAACATGGTGCCAACTGCTCACACAGCAGCAAAAAATACTGAACTTAAATCCAAGAGGCAGAGCTTCATTCTCCCAATGATTTATTTTAAAGAAACTTAAAGGTTGGTGTATATCAAAACTCATTTCGAAATTAGTTCTGGGACCCGAGGATGAAGGAAATGTGTGATTTTAAAATTCAAGGTATAATATGGTAAAAGCCTTCAGTCTGTTTATTAGAGTCATTAACTTCAGACAAGAAGCACTGCAGAGTTCAACCTGAGGATGTGTGTATTTGATCAGTAAATCAAATTAGTCAAAGATATCGCCAGGCTTTTACTCTGGAAAACTTGCCCTAACCCCTAAGTGTTAGAGTTTTTAAGCTTTATACCCTGTTTCCAGATCTGAATGGAAAAATTAAAGATGTTTCATATGTTGGTTCTTGTTGAAAGGTGAGTTTGGGTTGAATCTTGAATCTCACTTTGGTTTCTTAGTTTTTCATCACATTTTTCTCCACTTGGCTTTGATGTGAAACTAACTAATTGCAAAATATTTGAAATTTTACATTGTGGTATGTGGCTGGTATGGGTGAGGGCAAACTGACATGACTACAGAAGCCTGAGCAACACTCAATGGAAATATTGAAGCTGGACTCAAATAGCCAGAACAAAACCACCCGCTGTCCACCTGGACTGCTACAAAGTGGTTTTAAAATTGAGTGTTTGCTGTGAGTGTCTTTTGAAGAAAAGTTCAAGGTCAAAGATGTGCAACAGAGTAGAGGGGAAAACCTCCCACCTGAGGAGTTGTGGGTTCAGAGGCAGACTTATCGCTCTGATAGTTTGCTGATTGTACAATGACTCAGAGTCAAATTTGTTACTTCAATTGAGAGTCCAGATTTCCACCAGACTATTAGTGTGTCCCATCTTTAAAGGGTGACTGTGAGGACTGTCTAACTGATCTTAAAAAAGTCTGATGTCTAAATAGGACGGTAATCTCAAATTTAAAATTGGTTATTTCTTGATGCTAGTTCCTAGATTCCTGATCAGGGCAGACTGAACTTGATTGTTTACGGCACGTAGGAGTCTCTATGACAGCACCGTGCTGACTGATGAAGTTTAGCCGTGAGGAGAGAGATCTGCATTTTTTTTTCCGCTGAAAAAAATTTCTGCACTACTTTACTTTACTTGGTAATAATAGTAGAAAGAGGAGCTAGACTCTCTAACAGAAACAGAAAAGCAGAAGAAACATAAACAGGACAGTGACAGAGCTGAAGGCTAAAACAGAAGCTAAGCTCTTTGTGAAAATGTGAGACGGTGAAAACCTGAGGGAGTATTTCCCAAAATAGAAATTTCAAAGCAGTCAGAGGTAAAATATGGCTACAGCTGCCTCAACGCTGTATGAGTTACTCATTTCTTTACACACCCATTATTACATTAACTGAATCTGCACTAGTTGTCCTGAGAAGTATTACGGAACAAAGAAGTTGATTCTGCGCTTAATTTTTTTCCTATTCCCCACAAATAAAGACATGAAAAGGGAAAAAGTGACATAAAGACATCAAATGTTGAAGTACAAAAGCAGTATGTAAAATCCAAACCAACACGTTAAGACCGAAGGATATGGCTCAGGCTTCAGCCCGTACGAGTGTACAAAGAGAGGGAAGAAAGAGTCAGGGGAAAGCAGACTCTTCCTCAGTGATGGAAGTGTAGAATTGAGCTGAAGCTCTTTTCCTAATCTTCTTAAATCCACTTCACAATACGTGCTAAGTGCGACCCTTCATTACTCAGACAGACACAAAATGGGCATGGGGGCTTTTAGTGGTTATTGTTAGCAGGGACTGTGGCAGGATGTGCCGCAGGCTGCCAGAGCTGTCAGGTGGAGCAGATGAGAGGGATGGAGGTCTGGGTTTCAACAGGGAGGTAAAAACAGGGTGAAGAAGAGCCTCATGTACGCGGGTGACGGGCATCACTCAGCTGTCTAATGTGTGGACTCGAGCCCCCAACATGGCACGCCCCGTCTGCAGGGATTAGACTTAAACCCTGGCAATTAGCTCTCCTCGACACCACAGATCTGGGCGCTGAATTAGAAGTTCACCTGGACCACACACAGAAACAGAAATACACACACAGATGGCTTTCAATATACCCATTTTCTACTTTTTCTTCACACATCTTCACCTCTGTCAAAGATCGTGAGGTTTTGTAATTCATCACCTCTCCAATTCTAGGATTTAAAGTAAACAAGTTCAACTTTCTTTATTTAGTTTGGCTGAAGTGTACTCCACAAATGAGGAAATGTATTTTTGTTGTATTATTAGTTTGACTCAGGGCTTTTCTCTGTTTGTATTTTGCAGACTTGTGGTTGGAGCCAGCTGTATCCTTTGTCTGCCAATGATCTTGTAATTGAAGCCTGAGCCTCTGTATTAAGTCCAATGGTAATCAGTAGAAAATGATTAAGTTGTAAGAAGTGAGATGATTACATTTTTCCACATCCAGTATAATAGTTACTTTATGTTTCTGTCTGACTTTTTTTGAGCTACATTTGACATTTGGATCCTAGTTTTTGTTTGTTTTGGCCACGCTTTAAATGCTGCTGCTCCGTTATAATCCTGAACCTCACTCAGACGTGGCTCTGGAGTGTGCAGGCTTCCTCACAGGCATCGGCTTGGACACCACAGTGATGGTCCGCAGCATCGCCCTCCGGGGGTTTGATCAGGTATTGCTCCTAAACTACAGTCTGCATTTTTAAGTCATAATATATGTTTTTGCTTTGTCTGAGAGTAAATACTCTACCTCTATTATGCAGCAAATGGCCAGCCTGGTGACAGACTACATGGAGGCTTATGGGACCAAGTTTGCATGGAAGTGTGTCCCAAAGAGAGTGGACAAAGTGTCATCAGGAGAACTTCAGGTGACGTGGACCGACACCAGCACAGGCAGCGAACACAGCGACACCTTTGACTCTGTGCTGTGGGCAGTAGGTAAGTGTGTGGATAGGTCACTTTGTGTGGGTCACATTATGTCTTAAATAATCTGAACTGATGTGATTGTGTGTCAAAAGGGATGCGTGCGTCCCTCAGCCGTTCAAAGGTGGGTGAGATTGATCAGAGAGCAATGAGCACCATGTGAAGGAGGTAGAGGCTCATTTTGTTTCATGTGGACACTCGAAGCTCCTGTGGGTGGTTTGTAGCTGGTTATATATCAAACTGAAATATACTGATTACATTTACAAATTGGTAGGAAATTTCTGGTAAATATCAGGAAAGATTCATTTAAATTTTTATGGGAGTTTTAGCTTGGGAATATTGGAAAATTTCAGGGTGTTATTGCTGTAAAACTAAATTAATTTTTGGATATTTTCATTCTTGGGGTTTTTTGTTATCAACTTGAATGACATTCTTAAAAATGATCTGAAAGCAACACGATTGAAGAGATGACAGTCAGACTCAGTTAGGAAGAATTACCTGAAAATGCATTGATAATATCATTAAAAATATTGCATTGGACATGTGTGCACATGTCTGCTTATAACAGACCAAAATGTTCAATACTTTTGGAAGGAAGAAAAAACATGGTAAAATTTCAGACACAAGTCACAAAAATGATGGGGGAAGACGAGACCACACTTTGGGTCAGATTAAAATCTAGGAGTGGTTTACTGTTTCAGGCATTTCCTGAGTAATTGTACAAAACTATAAACAAAGGAAAGTGCTTGAAAATGTTCACCTGTCCAAATATTTATGATTTCACCAGACAAACCAGAGCTCAGGTCATTGCCATTTGAAACCTCTCTTACAGATACACATAAAGCACCTCCCTTTAATATTTCACATGTGCTCCAAAAATAAAACACCACTATTACTGTTTTTCCCTGCCCCCACTTATTTCATTGTCACGTTGAATCGAGTGCAGCGTCAGCAGATCATAAAGGAATCACGGCTGAAAACAAAGTAATAAAGTCTGAGTGTTGAGGACGGTAGGGGGAAATGTTAATCACCCACTGCTAGCTCTCCTGCTCTCCGGCTACAGAGGGGCAGGATAGGGCAGGATGCACCCAGGCGCAGGGTCGTCCCGTTCCCCTCTTTGTTCTCCGTTTCTGGGCCTTCCTGTCCATGCCAGTCCTGCGGAAACCAACCCTGCATCTGTCACTGCCATCCCTGCCCCTGGCCCTTTGCGTGCTATTACCAGTAGCCTTCCTCATCCACCTTCTCATCCATTCATCCTCCGCTCTGTCACTCCTCTCATTCATTCTCTATGAGTAGCCGTTTCAAAATATGACCACCAGTTTTTTTCTAGTGCCGGCTACACCAGACTGTCAGCTGATGTTTGAGAGTGGTTGGATAGAGAGGCAGTTGAATGTGTCCTCTCTCGCTCTGTGCGTGTGACAGAGATGAGGATGTGCGTGACCCTGCAGCTGAGATGACGTTTGTTTCCCCTCCTGTGGCTCAGTTCTCACATCGCCCCAGAGTGGGACTGCTGATGACAATATTTGTTGTGAGCGGATGGTTCAGTGGGTGTTCTCAGGTGCGTGAGATGCTGGGACTCTAGTATTTCCTACATTCACTAGAGCTTCCACAGCAAACTCATATTTTGGGTCCTGGCAGAGCACAGACATTTCAGACATTTTTAACCAACATCTCGGTGTGTGCAAGATGTTAGTAAGATCTGAGCTCTGATGTTGTCAGAACACCTTTTCCTGTGCTAATGGCTGCAGTTTAACCAACAGAAGAGCATTAATGTGAGAACAACACAGTTTAAGGTTGAAGCTCCTTAATATTTGAGTTTCATCATTGTTTTTAATGTGACCTTTGTAGAAGCTCCCTGGATTAAACAACAGCCTACTGTGAGTTCAAAGAGTTCACTATTAGGTGTCTGGATTGCAGGACAACTTGTTCTGATCAGGATCAGGTTTAGGATCACATGAGACCTGACTGTGGTTGGTAAGAGGAGTCAGCTCCATCAAGTCTATTTTCCTCTCACAGTTATTGACTTGAAGGATCAGCCTGTGAAAGAATTTATTGTGATTTCAGCCTGAGCAGTGTGTTCTTCTCCTCCTCTACATTACCTCTGATCACTGAATCATAGATGTCAGCCAGTCAGCTGCAGGCACACTGTTGGACAGCTTGTGTCTTTTCTGATTTTTTACCTTTTTAGTTGGTAACTGAAGAAATACTAAACTGGCTTGAGAACAATACACCGCAGAAAAAATACCAAAGTACTAATACTTTAAAATACTAGTTTAGTAATACAATGAACATTTCAAGTACACACACACACAAAAAACAATTTTTCTAGCACAGATCTGATGTAAATGTAATCAGTTACTTCAGACCCGTTGATAAAAAAAAAGTAATTGACTCAATATTATCTGCATGTCTGTGGATTCAGTTGGTGTCGTTGCAGACACACCCAGCAGGCACTATGAAAAGCAGGTGCAAATAGATATAATTGAGCTTCGTCTCACACATTTATGCAACGCAGATATGTTTTTTTAAGCCAAGACATTTTTCTATTGCTTTTTTGTCCAGCACATTTGTTTTGCAGAGCCTGCACTGTTTTATTTTATGTTTTTGTTTTTTATGTAAATGCATTGAACTATGTGCTCAATTATTAGGCAAGTTGGATTTTTGAGAACAAGTAAGATTATTTAATGTCCACAGTGCTCTTGCTCAGTCCAAAATGTTGATCAAGCTCAAACCTGAATCTCTAAGAAAAAAAATGGTGGTTTTGTCTTTGTTAAGAGAATGTCTCAGTGTGCACAATTATTTTGCAAATACAGGTGTGCAGAACTATCAGGCAACTAAATGAAAAACAAATGGTTTCCTAGCTCACTTTTTTATATTTATTTATTAACATGAAAAATAATTTAGAACAGAAAAATTTACAAATAAGCATTTCTAAACTTTGGTTTTTATCTCGAACCTCTGCTGTATCATTACTTTTGCACAGCCTGATGTTGGATTGGTGCAAAGTCTGGCACACTGCTTCAGCATCCCAGACAGTGTCTGTGCAGTTCATGCAAACACTTCCACTAGTTAAGTATTGAACAACTCTGAATGCCAAATTTCTCCCTTACATTATACTCTGGAAAGCTTTTCATGAGATTGTCAGAAGACATAACACAGTTGTTCCGTTTGTGTTCGTCACTACATCCATGACAGCTTTGTTCCCATACAGTCCGGTGAGGAGCAGTAACAGCGTGGCCTCTGCTCTTTGATGTATACAAGCAGGAGTTATGAGTACAAGGCCACTTCCCTTTACTGTGACCTTACACTAGGGGCCAGGCGGGGTCCCAGGCCTCTGTGGAGTTATTATAGGCCAGAGGGGAGCGGGGGGACAGTTCCACCACCGTGTGCCACATCCTTCTCCACAGCACCGTCTGCCTCCACCTTTCCCCTGCTCCTTCCTGGCCTCGCTGCCGCTCCCCTGTGCAGGTGTGACAGCTGAAACACAGCAGGAAATAGAGCAATTTCACACTTCCCGTCTGCATGTGGACAGTGGGAACAGAAGTCTTCCTCCTCACTGGACTCCACAGTCCGCAAGAATAGCATTTTAGACATTTTCCTTTTTGTGTAAGCATAATTTGTTTTAATATATTTGCCTGTTTGAGTTTTATAAGTTCCTGATGACAACTCTTAGTGTTGCTGTTCTGTCTGGATCACTTCAGTTGCTCTACCGTCATCCTGATCTTAATGCAGTGTGAAGGGACCACCTTTGTTCCGGGCAGAAAGCTGTTCAGCCGAGAGTTGTCATTAAGAAAATTTTATCCTGGTATATAGTGTAATGCACAGGGTTGTGATTCTTTGGGATTCCAGACTTTCCAGATTTAATGACGGGTGGGGGGAAGGTTTACTTGCAAACCTAGCCCACTCTCTATTCAAGCATAAGCTTCTGTTTTTGGAACAGTTAATGACTCAGAAGTGTTGCTGTGATAAAAGCATGAAAACACTTTGATAGGTGTCATGTTTTGGCAAGTTTGAGTGACAGTAGCAGTTGCTGGCTATGATGTTGCCATGGTCTGCACTGTAGTTATTATTCCTTGATCTAAAAGAGCAATGTTAAGGTTAGTGCTTGTATCGTTGTTTTTCTGTACTTTTTGATAGGAGTAAACACAGATGGCAGCAGCAGACAAGGGTAAGAATAGGCAAGGGTTTGTGGGTAAACATTTAGTATTATACAACTTTTTGAATACAACCAGATGCCATTTAATGCCCCTGCACAATCTGAAGCTCTATTGTTCAATTGAAAGAAAAAGCAGCCCAAATTTTGATGACATCCCCTCTACTGGTGCTGTGTACAAACATCACATATAAGAACTCCTTGTCATACCAGCTGAATTAGATGTCTTCAGGACCATGAAGGTTCAATTTTTGTGGACCATGTTTGTTGCTCTCTGTCTCTCTATCTAACTCCAAACAGGCAATTTTGTGGCATTGAAGGAGACAAGGCCTTTAAGGAGGAAGTTTTTTGTTTGTCTGATGGTTATTGGACTGAAGTTTGCTCCAATAACAACCTTATTTTGGGTCAAGGATTGTCCTGTGTCTTGACGGACAGCCAATCAGATCCCCTGGCTGATGTGGTGATTTCTTTTTTTGACTTTTTTGTTTCATAACCCCCCTGATCCTTTAAAAAACTCAAATGACAGCAAGAGGAAGCTTTTTTGCCTTTGCCATCAGGAGGTCATCACAGTATGACAACCTGACAGACAATGTTGTTGAATCTACGTTTGAACACTATGAAGTGTCCAGTTTGCTGGACGGCCAGTTCTGGTTTGACATGACTATGCTTTGAAACAGGTTTCAGCTTTATAAAACTACTAAGTACAAGTGCACAAAAAGCTGGTCAAGCACAGTAACTGAGTAACTTCTACCTCTGACAACAGCTAGCATAGGGTTGGTATTAAAACATTCTCAGCTATCCAACAACTAATGCAACTATTTTAAGACACTACACGTTCATTTATTATAGCTTGTGACCTCTTTTTCATATTTCACTTTTCCATCTTTAAGTGTTTTCTTTGCTTGAAATTAGAACACATAATCATTTTTGACACCAGTGTACTCCAATCCCTCCACCACATACACCCACACATATACACACGTTTCCACGCACTGGTCTTTCTTTTGTCTTTGTTCATTTGATCAATCAGATAAGCATCCAGCTCTCGCTCCATCTGGCGGAGAGTTGTTGTGGCTAATTAGCTCGGTGGTCTGGAAGCTTCCTCTGAATGTCACAACAGGCTCAGATTGGCCCAAATGTTGAGCCTCAGTGTGTGTGTGAGAGAGGGAGTGAGTGTGTGTTGGTCTCAGCTTAAACCAAATCTCTTATCAGTACTCGCTGTTGTTGTGTCGTGGTCGCACAATGGAGCCGTGCTCACTGCTTCAGTTGAGCCGTGACTCAGGCTGCAGACAGGAAGGCCACATACAGAAAGGAAAGACTTTTTCTTTCCAGCCAGATTCTCCTGATATGACTTTTTTATAGGCCAATACATGTGTTTAGGTTGTAATTGATGCTGTAATGGAATACTGCCAAGGCAGAAAATAGGAAATACATCATGCTTTTGCGGCAGAAGTTTGTCAAATTAAAGTCTTAAAAGATCTTAAACAGGCATTCCCTAAGTTCTAAGGCCTAAGGTTCATTTCACATTGCACCAGCTTTCATCTCACTATGTTTGTCACTAAAATTAATCATGTCATATGTTATGTGAACATTTACATTTTCAATAATGTGAACACACCAAAACACAGTCTATCTAGTAACATCTCACAATACTATGCATGGGCTGTGGATAGGCTACTTTTATAAAGCTGAAGCTCTTTACATTTTACAGAAACTCAACAACTCTTACGGCTGATGTCTTGAAGTGGAATGGGTTTGTCATGATGTGAAAATGTACTTCATGAACATCCAGGGCTCAGAAACTCAGAGGACACAAGACTAGGGGATAGAACAATGTGGAGATTGTGGGGCCGAAGCTGATACCGTTTATACTCATTATCCCAAGCCGATAACCATTACAGGCTGCTGATATCTTAGGCCGATTCTGGTTTTGGTCCCTCAATTTACATCATGCAAATGACACAATAACAAATATTACAGATCTCAATTTTAAAATAAGGACCATTTATTGAACCATATTTAATGCTAGAACAAGATGGACAGAGAGGTAGAATATGTTGTAAACAGTAGTAACAGCTTGATCTTTGTTCAACTTTATCAAACTGCAGTCTGCAAGCAGGGGAGGAGCATAGCATCGTTCACATGGACTGATATGTCTCTTAGTAAACACAGAGCTGCCTGTGGATGCCTGTCTGTAAACCATACCAGGGAAAAAGTTATTGTGAACCCATGCACTTATCAGCCATTGCTGATACTAAGTACAGGCCAAAAATGTTTTAATCATATTATGGCAAGAACCAATCAGCTATCTAAAGAAAAACAAGTGGCCATCATTACTCCAAGAAATGAAGGTCAGTCAGTCCAGTAAATAGTCATGAAAATAAGGGAAACAAAAATTGAATGAGAAGGTGTGTCCAAAATTTTGGCCTGTACTTTAGGTGAGAAAGGCAAAAATCAGCCAAATGATGTATTAGGCAGATTGTTACACAAGACTAGATAAAAGTTATGGAATGAAGCAGAATAGACAAAAGTTAGTGCAGTCGAATTGTTCAGAATGTTGGATAAGAAATATTTGAGGCTAAAAATGTTTCTCAGGGATACTTAAACTAATTGTGAAATTACAAATGTTAGAAGATGGAAAATATTTTTTAAACAATAAAATCCCAAACATAAGTAGAAATCAGTGACTGACAGTATTTCACTGTTTCAGTGTGTGAGCAAACAGGACTGGACATGAAAATATTTAGGGTTGAGCTTTTGGGAATTAGTGACTGCTTAGTTTCACCTCTCTCTGCTCTTCATCGTCTTCAGCCACCCATGCTGTGAGCACTAAACACGTCCTTGTAGCCGCCCCCCTAGTCTGAGGGGAAGGGGAGGACGTTGTTCTCCGGCTCCAGCCAGGAAAAAGGGTCTCAGGGGTTTGTTATTTTTGCTGTTCGATAGCATCTACATGGGTAGCTCAGAGCTGGGTGTTTATTATACTACCCAGGCAGGTTGTGAGGAGCTGTGGGGAGGAGGGGGGGCTGGTCCATGACCCATCACTATGGAGACTCAGCGTCGACAGCATCAGTCAGCCATCCCCCAGGAAGTGTCAGGAATCACACCTTTGGGTGTCCCGGGGGTTGATGGGAAACCAATTCCCAGATGCTCATCAGTTACTCCTCTTTGTCTGTCTGTCTCTCTTTCTCTCTCTCTCTCTCTCTTAGCTAACCAAATGTTACTAATTAACAAATATTAGCATTCTAATAGGCTAAAGAGTTGGATCATAGTAAACAGTGTGTTGTGTTAGCTGGCATCAGAAAGTTGGCTCACTTTAACTTCATTATCATTTGGCTCAAAGAACTCAAATTCAGCTTAAAGTGGCAGCCAGCTAGCATGGCTGTTGCCTCTTAGCTCTGTTACTTTGTGAATGGATGGCAGGAACACTAAACAGGCATACTCCATCCTCTCTGTGTCCACGGGTCTTTATGTAACTGTGGTGATATAGCGTCCTGTGTGTCTTAAAGCCTCTGCAGACTGTGATGTGAACACTGTACAGAGAGCCTCCCTGCTCTCCTCTCCTCTCCTGAGCTGTAATGTAATATTCTTCTCCTGTTGTTTCCTTTCACTGACCTCAGGCAGAGCCCCTGAAACCAAAGCCTTGGGTCTGGACAAGCTTGGCGTACAGCTCAACAAGGAGACGGGGAAAATAGTTGTGGGCGCCGACGAATCCACATCAGTGCCAAATATTTACGCCTTCGGTGACATTGGAGAGGTAGGCATCGTCCACAGACACCAGCTCACACAGATAACATAGAGGGCTCAAGGTGAGAAAACATTACGTAATGGCACTAATTTGGATTGTAACAATCAACACTTGTGGAAGGCCAACACTGTTTGCAGCCACTTAAGATGCCATTTAAAGTTTCAGCACTCACACCAGAGAACTGTCAATTTTTTAAAGAGATTTTAGGAATGAACACTTGCTTTGGTCAGGGTTTTAAGCCCAGCCTGTGATCCTTTCCTGTATGTCACTCCCCACTCCCGTCTAAAAGACTTCAATCACCAAACGACATCAAATAAGTGTCAATGGAAGAATAAGCTTTTTGGCATTGGCAGAGAAGATTTACCAAATTTATCACAGGTGCAACTCACAAACTCAGCTCTGCTGCTCATTCCACAAATTTAAATCCCGTATTTTTTTGTGCCAAGTTTAGTATCCCTAAGTTTTGATTCAAATGTAATGGAAATTAACAAATAGTTGGACCCTCAACTTAAATGATGATGTGTCTCAGAGCTGTGAGTAGTGCCAAATGTTGCTGGCTACTTAACTATGGTGCAGACTTACAAAGTTTGCTTGTTACTTTATCTCTTCACGTTGTATTTGGTGAAAAGCTTTTTGAACAAAGAAAAGTAGTGTTAAAAGTAAGATCAGATCTTCTTTGATCTCTTAAAAGAAATACACCATTTCATCATGACAGTTTGAACGAGTCCTTCGGCCAGAGGAGTGGCTGCAATTCACTTCTCCTCACAGTAACTTCAATATATTATCACAACAATCAGGTAATGTCTGTAACCCTCGTTGACTCATCACACTTATCAACAGGTATTTTGGCCATCTCACTTTGAGAAAACTGCACCAGTTGTCTTAGGTTTGAAAGGTACTCTCCAGTTCCATCATACAGGCAGGACTCATCCAGATCATACCATGAGTAGAGCTTTGTAACATCTGGCAAGTTGCAGTGACAAAGAAAACTTTCCTTTTTTTGGATAAGACTTAGGAATAAAAAATGCTTTGTTTCTGCGTTTACTTCCTCTTGGTTAGGGGTCACAAAAAACAACATGTTTGTGTCCTTTTGTTGTTCCCTATTCAAGCCAGATAGGTAGTCTCAAAATCTGTGACTAATACCTTTGTACATTTTACAAGGGGTGCAAAATATTGAGATGAGCATAGTTTTTACAGCAAATAGTCATCCTAAAAGTTTGGACACTCATGCAGGAAATCCTTTTTCTATATGTGAACTCTGCAAAAGACTGAACATTTTAAGCCTGCTGTCATGTAATCTTCTGCTTTAGCTGTGTGTGTTCAAGGCTGAAGTAGTCTTGTTGTTACTAGTTATACCTGCAGCATGTAATGTCAGTGTTGTTTTTTCAACGTGACCAGCTGTGTGCTTCCTTCCTGTCTCTCAGAAGCACACACACACGCGTACACACATACATTTTATGATTGACGGCAAACTTTGATGAGTCATACTCCAACCCAATCTGTCTGTCAGCCTTCCACAGCAGCAGTAGAAATATTATTTTTTTAAGGCTGCCAGGTTCCCATCTCAAATCGTCCAGCGCTTTGTTGTTTCTTCTTCTTCTTTCAAAAGTGTGCCAAGCATTGCATTATGTACATATGACGAAAGGCTGTTATGGGAACACCGGCGCACACATCCAACTTCATGCAGCCTTGCAGGAGACGTTTTGGACAACAGGATGTGTGGTGGCGATTGAACAGGTTTTAAGTCATGCCTTTAGAATTGCCCTGCAGCCTTTCTGTTTCCTGCACAGTTCAGGTGTGTGTGGATTTGTCTGGCAGACATCCACAACACCGAAGGCTTACACACAGAAGCTGAAATCTAAACGTGCTGCAGTTAAAGTGTTTGACTCTTCTGACAGTCACCAGTCCACCTGCTGTTTGTATTTCTGTCATGTTCAGTCAGACATTTTCTGATGACCTAAGGGTTTAAAACTTACACTCCTGTTAGGCCATACAATTTAGACACATTTCTCAAATACGAAGCGCTCTTCAATTCGCTCTTCAATGCGCTCTTCAAAAGCGCTCTTCAATTCGAATTCAGGTTAAGATGATACATGATAAAATGATAAATTACAAACTTAATTTTTTTTCTTTTAGGGTCGCCCTGAATTGACCCCAACAGCCATCAAAGCAGGGAAGCTTCTTGCCCGAAGACTGGCTGGTCACGACACCGGCCTCATGAACTATGACAATGTAAGACACACAAACACACACATGCACACACACACACCTGATGTTTTGTTCTTAATGGTTCATTTTTTATGGATCAAAATGCTTTAGATATCCTAGATTATCAGTGACATTTTAGGTAACTTTGCTCATATTCTCACACCCACTTCTGTAGGACATTGCATGTGTTTTCTTCTTCACTTGCAATGAGTCTTTGGCCCACTGCACTTTTTTAAGTCACAATATCTGGCACCTTTGGCCTTCATTCAAAGAGGATATGACAGCAGATTGAGCAGGAGACAGGGAGAGAGTGAGGAGTGACATGTGGGAAAGGAGCAGCACGCACAGCTGAGAACTGTAGCCTCAGTACATAACATGAAAGACTCATCCACAAGGCCAAAGCTGCACCCTGCCTCATGTGAATTTAATTTTTTAGTGATGCTGATGGCTAAAAATGTATTGAAGCTAAACAGAAATCAAAATCAAAAATTCTAAATGAAATAGAGAAAAAAAGATAAAGAAATGTGTTAAATTGTAATATCCTTGATCTGAACTCTAGCAAAGCCAGAACTAACAGCTGAGGTGGATGCACCTGATTGAAGGACTAAAAATGTCCACAAGATGCACCAAAGTAAAACATGAAGTAATGCAGATGAAGAATGACTTAAAAATTCTTTTTAAGACTGGCAAACAAAGAGGAGTTAACTGGTAATTTTTCAAGCTTGGTTTCGTGGCCTCTGTTTGTTTGTCTGTCTCAGGTAGCCACCACAGTGTTCACCCCACTTGAGTACGGCTGTGTGGGTCTGTCTGAAGAGGAGGCTGAGAAGAGGCATGGAAAAGATGGCATAGAGGTAAGATATAATGTTAATGGCTTATTTTAACCAAATTCATACCTCTCTGAAAAGGTACATTTGACTGAAAATATACTACTTCTGCTCCTGCTACAACTGTTAATGTCATTTGTATTATTATTATTATCATTAGTAGTAGTAGTTGTATAACATCAGCTCTCAATTCAAAGCATTTCTCAAAGCAAGCAAAATATATAAATATATAAAAAATAAAATATATAGATATATATTTCTACAATGTTTATGTCTGTAGATTGATCCACTGACACCCAGTTTATTAGCTTGTAGAAACTTCCAAAAATAGTCCCAAAAAATTTCCAAGAAAGATGAACTTTGAAGTAGGATACAGTTACATTTTTCCATTATGTGTGTAACTCAGAAGTCTGTTGATTTAACTCACCTCCTCATGAGGAAATAAATGAGGATTCATATGTCATGTTAGTATGTCTATAAATACAGACTTTTTAATATGCATTGTCATAATGTGACAGCTCAAAACAAGTGTTGCATTGTCCCATGAGTGTGTTGTCACCATGCTGTTGTGTTTTGTAACTCTAATAATAGAGAGGCTGCAAGTGATTCATGCCTGCTACACAAGTCGTGATAGTGGCTTATTACAGCCATCAACCATCAAAAAATATTAACTGTCCAATAAGCCCTTTGCAAACATTGACACAAACACACACACACGCACTGACTGTACGAGAGAACAGCGGTCTGCCAGATGCTCGCCAACACCTGCATGGGGCCTTGGATAAATGGTTTAGCGGGCGAGGTGGGGCTCTGCCTATGAGTGACAGGCGAGCAGGAGGCCTGATTGAGGTGTGTATGGGGTGATGACAGGCACACTGAGATCTGAGGACGAGCCGGAGCACCGGCCTCCGACAGCTGCATGGCCCTCGCAACTTGTGTCGGCACGTTGGCCCGCTGAATAAAACACAGAGCACACACACTTTCAGTGAGGAGTTTGAAATCAATCACTATCATGAAACAGCACGTCTTTTATGTCCATTTTACGCCCTGTTTATTTTCAGTGCTCACTGGGCTGTTATGTTGTTGCAACAGCATTGTTGGTGAGATAAAGTCAGAGTGTGGTTATGACATAACAAAATAAAGTTTATACAGCTGCTACTAAATTTAATGCATGTTTTTATTTGATAAAGACAGTAAACGTCCTCAACATCATGGTGTTTTAATTTGCTTGTTGACCTGGTTCTTTTATAAGCTAAATGTGCTGATGTCCTGCTCAGCGCTCTGCATGGTGTTCTGAATGCATCAAAGAGAGCACGAGAAGGGATCTCATCTCACTGAAGAATTAATCAATGAAAAGAAAATTATTATAAAGTTTTACTAAAACAGCAACAGTACAAGATTAAATGAAATTGATCTTTAACCATGGGGAAAAAAAACCTTCAAGTTTATTTTCAAAATTTCTTTTTTAAGAGTGTTGTTGCACATTAGTTGCAGCAACTGTTACAAAGTTTCTGATTGACTAAGAGGGGTCATACATACAAACACAGCACAGAATAAAAGTCTATGAAATATTCAAATTGGTAAAACCATGGGTTGACAATAAACCAGCTTTCTAGACTCACTCCAACAGTCTTCAACATTTCACCTATTAGCAAAATGTCATCCACACTGTCCAATTTGCAAGAAAATTGAAACATGTTTTTATTTTACGAGACTGTCATCAGGTAAACTGTCAGCAGAGAAACACAGAACATCTTAAAAAGGCTGCAGCTACAAGCCTGCAGAACAGAAAATACAGTAATATTAGACTTTTAACGGAATGCAACTTCTTTTCAAAGACATGCATAACATGAATCATCAGAAATAATTTCAGGATCAATTCATGTTTGAACAAAAGTTCTTTTGAAGCCAGTGTTTGCAGTGTGTGAAATGGAAAAACCTTTGTGCTGTTTCAGCGGCTTTTAATATCACCTATCCTGTGTTTTAATGTCTTTACAGGTATACCATGCTTTCTACAAGCCTCTGGAATTTACTGTCGCTGAACGAGATGCCAGCCAGTGTTACTTAAAGGTTTGGTTAAAGTACCCAGTATAATTCAGATCTTTGGATAACACTTGTTTGTGAGATGTACTGTATGTATTGGCATGTATGGAGTTACAAAATCTACCCATGAGATTATTTCAGTCCCCTTTTACATCTCACCTTCTTGTCCTCCTCAGGTGGTGTGTGAGCGGGGTGGAGACCAGAAGATCCTCGGGCTGCATTTCATAGGTCCAAACGCTGGAGAAGTCACACAGGGCTTTTCTTTGGCCTTCCAGTAAGTCCAACAATGCAAAATAGATTTAATCTAGGATGAGTTTAGTGGGTTTCTTTCCTTTTTATTTCTTTTTTTTTCAAAATTTGAAACAGTGAATGGTTCTTGGTTGTAGCTGAATTTTTCTTATGCTTTTTGGACACTCACACATTCAGTATCCTTTTAGTGATAAACCTTAGACACCAACAAAAAACAAAACCACACGTCCGTTTGTGGAGTTAGGTCTTCAAAGTTACTTAATCTCTTTTCAACAGTTCATACTTTTTATTATCATACTGGCGAAAACTGGCATAAACTTGAGGCATATCAACATATTTCCTTACAAACACTTTCCTCATACTGTTTGTATTCCTGTTATGGTCACACTGAAAGATTTATTCAGTAATGCTAATAATGGCTTGTCCATTAGTTTGTGATCTCTGAGTCTCAGAAATCACTTCCAATGACTCACCGTTAGGCTCATGTCAAACCCACAGCCTCTTTTTTTTGCATCTAATCTGTTAATAAGAACCAATACATTTTTCCCTGACAGGGTGTTACTGAAATGATGGATGATCTTATTGAAATTATTCAATGCATAACAGAAACAAAAAATTGTGCGAAAGGAAGAAAGTTTAAGATCTTAAGGAATAATAATAACCTGTGATCGATCAGTCATGACAAACTATGAGTGATTGCATCTCCACTGACTTCTCCTTTGTTTCTGTCTGTGTGTTTCAGATGTGGAGCCACATTTTCCCACCTGTCTCAAACCGTAGGCATCCATCCAACCTGTGCAGAGGAGCTCACCAAGGTCAACATCACGAAGCGCTCTGGGTTAGACGCCACTGTAACCGGCTGCTGAGGTTAAGCACCTCGGTCTCTGAACATGAGTGAGCACACAGGGTCCCTCTGTGACAGCGGAGAGTTTAGCCTGAGTTGGTCCTGCTCTTTCTCCTCATCCTCTCTTCTACTATCGGCCCCCAGATGGCCCCAAGGTTCACATTGCTCTCTGAGATTTCACTGCAGCAGAGTTTCTTTAGGAGCCAGTCATGCAGGTCATCACCGGCCGCCCAGGTTGTCATTTGATAACCTCGACTATGATTATAGCATATACAAGCCTGCTGTGAATATATGTTATGAGAGTGCAGGCTATAGATCAGGTCGGTGAGAGCTCTAGCTGCAGAGCGAGCGTCTTTTAAATAAACAGGCTCATCAATCAGGATTAAGCTCTGTGCTCAGAGTTTTGTTGAAATCATACGAGAACCTCGGTCCAAGCCTGAATGTTTTTCTGAATATATATTCTACAAATATTGTTGTTTCTCTGGCTGTACTTCCTGTCCATTAGTCTTGGAGGTGACACATACCACGCACTCCACCCCCCATGACACTGATGGATAGCCCCAGAGCCGTCGCTGCTGTGACACCACCCTATTTCCCATGGACACACACAAACAGTCGGTGGGCTGCCTGTCACTCAGACAGCCAAGACCTGTCCAGGGAGTGCAGACCCCGTCCTTCTCCTCCCATGCCCTCCTGAGTCCTGATGCAAAAAAAATCACAGATACTGTAAACCTGAGCGGTGAAAAACTGCTTCTCAGGCTTAGAGCAACTTTCCTCATTGATAACAGTGTTGTAGCAAAGCTGCAGTGCTCTGCTTCACCTAAAGGTGGCACTATTGCCCTCTTCTTCTCCTCTATTTTACTGAGCCAAGGTTAGAAGGTAGGATAAGGTAGTCAGTGGATAAAACTTAAGCCTGAATACATTCAGGTTGCACATTTAATCCCTTTAATCCCCATAAAAGATACGCACTTTTGGATAAAGTTTGCTCAAAGGTTGGCTATAAAGGTGCCAGACTGATAAGGGTTATCTGTTGTGTATTTACATGGATGGCAGGTTTGGTCTAAAAGTCATCACCTTAGAAGATAAGGCCGGTTGTTTATATCAATAAAGCAGTAATAGACCCCCACTGTTTGCCAAAGTGCTCAACCTGCTGCCTGCTTGGGACATCTTGGGTTTATTAAGAGGAGGAGGAGGAGGAAGGGGACTGTTAATAAAGAAGGTTTATTACAGAAATCTTGAGAACCATGAGGAGGCTGCTGGGCATAGTTTATTTTTATTTGATGTCT